>LQNK01000026.1:518819-550319 GCA_001586405.1 Phoebis sennae
TAAACCTTCATGAAATTTAATGTCCACTTTTATCGTATGCCATTACAATATCCTCACATTTCTCCAATATTCTCTAATACTTATCTATGAAAATATTATTTTATTAATTTAAAATTAATTTCAAAGTAAAACAATTACTTTTGTGCCAAATTTTAGCTATAGTGGCCAAACTTTTCAGAGACTAACCAACATCGCGTGAGATTTCCGGGTCCATAACTATTGATCTATCGAACTGATAATAGGTGTAGTGGGAGCTGAATTCAAATTTCCAGCTATTTCCATGGTAGAATGTGGCACATCATGTAAAATCAAAGGTTTACAACGGTATAGTACAATAACGGTTCTATTTAAAATTTTTGAAAATTTATGCATTTATACACAATACATCACATTACAAATTATGAATTCTTAATAATATTGACCAATTATAACATTTAATTTTATTTTTCATGGAAAAAAATAACATTTCATACTTAGTATCATCCTGGACGTATCATTAAAATAGGTCCCAAATTGATTTCAAATTGCAATATTTTTTTTGCTATTGAAAAAAACTTAAGTTTTATACAATTTTAAAATCAGTATTAAATACAGAAGTTTTTAAGTTCACTGACCGTCTCAGTGTAGTACATTTTTTTTAAACCACAGACTATCAAATCTGACCTCATAATTTTACTCTATACTAAATCTGAAATAAATATTTTTTTTCTTTCGTTGTCTGATTTTTCTATTAATATCTAATGCATGTATCCAAGAAAGCAACTCATAAAGAAATCTTGGTAAAAAAATTATGAAAAACAAATAAGAATTACGGCCACAGTAATATAAAACATTGGGTGAGGTCAACATTTTTGAAAAAACTACAAAATCCTCAATATCTCAAAAACAGTGATATTTTCGTATGACCTATATTGGGTTTTTTTGATAGATCATTAGCTCAGCTATCATCCTCCAAGAGATGCTTCACTCATTACGGGACACCCTGTATGTATAGATTATGATTATATAAATATTATATTAATAAGTTTGAAGCGAATAAATATTTTATGTAAATAAATAGTTTTCTTTCTATTCCCACTAAATTACGCGTATAACATGAATATAGTTTCAATATAACTGTAATTGGAATTTATTAATAAATGTATTTATAAGAAATAATATGAAATTATATATCAATAAAGTTTATTGCATAATAATTATAATTATAAAATTATAATCGAAGCATAAGCTGGTAACTCGTTACTATGTTCAATTTAGCGCATATAAATAAAATATTACTTATATATTAGAAATATTCAAAATTGTTGTAGGTAACATTTACATGATTAATCTTATGCTTATTACCGGTTGATATTATTATAAAACCGCCCCAAACTTCAACGGGACTACACTTTTTTTTTTCCCGGATACTTATATACCTTGAAAAGCAAAATAGTATACCTAACATAATAATATAAGTTGTCTACAATTGAAATCATAGCAAAACATGCGAATGTTACTTAAATTAATTTTAAGTTTATATGATAAAAAATATTTATATTTAAACCGATTTAACTTACCGATAATAACATACAAAATATAATACATTTTTCAATAATGTTTACAGTATAATCACATTAAATTAATTTTGGTAAATGCATACTTACTTATAATCAGATTAAAGCATAAATTATTAAAGCGCTTAATTTATCCTACGTAAATAATTGTTACATTTAAATATTGATATTTTAGCGCTCCTAGAATAAGGTAATTTGAATCATAGATAGCGTAAGCCTGAAAGATTTTTTAATAAATAATTGATTAATTTGTAACAGTACGTATACTTTTATTTGGAAATAGTCCCGTATATTTTTACGCTATCTTTGTATTGAATCTCCGCGTCTTACGATCTAACTCCGCCTAAAAGTTGAGACACTCAGGTGTTTAGAGTCTTCATATGTGAGCCCTTAACAATAGGTGAAGTGCTTTTTTGGTCTACTGGTACATGGTCCTTCATGCTAGGCAGTGATTATGTACATCTCAGCTATACTGTGTTCTACAATCTTCGTTTTTCTGGCCACAGTACTACTGGGTATGCTTAGGCAGTAAGGCACATTAACGTAAGCGAAAAACATTGTAGTCACCAACGTACTCCCTTGCGGGACACCGCGCGTATGTTGAACATGATTAGTGAATAAATTTCACACAAGTAACTCGCTTGATCGATTCCTTCTCCGATTAAAAAAATACGATATCACATAGCGGAGACGGTGCATAGAGCAAGCACAATGAGTGCGTGTGGAGCGTATTTTTATAAATAAACATGTCAAATGCGCTTGCCTGCCCTTCAGACAAATTGAAATGTATCGAACTTTTTTTTAATACCCTTCTTGTCAAAGATGCGCCTATAAGCAAAGCGTCCACATATCGCTATCGGACGAATCCCATTTTCTATACAAATAAATGGATATGAAGAATGCATAAGCTGACTGAACTGCGTAGTGCAGGCGTTAATGACCTTGTTTAGCTGCAGCGCGATCCACCGCAAACGTGCATGATAATTATATGTTACACGCAATGATGTACACGTAATACTAAGATGCGTGTTCATTATAAAATTCATTATATTTTTGTGAATGTTTATAAAATTTCTGATTCAAAATTGATTCAAATTTTACTATTGTAACAAAATGTGGTCATACGAATTGATCAAAATTGGTCCAGTGGTTTTGACGTGAAAACGGAATACAAAAATCTACATGGAAGATTAACATATTTGAATTTATAATCTTAGTATTTTTGATATGCTAGAACTTTATCTATTTGTTTATTTGAAGTTGGCTGGTTAGGTTTGTACCTAAGATAGCGAGTCAATCCAGTTCAAATACAAGTATTAAAGTTTAATATTAAACAAAACAGAATTTTTATTTATCGGTTAAAAACATGGCGGTATGAAAGCTATCCACCATCAATATAACAATTATAAACGAAACATAATAAAGACTTTTTAAGAGCGCTATGAAACTTACTCTTACTTTCCGTGAACAAAACAATGAGAAATTTTTTTCATTGCGTTACGCGATCTACAATAGACTGCTTTTATAATCCTATAATTATAAGGCTTAATTGCATTAATAGTTTTTTAATATTTCCTATTTGAAATTTAGAAACAACTTCTTAGGCCGTTTGCGTGATTCTGATCATGTGATCGTTTTTTTTCTACTATTCGTATTATGCAATTTTAGATTTAAGTTTGCCGCTGTCTGTAATATGTAGGAAGTTCTACTTATAGGTGACACTGTAAATAATCTTATAACATATCTAACAATGTTTACAGATATAAAAAATACGATAAAAGCCTACAAAGCTACCTTACCATGAAAAGATTTACATTTTATATTATAACATTTGATACGTTAAAGAGTAGATTAACTAAAGCAAGCTAGCTCTAAGTTCTCAAAATTACTGTGACAATATATACACCTTCGGATATCTAAATCTCTAATCTAAATAACCTAAAACTACGTTAAAGCTATCTAGGTACAATAACATTAACAATTCTTTCCCACAAACTTGGCCGTGGTTGGTGTTTCGGATAGGACACAGGTGTAGCCACGCAGACTCTCACTGGGGACCTGGTAGGAGTCACGAATGGGTACGGGTGTTTCACAGGCGTTACTGAAGTCCCGACCAAACTGAACGACTGCTTCGTCACCTTGATTGGTGGACTTTGGACTTTGTTACTGGCGCCGCCTAGCAAAAGGATTGGTATACCTGTTTTAGGTCTCTTTGTCGTGCTTGGACCAGGCCGGGGGGTTGTGGAAGTTTCTAGAATTTCGTGGAAGATCGAGTCCTCATAATCCTTAGAATCGTCTCGAAGTGGGGGTACGTATAGGACCTGACGGAGGCTGTTGATGTCTTGCACAAGTTTGGCGTGTTCCTTGACGATATCGTCGACGTTGTTTGAAAGGAGGACATCCATCCGACGGAGACTTCTTGTGCTTGGCGTGGATCGGATTTTGATGGGTTGTATGTTCTTTTTCTTTGCACGTATGACTGTGAGTAAAAGATGGGAGTGATTAATGAGTATGCTCTTTGATTACCCTGGTTTTAATAAGTACCAGAAATTACATTTGAATTTAAAATCAAATATTTATAATAACGCGAATTTAATATTTTTGACTGACAATGGTTTCATAGTTGCGCATTCAAGTTAATTATAATTTAAATGATTCTAGGCAAACATATAAATTAAATCAATTATCTTTACTCACCAGCTCCATCTAGATTTTTGAAATATTTCAGGTCTCTCGGTTCTGGGAAATCAAAACAGTCCACCTGCAACAAGAATACAGCACTGATAACGTACAATGTTGGGTTAGAATTAGTATAACCTGGAATTAGTTGGTTAAATTATTGTTAAATAATGTAATAAGTTCGTTGACAATCCGTTTGTCCTGTCTGGGTGTTAATTTATGTATAGTACAAAAAAGTATGTTTAAATATGACTATCAGTTATCTATTTTCCAAAGAACAAGCTTTGCTTAGTATGGTACTCGGTTGAGTAGTGTTAAATGTTCCTGATTAATGAATGCCCATGAATAAATGTAACAGTGTGTTTGTTTATTCCTGTGAAGAAAATAATAAGAGGAAAAATATTATATTACTAAACGGCCAATTTCGAATCGTTCACGAAGGGTTCCATACCAGACCATCCTTAATATTTTTTTATTGCTATGGCGGCAACGTAAATATATTTGAGAAAAAATCTCGTAATCACGGTGTATGAGATACAGCCTAGAGACAGACAGTCAGAAAGACTGCGGAGGTTCAGTTATAGGATCCCGTGTCTAAAAAAACGAAAATAGGTCAGAGATAGTAAAGGAAAACAGCATTTCGTCCTACAATTAAAATACTTTTATATCACCCTAAACAAACATAATACGGGAGTGGAGGAAGGGATATTTCTACGGCACTCCTTTGCCCTCACTAGGGGAAACTATTTAACACTTACTCCTGAAAATCTACCATACTTCCGTATATATTCTTATACATAAATTAAAATTATTTTCGCTAAAGCATACACACATAATTGTATTTATAATTATATTCCAACTTGCGCAGCAAAAAAGCATAAACAAATACATAGATACAATCAATTGCGTGGCATAATATTAAAAATAATCGAAAGTTTTATTCACAAACCATCATAGTTACATCATTTTCTGAGAAATTAATTTAATTGAAGCGTAGAAAATATTTCCGTGCGGCAACGGGAACGGAATACGTGTGTTCCTACCCCATTTCTACCCGTGGGTGTCGTAAGAGGTGACAGAGTGTAATTCTGGTGTATAAAACCTTCAGCAATAAAAGCATAGCGCTTCGCTCCCACCCTTTTGTGCCAAGCTCGCAACGGTAAAGGGTCACCCCCCAGCAGAAGATCGGCGTGAAATAGCATTGCACTGGGCCTGGAGGCCTATTCCCCGCCCATTCCATTCCGTTCTTCTCCTTATTCCCTCCCCTTCCTTCAAGCCAGCAAAGCAACCGTGACACTTTTTGTCTGTAAGTGTTCATGGGCTGCGGTCAGTCACTTAACATCGGGTGAACCGCTTGCTCCGCTTGCCTGCTCTATAATAAAAACAAATATCTACAACCAAAAAAAGATGAAAATAGGGACCAATACAACATTCCTTTAGTCTCTTACTATCTATACTGTATAGTATCAATTACACGAGTCCATATATTATGCACTAAAACGTACACTAACCTAAAAAAGCACACGCGAATATCATGTTACAGGAAACATATAGATACAAATTAATCAGTTTTAAATCAAACGTTAATTACTTGTTAACGTGGATATTTGGACATGTCCGTTTAATTGAGTGACAGGCACGCGTTTTGACGTGATTACATTTTACATTGTATTCTTTGATATATCGAGGATAAAATCTTTTGGATAAAATTTTAAAAGACAGAAACTTGATATAACGCCGGAAATACGGCGGTTCTATTTCTTTGTATACAAATATATCTTCACTTCACATAGAATTCGGGAAACTCGTATATAATGGTCTAGCGCTTAATATTTTCATTGGATGTAAAGATCACATCTTCATACAGATACTCACAAACAAGTACTCATTTATTTCATTAATGAACTTTTTACAAAGTTTATAAGTCTTTTTTTAAATTGACCAATACCGACAAACGAAACTCTTAAAATCTGACCAATACCGCGTCCTACCCGCATATATTTTTACTTTTTTATCTTCATCGTGTCAAACAAAGAAGACCAATTTCTACTAGCTTAGTTTCATCTTCACACGCTAACCATACAGATACTGTGTGTTGTGCTCACTGTCTGCGAGCATGGTAGTGCATTCCTATGCCAAGTATTTCGCCCGGGCATGGTATTCGTTTAGCTCTTAGATCCAGCCCTGTATATCGATACAGACAAGCAAGGCAAGGTTCGATATATAAGTTATTCACATACTGATGTACCTACGGCTCTATTTCTTTATATTTATATGAAAGACTTCACACGTATAGAGCGAGCATTGGGTATAGTTACTTTTCCACAAAGTTTGGTAAGCTATGAAGCTTCAAAAATTCAATGACCCCGATGTTAAACAAATTACCGAAACGACCAGACATTTGTTACAATTAAAGATAGTGTCAGGAAGTTGACGATAATTACCAACGATTATAAACGCTTCGTGATCAGATGCCGTATGTTACAATGTATTAGAAATTAAACCGGCCGTACATGCAACTGGTGCGTACTGTAAAAATGAGAGAACCCTCTGTAGTTTGTGAAAAACTAACGTAAACTTGATATTATCTACGGTACGTATCTATTTGCCGGCAATTTTGTTGCAAATTTAAGACGTCGTAATTTTCTTCCTGTTAAACTTTCTTGGACCAAAACCTATACAGAGTTGATTTTGCATAAATTGGGCCAAGCTACTATTAGGAAGTTTCTATACTACAGAGTAAAAATAGACAAGCTTTTCGAATCTTACTATTCGTTTTACATTAATAAATCATTGGATATCCGTATACCACTATCTATTGCTATTATATTTATCTCCTTGTTACCATCATCCTCCCAGAATATTGTGAAAATAAGATTGTACAAATAAGTCTAAATATATTGTTATCATTTTCATTACAGTCAAAATTTTAAAAGATAGCGTTATTTAGGATGTTTTAAAACTATTTGCACTCAGCTCTAGAACATTGCTTATTTTAAAAAGCTAGTAGCAGATAGGCTACTATCTGCTACAATGGATGGACAAAGTTACATCACTAATTGTTCATTAGTTTTTGCATTAAAAAGTAACAAATATAGATCTATCCTCAAAATCGTTCGCATTTGTATCATGAGTTGGATATTCGAACTGTCATGAAAAATGAATCATTTTTCTCTTATTTTGCGTAACTAGAATTACAGAGCATCTACATCATAATTAACACTTAGATAAGAGATTCACACAGCACTGTTATTAAACATTTTCAACTGATGTAACAGTTTAATTCAATTACTGAGATGCATCGTTCTCATGGCGAAAAACAGTTTCAATCACTTCGGAGTCAATTCAAGTAAAAAGCGAAGTGGGTTGTGTAGAAAGCGGTGATTACTGATCGTTATGAGACTTACTATCTATTCGTCTCTTAGTCTATACTAATATTATAAAGAGGAAACCTTTGCATTTTTGTATGTTTGTATTGATATTCAATAGTCAATAGTTCAATAGTCCAGAAGTTTATATAGCCAATAGGCTTATTTTTGACCGATTTCAAAATTTCTTTTACCATTACTTGGAGGGATTCTTCCGAATCCGTATAGGCTATATTTTATCCCGGAAAATAGATAGTATTTAATATTACGCTACGGGAGCGAAGCCGTGCGGATCAGCTAGTAGTTTATATAGGACTAGGGGACTACAATCGAGAGGATTCTAAAGTGGAGCTAAAAAAATTGGGATTATGAGAAAAGATCTCAGAATAAGTTAAGACTGGCCACCGTAGCCGATTGGAAGCTATTATAACATCTGCATTAATCGACACGCGAGTTGAGATATAGTTAGAGTGGAAGGCTGACATTTATTTGAACCAAAATTTTATCAAATAGGAAAGAAACAAACTTTCTGAAGTAGACCAGTTTTTTAAATTACGATAATATTTGGTTTTGTCAGAAGGCTCAAAGTCAGAAAAGTAGAGAAGGTGAGTCTAGTTCAATTTTTGCACGAGTTTGCCTTAGCAACGGGGAAGTTTGCACTCACGAACACGAAATCTGTGTTAAAGGGAAAAATACAGTCTTTCTCTATATATATCTCCGTTCTGGTAGGATTTTCGGGAAAACCTTTCTTTCCTCGAGTGTCAAACAATCTCTATAAAAAAATTCATCCAGATCGGTCCAGTAGTTTAGAAGCCTATTCAATTCAAACAAACAAACAAAAGATCAAATGAAAAGTTTATGACATGTTGAAAAATGTGGCTCAGATTCAACATACGCTTTAACGTATCAAGTAATAATGAATATTCTACAAATATTACTTATTACATTATTTATTAATGTCGCCTGCACGATATTCATTGATATTCGAGAGAAAAGCAATAAATGATAAATTAAAATTATCATAATATATTTCAATGCAAAAAAAATATGTAAAAACAGATATACAGTAAATAAGATTGATCAAAAATTAATAGATTAGGTATACAAAACTAATAGAACGATATTCACAGTTTATCTTTACAAAGAATAGCTTTTGTAGCCTCAAGTAATATTAAAATTATAACAGTCTCAGCTGAACATTAAAAAAATAAAAATATTTGATTGGCGTGATTATAATAAAAAACAATACATCTTGAGACATAAGACAGTTTTTAGGTTTTAATTTAATAATTTGGGATGGTACGACAAAAAGATCACTGCATGATACTCAATTTTTTTTCGTTATAACCAATTTAACAATCTGAACGGCCAATTAATAACATTTAAATAAAACAGTGGACGAAAATTGATTATATTTAAGGTTTACAATGTTGAAACTAACAACTTCATCATTTTCATTACATAATTAACAATGAAATACAATATCAACATGAATATTATAAATAATCGCCAATTAATTCGCCCGCAAATATTTTTTTTTATTTACCTTGGCAGAGGATCCATGGTACCGTCGAAGCAGTCGCACGTCTATGGTACCTGTGACCACCAGCAAAGACAGTAGAACAACCACACACCGCCACATCGTACCACCGACTATCGGCGGTCGTTACCACTTACCTCCACCAATCTACCACCGCTACCGACATTCCCTCAATAACAGTGAAATTATGTTAAGACATGACATAAAAATATGTTAAAGTTATCCGTTTACTACTTCAATATTAAAACAAAAAGATAATTATTACGCACATTTACATTTGCACTTTTTCTAAAATATTTATTCAATTCTTACCTATAACATTTGTAGCTGATAGTGTTTTTCATAATTCATTAAAAACGTTTAATCATAAATATAGGTGCCTCTATCTTTATAAAACACTAGGAAATTTAAACTATACCAATTAGGTATATTTTGAACTTTTTAAAAATACCGCGCAACTACGTAAAAGCAAGGAAGTAGCAGGATCTATGCAGGCGTTATCTAAATCAACCAATCATGGAGAGAAACGTTTTGACCTTTATAGTGGAAAAAGTTACACCATTGATCAACAGACGACTAAAAATAGAGTGATTTTATAATACTTCTTGCCTACTTTTGCTGTGCAAATTGCAAAGTTATCTATGACTATTTTAAAAACCTATATGTACGTTCTTACAGACAACAGTTGTTAGAGATAACAAAACAACAAAATACCAATTAAAAGATTAGAATTACAGCATCAAAACCTTTGCATTTTTAGGATCTACATTTTTTATCTATAACTCTACGTATAAACATTTTTAATATAAAAAAATAATAATTATATGTCTGTGGCATACGTGTCCTCTATTTATTTATCTGTGTATTCTTCAAGGCGCATGTGACAGCATCTGTCAATTCGTACACTGACCAATGCAATGTCGTTTGACGCTCATCGTCATCAACCCATACAAAATTATTCATCAGTCAGACAAATCGTCGACTGATATAGTTTTATTTTACTATAACAGCAATTATAATTTTGCTATGTTCAACATTGTTAATAATTTAAGATAACAAAAATTTGTTTGCCAAGTTCCGTTCAGTGTTATTTTAAATGCTAGTCCATAACTTTGTGATATGTTGATAATGACATGTTATCGTGTTCTCTTAGTTTTTATTTTAGCAATAATATGTGTGAGGACAGAGGAGGAAACAACACAGAGGATGACAAAGGCTGAAAGGGTTAGATTGAGGTAAATAATCCCAATGTTATCATTAAGGCAATTAGTTACAGACGTCGAAGTTGAAAATGAAAGTTACTTAAGCTACAAAGTTTTATCTACCGTATAACTTACTTCACTTCGTTTGTATAACACAGTTTACCTAGATTTCAACTTAAAGTAATATGCCTTTTCAAAAGATTAATTTGTGGGTCAGTAGTTGGAATCTTTAGGTGCTGTCACCTAAAGATTTTACTGTATATAACATCATTATATTTATGGTAATATATCCACACCTTTACAGTACACATAAGCCTCACCAACCTACACTAGGATCAATAAACTTCATAAAAAACCAATATTTCTTGGTCTGAGGTTATTATTACAAGAACATATTTGTAGCAAGGCTGAAGTTGCTATTAAACTGTAACTAATATTCTTGTGCATGAAATCATGTCAGTAGGCATGGTGATAAGCAATAAATAATGTGTTCAAATCATTCAGTTTAATAATAATGTATAATAAACCATTTTATAGACAATTTTATTCATATTGCATTTGCTATAGATAAGGATATTAAATATACAAAATACAAATAAACACTGACCTCAATAAGCTTACACCTCTTTAATCTGATAAAAACCAAATATACCTACTAACTAAAGCTACCAATAATAAGTCAAGATTATAATATAATTTTAAATAAATTGTATTTCTTATAAATATATTTCTATTGTAGGCAAGTGAAGCATGCAGTTCACCTGATGTTAAGTGACTGACTGCAGCCCATGAACATCTACAACATTAAAATGGCACAGAATTCTAACCAGCTTTAAGGAAGAGGAAGGGAAAAGGATTAAAGATAGGAAGACCCTAGTGTTGACTATATATCTATCTATTTGCTCATTTTATTTCAATATCCTATGGATGGACAGCCTTTGCTCTGAGTTTTGTCTATGTAGCATTATAATAATCTATCCATAATCTTTGATAAATTATTGAAAACAGCTGATAATGGATATAAACCTTTAGTAGAGGAAGTTCTCTACTGTTGTGCAAAAAAAATCCTAAAGGGTGATTCCCCCATTCCCTTTAGTAAAAAGAGGAGGTTATTAATATTGATATAAAGGAGCATATGATAATGATTATTTCAATTTATCAATAATATTTGTTCGTAATAAAAAACATTAGGATCTGCGTAAATATTATTATAATTGTAGAAAATTCCACTATCAAATTCTAAAACAAAGCAAATTCATCAATTAACCCACACATTCACGCACTTTCAGGGAAGAATCACGGCGTATGTTCTACCATGCGTACAACGCGTATATGGACAATGCGTACCCCGCAGACGAGCTCATGCCGCTCAGCTGTCAGGGCCGGTGGAGGGGAGTCACGCCGAGCAGGGGGGACATGGATGACGTACTCGGGAAGTGAGTATACTTATAACATATAACATATGACATGTTTATAGCTGTTTTATATGGATTTAGTTACTTTAAGAGTAGGTAAAACTGATTGGGAACTAACATAAAATGTGGCTTAGCTACAAACTAGTAACTATTTAAGGTTAGTTTAAGAGTAGGTAGAACTAATGGGGGATTAACGTAATATGTGGCTATATGATCTAGCTACTGCGTTAACTATTTAGGGTTAGTTTAAGAGTAGGTAGAACTGATTGGGGATTAACATAAAATGTGGCTAAATGATCTAGCTACTGCGTTAACTATTTAGTGTTAGTTTAAGAGAAGGTAGAACTGATTTGGGACTAACAAAAAATGTGGCTAAATGATCTAGCTACTGCGTTAGTAACTATTTAAGGTTAGTTAATGAGGAGGTAGAACTGATTGGGGATTAACATAAAATGTGAGTGGAAATCCTTGCTACTGCGTTAGTAACTATAAGATACACAAAACGACTGGCATGCTATGATAGGGACTTGTTGATGTGGTGTGGGAGCTGTCCTACTGAACAATGATGCATCCACATGACATAGAGTATTTTAACAAAACTGCTTTTAGTTCATGGCAGATACGAAAACAAAAAAAAAATAAGATTTAATGGCATTGAATGTGTATTATACTTGTTCCTTTCCTTGCTAAATTTTAGTTGTCCTTAAAAAGGACCAGGATTATGTATTGGTAAAGTGATATGTAGTGAAATGAACTTAATATTACTATAGAATAAAATTACTATCCAATTTGTATCACAAGAAATATGGCGGTAGGTTTTTGTTCATTTGTCACGGCAAACATTTTACGTAGGGCATTGCTCTTTACTGGTCCCTACCTGGACATGAAGACACAATTTCAACCATAAAAATGTATACTGCAAAACCTTATTAAGGTTTTATTTTATTTTAATAACCTATATTGAGCTAATGTTGAAAAGCAAACAAAAGATTACTAAGAAAAGGGTATTTTAATACGCTATCAGCATCGATATACATATAGTATTTTTATTAATTGCCCGCGTAACTCATTCGACAGGTGAAAACTGCGATAAGCGGCGCGCTATCAAGGTCGTTAGAATATCTTTCCAGATACTTCGATATTATGTATTGTTTATTTTTATCTTTTTATTTATTACATCCGAAAAATGATCTTTTGGTGCCTCATTGAATATTAATGGGGCTTAAAAAAAGAATAAATAATCTTTGAAAATTGTATTGATATCTATGTTATATTTATATACATATGCAGCTGTTTCAATAAAAACAACTGCCAAGTATATTATGCGTATTTATAAAAGTATATGTGGTATACTAATGTAAAGTTTAAGATTTTTTAAATTGTTTAAATACGCAAATGACAAGAACTACTGGTACGATTTGAACGATATATTTGTGATGGATTTTCCATTAATCCAGGAAGGCTATAGTCTATCTAACATTATGCTATGTATGCCCATAGCTAGTAACGACTACTTATTAAACATAGTATACTATATATCTTTCGTTAGTGGTAAATAAGTTTCCCAGTACAAAAAAGCCATTTCTAGGAGATGCAATGTTCGACTCCTTCTCTCCTATACTAACATTATAAAGAGGAAATATTTTTTTGTTTGTTTATATTGAATAGGCCCCGAAACTACAGAACCGATTAAGATGAAATTTTGTACAAAAATTCTTTGAAACCCCATGAATGACATAGGATAGTTTTTATCCCGAAAATCCAAGGATTATAAAGTATTATAATTTTTTTTTTTCACCTCTTTTAATGTACAGTTTTGTCGACTCAATCAATAGATTCTGTGTTCTTCAGAACTCAATAGATTACAAACAAATTAATAATATTTGCATGTGAGTAGGAATGTTGTGTATGATAGTAATTGGATACCTACTTGAATATCGATTTTCGATTATGTCCTTATCAAGAGTTGTTTGTGATCTGTTTCGTTAATGGATTTTAACAACCTTCTATTATATGTGAAGCTATCAAATAGATATCTAGTCGATGCGAGCAAAAACTACTGGACTGATTTTGATGACGTTTTGAGTTTGTGAAGGATATTAATAGTTAGTAAAGAAATATGCTTTTAAGTAGCGAAATCGTTTAAATTTTAAGTTAAGAGTACAATGCAAAATAATTTCAAGAATTAGGTATGTTTTTCTGTCTATTGGATCTACGAGAAACTATTGGACTGATTTTAACTAAACTTTGTATAGGTTTAATGATATATTAATTTTATTTAAAATGTTAAATTACTCATGCTTTTGCGAACTGTTTAATTTGTTACATAAAATATATTATCATGAAATCAACCTTCAAGAAAGAAAATGGAAAAATCAATGAGGTTTGTCAGCCTGTTTTAACCACGAAAAACAATTGAAAAATGAATTATAAAAGTGAATACTTAACAATACTTGCTGAAGTGAATTTTATAAAATTTGTTATATAATAATCCTAGTGAATTAGTTTAATTTAGGCAATACTTTTGAAATAAGATCGTTCTATTCCAATGTTATAAAGAAGAAGCAATTGCGTTTTTGTACGTATGATTATATTGTCTCACACAAGAACTACTGAACCGATTAAAAAAAATATTTTACTATTAGAAGCTGCATCTTCGCTGAATGATTTAAGCTACATGATACTACGGAAAATATTAATTTATTATTATTATATTAATATTATATTAATTTATTATTAAGAAAAATTCTTATGTGATGCAGTTATCTAGTTTCCATAGAAAGTTTTGCTAAGTTTTTGACTAGATGGCGTTGTAAATAACCCTGAACATTTATTTATTTTTTTAATTCTATTACATTTGTGCAAATAGCGATTTCATATTAAATTAGCTTCGCGAACATAAATACAAATGCGCGAATATATTGCGAATTATTCGCCTTGTTCTATATAATTGCATAATTTAGATAAGCAGGTAATTTTCGAAGTCTTTGCATAATATAAATAAGTGGATGGTATTAAGCCACATATCTTTTAGGCTATTTGACAGTTTTTTAAAATCCATTTTATATAATTAAGTAAAGTTCAAGGAACCCAGTAAAAGTTGTTTTTATTAATTCTGGTATATATTAACTGAAAAATATCAAATTGAAAATTTAATATTTCAATAGCGCGCCAAAACGCTGCTTGAGACAAAATGACGTCACTTTCTTGTATTGTCTGGTGTGACGTATTCGCATATCATCCACATACACCATTATTTCTCAAGTGTAAATATAGGTACTTACTTTGCTGTTTTTACATTTTTTAGCTCCTAAGCACAAAAATCGGAATTATTTTTCAAAAACTAATCCAACCATGATTCCGTCCACTTGAGGTAGGTTTCTACTGTCTGCTTTTACAAAATCGTTATCCATGATAACAGAAAAGGAAAAGCTTGACAGAATTTGTATTCATATAGGAAAATATGAATAAAACAGTTCCGAGAGATAATATAACACACGGAGGCAAACAATGTTTACAAGGAAGTTACGTCATCATCAAATCGGGCGCGTTTTGTGTCACGTGACAAATGTGTGAAAAAATGCATTTTTATTTACGGATTTTTAAATAAATCAATTATTATTTTCAACATAAGTGATTAAATTACCATTTTATAACACATAATAGTTATGAATAACAGCAATTGACACTTTATTTTTCGCATTGTCAAATAGCCTATAGGTATATTTCTAATGTGCTTTGCGAAATACTGATTATATATTTTTAATTTATTGCCAAGGACTATTTTACGGCCATTTTTATTTTTAACCGACTTTCAAAAAAAAGAGGGGTTTATCAATTCGACCGTATTTTTTTTTATGTATGTTACCGCATATCTCCGGCGTTTATGGACCGATTTTGAAAATTCTTTTTGCATTCGAAAGAGTAGAGTTCCAGAGTGGCCCATATAAATTTGGTTCAAGTCTGATCATCCATGTGGAAGATATTCCAGAGAACTCCTCGAAAATCAACGGAATAAGCTCTGCGGTTAAGGTTTAATGATGTATATATCAACTGAATTGTAGCTAGATGATGGGATTACCCTCCACAGGACACTAAAAAGGGTAAAATAAAAATTTTTGCATAAAAATAGAACCGACTTCCTCGCTGTAAAAAGTAGAAAATAACTTTTATCTCATTTTTGTTGAAGTCTATACAAAGTCGGTGCCTTTATCTATTTACAATTAAACAAATTTTGCACCGACTTTGTATACATTTAAACAAAAATGAAATAAAAGTTATTTTCTACTTTTTAGAGCGAGGAAGTCGGTTCTATTTTTTGGCAAAAATTTTTATCAATAATGTATCAATGATTATGGATAGATTGTTATGTCAAATTATATTACAATAGATAGACAAAAGTCATAGCAAATGCATTCGTCGTAAGGATATTGAAATCAAAGTAAGTGCAAATAGATAGATTTGTCTGACTTTAGTAAGCAAAACAAGGGATAGATAGGATATTGAAAACGGCCGTAAGACTTGATGTAGATTTTCCGATCTAATTTCTGTGAATGTCAGCTGGTCCTCTAATATTTTATACTGGACCTGTACCAGCATTATTCATAAACTTCTGGATGGATTTGATGTTATTAACACATTTTTTGGATAAAGGTATAAGAAACAAATGTAAAGAATGTATTGTGTCTTTTCATTTAGTTGCATTGCGATTGTGTTTTTGTGCGAAATTGAATTGCCTAGCAATTATGTTAATAAATATAAATAAAATACACCGAAAAAATATAATAAGTGATGCTTAACAAGTTAACTGCTGGGAGAGAAAAAACTGCGAATCGATTTTGACAAAATTTAAAAATATTTATTTAAGTGTTAGTTATAAATGAAGACCTTTTCCCTAATGAGGGATGGTAGGTGTTTCGCATACGTTTTATAGAGACCGATGTTTGGTTAGAGATAAGCAAGCAATCAATATTTTAAATCAGATCTAGGTATTTTTGATGCCTTCTGTGGCTAGCGGCTAGGAAGTCTTATGCTTGCGTCCTTTCCACACACACATAAGAGGTGTTCTGTGGTACAATGTTGTATCAAGAAGTAACAGATTAAGAATTTTAAGTGTAATCCAACGCTTACTAATGTTGAAAAATAATTAAAAATTGTCTCAAAAATCCTTTTTAAATAAAACGATAATACTTTGAACCAATGATATTATATAACTATTTACATTATAATATATTATTGCTTTGAACCTGTTTCGCGCAGTCGAAGTGAAATCGGTTTTTTATAAAAATAAAATGAATCGTTTTACGCGCATACAGTAGACTATTACACTAGGCATAAGTCTAACGCGCATCTTAACGAAGCGTTAACATAACTACCAAAACTTGGATCCGATTTTTCGATTATAACCGCTCGTTAATGACAATAATTCGTATCTCTTATACCCAGGCTTTAGAAGACAAGCCCCTCAGATGAGAATTAACGGGGGTTTCGATCGTCACGCTTGTAACTGAATAATGTACAAGCAATGGATAAATTTCTTTTATATCACTAGAGTAACGTTGCAAAGTTGTTGTTGACTATACGGTGACTTTTATTTCACCCCACCGTAAACGTCACACTACCTCAAATATCGAACCCAAGTCCAAATACTCTAAAGAAAGTGACGTGCCAAATATTTGGTAATAGGGCGGATGTTAAATCCGTTTCTTTGATCAATTTATATTGAAGGTAAGTGATCGGGTGATCAGACCGAAATTTTTTTCACGTTTTGCTAGGGATCGAACCAAGGACCTCTCGGTTGTAACGCCTATAGCCTTAGCCACTGAACCAAGGAGGTGGTCAATTAATCCTATTGGAATTATAAACGTGACATTTTTGTACATTTGGGTGTTACCTAAAAACTGCTGAACAGATTTGTATGACTTGACAATCCTTCTAAAGTTTGTGAGTGATGTATGTGTGTTACTCTTTCACGTAAGAACTACTGAACCGATTATGTTGAAACTTTTTATACATATAGATAAGAGTTTAGAATACCATATATGCTGCTTTTAATCCCGAAGTTGCAACGGAATCAGAACGGAACAGTAAAATTACTTGAGGAGCGTGTGGTATATAAATGTCTTATTTTTCCAGTTTCTCCCTGACCCTGGTGGACAGTCTGGACACGCTGGCTGTGATGGGTGACTTCTCGGAGTTCAGCCGCGCCATCAAGCTCGTGATACGGGACGTCACCTTCGACCATGACATCATCGTGTCCGTGTTCGAGACAAATATACGGATGGTTGGGTATGTATCAGAATGGGATATTCACTTGCAGGTTACTATAGGACGCTGTATGTATCAGCATGGGACATTCACTTGCAGGTTACTATAGGACGCTGTATGTATTAGAATGGGACATTCACTTGCAGCTTACTATAGGACCCTGTATGTATCAGAATGGGACATTCACTTGCGGGTCATACTTTAAATATTTTGTTTTCTTCTAGCTGTTCCACGCAGTTTCACCCTCGTATTTGTCCCATTCCCGTGGGATTCCGGGATAGAAACTATCTTATAAGATAAGGGTATAAAATTATCTTAATACAAAATGTCATCCTGATCGGTTCTATGGGTGAGGCCTGAAGAAGAGAAACAACCAGAGTTAGTTTCGCGTTTCTTTAGGAAGTACATTTTTTTAATATCAACTAGATTGATCGAATGTTGGCTTTCACCGAAGATTCCTTAGTGAGCTAATATAATAAACGGTAGCTTCCAGAAAATACATGCACCAAACACTAATGTTTGCTTACATATTCGTACCAGTATTTGTATATTATTTCAGTCTAAATTAATCAATATCAAAGCAAATACCTTCGGTTTTCATTATTATAATTGATATGTGTTTGATTGGTTCCTGCAGTGCCAGTGCAAATTAAGGATTAATGTTGTTTTTAATAAAATTAACGAATACATTTTTGTTTGAATGTGTTGGAATATCTACTCTTAAAACAGACATCTATAAAATTGAAAGAAGAAAAAAAGATAATTAATCTCTTATATTTCATAGCTGTGTGTGAGGATGTACGTACGTATGTATGTATGTTTGTTACTCTTTCACGCAAAATGTACTGAACCGATTATGATGAAACTTGGTATACAGGTAAAGGTAAGGGGCACGAGACGGTTAGATAACAGAATCATTATTTATACAGTATATGATTATTATTTTCAGGGGTCTTCTCTCAGCTCACGTATTGGCTACAGCCCTGAAGGGGGACGTGCCAGCGCTGCAGTGGTACAATGGGGAGCTGTTAGAGATGGCCGAGGATCTGGGAAGGAGGCTGCTTCCCGCGTTCAATACGTCTACGGGCATTCCACATGGACGGGTGAGGAATTTAACGTATTACATTTTATTATGTAGTTTTATTAAATGTTTTATTTTCACTGTGTTTCTATACTAAATATAAAGAGGAAAACTTTGTTTGTTTGGTTGTAATCGATAGGTTGAAAAACTACTAGACCGATTTAAGAAAATATTTAATTTTTTTATGTTATAGCAGGCAAGCTGGGCAAGCGGTTCACCTGATGTTAAGTGACTGACCGCAGCCCATGAACATTTGCAACAAAAAAGTGTCGCAGATGCCTTGCCGGCTTAAAGGAAGGGTAGGGGATAAAGAGAGGATTAATGATAGGAAGTTGGGAGAGGAACGGTGTGAGGATACAGGGGCACCCACTCACCGTACGAAACACAGAGCAATACTGCTTCACGCCGGTCTTTTGCTGGGGGGGTGGTAATTACACCGGTGCAAGCTTGGCCCAATCGTGCAATGCTCGGCTATCACTCATTTATTGCTGCATGTTATGCAGCAGAATAACCCTCTGTCGCCACCGTGGGTGTCGTACCACGGGTAGAAATGGGGTGGCGACGCATGTATTCTAACCCGTCGCCACACTGTATTTTTTGTAGTTAGCCTCACAATTAATGATTTATTTCACAGGTGAACCTCCGGCATGGCATCCGAGGGTTGTCAGAGTCAAGGGAAACGTGCACCGCGTGCGCTGGCACCATGATACTGGAGATGGCAGCACTGTCGCGTTTGACTGGCAACCCCGTCTTCGAACAGAAGGCCCATAAGGCTATGGACGGCTTGTGGAAGATAAGGCATAGGTAAGTTTGTTTTTATGTTAGAATAGCGACTCGCCCCGGCTTCACACTATCAATGCTGCTACTAAATACACTACGACATCACATTAGTAACATCAAAGAGAACAGTATTTCGCCACTTTTAAATGGATGTTATCATAGACATAAACCTTCCTCTTGAATCACTATTGATTAAAAAAAAACCGCATCAAAATCAGTTGCGTAGATTTAAAGATTTAAGCATACAAAGGGACATAGGGACAGAGAAAACAGACAAGCAGAGCATGTACCTGATTTAAACTGACTGAACGCAGGCCATGAACTATAACTATCTACAACATCAAAGTGTCGCAGACGCCTTGCCGGCTTAAAGGAAGGGGAGGGGATAAGAAGGATTGATGGTGGGAAATTGTGGGAGGAGTAGGACAGAACGGTAGAGGAATGGGACGGGAATACAGGTCCAACCCCCGCTCACCGTTCGAAACACAGTGCAATACTTACTTCACGCCGGTCTTCTGCTGGGGATTTAGAGCCAGCCATTGTAATTACAAGCTTCACTTAGTTTGGGATTAGCAATGTGCCAAATGTCCTAGATTCCTAGAATATTTGTTAAATGCGAATACTTTCGCATTAAACCATTACCTCTGTCTTACTGTATGTCCGATTCTTCTTCACGCCTAAACGAAACCGATGAACTGTATGAAATTTTATACGGAGATTGTTTGAAACCTAGAAGGTTCTCTATTCTTTTTGGATTCGAAGGAGTAGCGCCCGTATGGTTCGGCTAGTCTGGTCATCAATTTGGTATATATTCAATGGAAATCCTCAAAAATGAACAGAATAAGTTCTGCGGTTTTTTAAACTTAAATTTAAACTTAAATGATGTGTATTATACCTACTTAACTATGAAGCTGAATTGTGACTAGCCCTGAAAACCTCCAAAGAATCTTTTCAAAATCGATGCAACATCTTATTGCATTGAAAAACCGGTAAATGTACAGACTTTGATCAGATTTCAAATATTATTTTATACTTTTTAGTGAATTTGGTTTTTTTTGACACAAAAGTTATTGTTACATTTTGTTTTGCTTACCGTGGTGCTAAAAATATTTAATTACAGAACCTCAGACCTCATGGGCACGGTGATAAACATACACTCCGGGGACTGGGTACGCAAGGACTCCGGTGTGGGTGCCGGCATCGACTCGTACTATGAGTACTGCCTCAAGGCCTATATCCTGCTGGGTGATGAGAAGTACTTGGCCAGGTTCAACAGGCATTACAATGCGGTGATGAAGTATATAAGCAGGGGGCCGATCATGCTGGCCGTGCATATGCATAGGTAAGTGTTAGCATATGCGTGAGTATGTCTTAGCATATGCTATCATATGCGTAGTTTTGTGGCTGTCTAGGTAAGGGCTGCATTTTGCAGTGTGACGAGATGTCTCTTGTGAGAGCAATTAATACGTACGTCGGACAATATCCTTCTGTTGGCAAATTGCAAATAGCAATTGATCAAGGTCGAAGTTTAAACCAATTTTATTGTGATAATTAACAAAATTTTCGCCTTAGTAACCCATATCCGTCTACTGGCTTTCAATTTTATTTTTATTGAAATGAAAAAATATTTATTTGTACTGGTAAATAGGTAACATTGTTAATCAGTAATGAAGGGAGGTCGCTGGTATCTGTAGGAAAGTTTAACTACTACCGCAGATACCGACGTACCGAGTAAGAATTGTCTTATTCTCTCATTATTATTTGAATTGTATAATAAATAAATCATACTCATATACTCATAGTTAACTCTTTCTTCGCAGGCCACACCTCCAGTCGCGCAACTTCATGGACGCTCTGCTCGCGTTCTGGCCTGGTCTCCAAGTGTTACTGGGCGACGTTCGACCGGCCGTGGAGACGCACGAGATGCTTTACCAAGTGATGCAGCGGCACACGTTCATACCAGAGGCGTTTACTAGTGACTTCCAGGTAAACGACGACCCGATGAGCGCAGTGGATGTGGCTATGGTCGATTGCGACGGGGGGTGTGGGTTTGAGCCCCGCAAGTAGAAAATTATCATGTAATGAACATTGTAATTTTCTAATGTCTGGGTGCAATTCATTTATATAGCATTCATGTATTTACAAAAAAAGTATGTTTAAGTATGTCTATCAGTTATCTAGTTTCATAGTACAAGCTTTGCTTAGTTTGGGACTAGATGACGAAGTGTTTAATGTCTCTGAAAAATTTATTTTCTGACTTCTATGATCTCGACACTAACAAAGTTATACAAAAATATGCAGAAGCTCACCAAGATCGACTTCACCATCACGTTAATGTCGAGGCTATCCACGACACGACTAACTTAGTGAGGAGACTGAAAATAACCAAACCTCTCGAGTTAATTGAATGCAGTGTTAAATAAAAATAGTGACCGTGAACTATTTCCCCGAAGCACATGAATGAAGTCTCTTTTCCTTAACCGACACTAAGCAAGTGACAGTGGACACTATCTTAGAATAATTTTATTGTAGCAATTTAGTTTCAAAAAAAATACTTATTAGCATTGTAGGCTAGGGTGTAATTAGATTTAGGTGCTATCTTATTTTAGGAAAAAAATTAAAGCTAAAACAAGACATCTGTATATAATTTTTATGCCTTATAAATTTTTAATTAAATAAAAAATAATAACCTCCACATTAAATGTTCACAGGTGCACTGGGGCCAGCACCCCCTCCGTCCAGAATTCCTCGAATCCACGTACTTCCTGCACCGCGCGACCGAAGACGACCACTACTTGCAAGTCGGCAAGACAGTACTGAACGCACTGCAACAGTACACGCGCGTACCGTGCGGGTACGCGGCCGTTAACGACGTGCGGACGAGGATACACGAGGACAGGATGGACTCGTTCGTGCTCGCCGAGACCTTCAAGTACCTGTATATGCTGTTTGGCGAGGATCGGGACCTGCCGATTAAGCTGGAGGACTATGTGCTGACGACGGAGGCGCATTTTCTGCCGTTGTCGCTCGCTACGGATGGGAAGAATGCGACATATTTGAATATTAGGATCGATGATGATGATGAAGATAAGTATAGGAAGTAAGTATGTATAAAACTCAAAGTGAACGACTGACTGAATGAATGACTGACATAGTTATTTATCAACGCACAGCCCAAACTGCTGGATGGGCCGGGCTGAAATTTGGCATACAGGTAGATGTTAGCGGAGGCCTACGCTAAGAAAGCAATCAAATCCCACGGGGGCGGGGTAAACAGATATAAGCGGGTGAAACCGCGCCGTATATGATATTTTTTCTAAAATGCGAAAGCAACAAATACTCATTTCATTTTAAACCTAGCTGAGCCCCGCGGTTTCACGCGCGTATAATATATTCTCTGCACAAAATTTCATTGAAATTGGTACTGTAGTTATGGAGCCTATTCAATACTAACAAACAAATCTTTCCTCTTTATAATATTAGTATTGATGTCGTTCAAAATATTTTTTTTTATTTTAAATTGCATATGTGGATAAAGGGATCTCGACTTTTGGACATCTTGTTTTACTACTCTTTCTAGGACATGTACAAATATATTAGTTTGACAGCAAACCTCTTTCTAGGATGTGCCCAAATATATTAGTTTGAGAGCAAAACTCTCTCTAGGACGTGTCCAAATATATTAGTTTGACAGCAAACCTCTTTCTAGGACGTGCCCAAATATATAAGTTTGACAGCAAACCTCTCTCTAGGACGTATCCAAATATATTAGTTTGACAGTAAACCTCTTTCTAAGATGTGCCCAAATATATTAGTTCGACAGAAAACCTCTTTCTAGGAGATGTCCCAATATATTAGTTTGACAGCAAACCTCTTTCTAGCACGTGCCCAAATAGATTAGATTGACAGCAAACCTCTTTCTAGCAGATGTTCGAGTATATTAGTTTGATAGCAAACCTCTTTCTAGGACGTTTCCAGATATATTAGACTTACAGCATACCTCTCTCTAGGACCTCTCCAAATATATTAGGTTGACAGTAAACCTCCTTCTAGGACCTATCCAAATATATTAGATTGATAGCAAACCTCTTTCTAGAACCTCTCCAAATATATTAGTTTGACAGCAAACCTCTTTCTAGAATCTCTCCAAATATATTAGTTTGACAGCAAACCTCTTTCTAGGACGTGCCCAAATATATTAGTTTGCAAAACTCTTTCTAGGACGTGCCCAAACACGGCCTCACTAGTAGCGGAGAAGGTGCGTCGCCCGATGCGTCAGATGCTGGGCTCGACCGCGGCGCGACCGCCCGCGAGGCTGCGGCCGCTGAACGACCCGCGGCAGATACACGCGCTGGCGGACATGGGCATCTCCGTGCTCACCCTGCCCGATGGCAGGGTGCAGTTGCTGTATACGGCTATTACGGTGAGAATTTTTTTTAGAAAACAATATGCATATTTTGTACTTTTCATGATGACGTTACGATTATTTTATGAAAAATTTAATCTATGTAATTAAAACGTTTGGACTGTATCAGAAAATCAAAATGGTTACAGATAAATGATCCTCATTTGATGAATGATCCTCAATGATCCTCACTTATAGAAAAAAATTCAAAGCATAATGAAAAATGTCGAATAATGAATTAAGACCTGATAGTCTTAATATTCAAGATTTAAAAACAGCGTATGCTACAATTATATCTTACAAAAACAAAATAAGAAACCGATTTTTTAAATGTAATTTAATGCTGTAATTCTGACAATGTCAAGAATAATGTCTATTGTCTAATTCTATTTGAATAAAATAAAATTTCAGGCCAAATCCCAAAAAGACGCTGCAGAAGGTCTAACATTCATGCGGGAAATGTCCAAATGGAATGCACTCAGTGACACAGAAAATGGCGTAATCGCAGCCGGTGTGAAAATCAACGATAAAGTCTTCCCCGCTGGCCCTGGCCACTTTGGCAAAGAAATATCCGGGAACGAGCGATACGTGGGTTCAGCACATTTCGCAATACCAACAGACGCATGTTCCAAGATTGAGAATAAGGAAGAAATTTCTGGAAAGTTCGCCATCGCTACACGTGGACTGTGCACGTTTGCGCAAAAAGTGCGAAACCTTCAGGATGCTGGAGCCCAATTAGGGATTATTCTAGATAATATAAAGGACTCGACTCATGAAAGTACCGCGTTGTTCGCTATGTCTGGCGACGGAAAGGATGATATACAAATCCCAGCTGTATTCCTCTTCTCCAAAGAAGGCACGATGCTAACAGACGCGCTCAAAGAAAACCCAGGACTTATTCTTGTCATCGGCGAATTGAAATCCATGAAACGGGAGTACGAAAATAACTGTGATAACGGCAACTGCGACATTCTAGAAAGTCCTGTGGGGGTAGACAAAGAATCGATTGACTTAAAACGGGTTTTGAGTCAGTTAATAGCTCAGTTCGAACTCAACCTTTCTAACGACGACACTCAAAAGTCCTGCGAAGAACCTGACGTTAAAACTAAAATAGACGACGATTCGGATAAAGTTTGCAAAATAAGGGACGTGGAAAATAAAGAGAGCATTGAAGTGAAAGAATCAGCTGATAAAGATGGACACTGATGTATAGTTAAGTGAAGATTTGTATAAACGTGTAAATATCGGTTGTAAGGGGGTATTTCGTGCCTTGGAATATTAACGAATCCGATTTTGACGGTGCAACTCCGTTCCTACAGTCGACGTGACAATATGTAAATTTATTCCAATAATTATCGCCGTATTGTGAAATCCGTTTTATTTTTATTTGTGAATTTGTTCCTATAGAGTAAAAGACAACGAATAATGAAATAGATTTGTCTTAGTAATGCCTTACATAAAATTAAATAGATAAACAAAATTTTAGTAAATGCGCCGCAAGCAATACTGCTTTGAAAAACTTTGTTTTTGGAGTTTGTTAGTTCGACAATTTATTCGTAAAAAAGGGCCATTTTTATCCTATTATTGTGTTACTTGTACCGTTAAAGTTCTTCCAAATTGAATGTTTCCGCGAATGTATAATTTTTTTTTTAATTTTTCATTTATAAAGTCAGAATAGAGCATTGTATACAATTATTGAAAACACACATCATATATATTTGTCCATTATACAAAACGGATTTAATAATATCGCAACAACATATCTACCAAATATACAGTGAACTTTTCAAGTGCACTTTCATAAAAATTACAAATATCATATTTGTGTATTATAAATGTAATTTTTAGTATTTCATTTTTTTTATTTTAACGCGATTTCTCCATATTCAATAACTTTTTTTAACGGATTTTAAACGGTTAATTATACAAATGAATTAAAATGCTTTTTACCGGTCTTACGTACAATTATTACAAAATAATAAAATCTGTTAAAAAAAACATTTTTATTTCATCGGTAACTTTTAAAGTCTTGCAAATTTACATTTATTTAATTAATATTAATATTTCTAAAAGTCACTTGAAAACATCCTGTATATAAAAGGAAATATAAGACTTGTAAACACTTAGACAAATCCATTAAATATAAGGTAAGTAAGATTGTTTTCCCTTTGTGCTGTCTCAAGACTGAACGAGAAGTGATACGAAGCAATACGTGAACCGTTTAGGTGTAATGAGGTTTATTTATACGTACTAACATGTTTCATATAATACAGGGTGGTGTTTTTTGATGCCACCTGAAGAAAAAGTACAACTAATATTGTTGATAGAAAATTTTGTTAAAAGAATACATACTCTTACTTTGAAAAGAAAAAATTGCATTCAGATTTTTGAAATTTTAATTGCTATATACATGACTGAAATGTTATAAAATTACATCGTTGACACTTATAGCATTGATCGGTAGGGTTAATTATATGGATGAAATATCTAACAAAATTTATAATTTAAATGATAGAAAAACCACGAAATCACCATATTTAAACTACATTATAGATGCAGTTATATCACATTCGAGAAAATTCTAAGGAGCACCTAAGAAAAGTCTAAGGATTTATTTTTAAAACGTTGTATGCAGTTTTCTTTGCTATGAAATATAAAGGAATGTCTGAGTAAAATTTTCCATCTCCAGTATTATAAGTACTTCCCTCCACGTGGCATAACAAAATTCGACCCTGTATAGTGAGGCTTGTTTCACAGTGAGCGGATAATTTAAATAACACTTATATTAATATTAATCTATACTAATATATTTAAAAGTTTAGAGATTTTGTATGTATGTTTGTGTTTTACAAAAACTACTGGATCGATTTAAAAAATTATGTCACCATTAGAAAACTGTATCCTCTCTTAGTGGTAAAGGCTATATAACGCAGCGGGAGCGAAACCGTGCGGAACAGCTAGTAATAAAGGTTATTATTTCTCTAAATATAATACTTTATTTATCAGAAAATTGATGTTAAAAACCGTATCAATATCGACTTCCCATAAAATGAATGTCCATACACACAACTGAAGTAAAACTTTAAGAAAAACTTAAATAACAACCTGAGCACCTTTAAATTGAGTATTGTATCAGTATTTGGAATAGGACATGTAAGAAAATATTTATTTTTATGTTATGTGGGATTATTTATATAATTTGCAATGATTTAAAAAGAGAATATTTTGTAAATACCTAATCAACTTGGTCCAAAATAATGAGACGTAAAATGTTGATTTTGACCCTATATCATAGACCACAAGGAAAGAAGGAATTTTAGAAATTTTAACTATAGTGTAACTACTCTTGCTAAGTGGTTAAAAATTCACTGTCTCTTTCTCTCTCATGTGGTTTGAATTTAAGTAAGTTTTCTCAATCCCACGCCCTGTATATCTTTTTGCGTACTGAAAATATTCAAGATCTTTGACCCTATATCATAGACCACAAGGAAAGAAGGAATTTTAGAAATTTTAACTATAGTGAACTACTCTTGCTAAGTGGTTAAAAATTCACTGTCTCTTTCTCTCTCATGTGGTTTGAATTTAAGTAAGTTTTCTCAATCCCACGCCCTGTATATCTTTTTGCGTACTGAAAATATTCAAGATCTCTGGTTTCAATAGAGACGTGAAAAAAGTCAGACTTTGTCCCTAAAGAAAAATTGATCAGTAAAATAAAATTTTTGTTAATCTGTGTTGGTGTTGCCCTCTAGATTAACGGCTGTTTTCAATAATGTATTAAAGATAATAGATAGATTGTTATCTCAGATTATATGACGTAAGATTGACAAAAGTCATAGGAAATGCTATCCGTCGACATCATTTTGAAATCAAAGTAAGTGCAAATAGATAGATTTGTCTGACTTTAGTAAGCAAAACAAGAGATAGATAGAATATTGAAAGCGGCCGTTAATCTTTTTTTTTATAATTATCTGTATATTGTGAAACAAGCCTTACATATATGGCAATAAAATTCCCATAGCTATAGGACTTAAATATTATCCACGCCGTGCCGTTCTGTTTTATATATTTATTTTTATGTTAATAAAAGAAATAACTATATGTGAATAAAATGAGTTATATGAAGTAAATGTGTGTATATTGTAAGAATTTCATTTTTTAATAAACAGTGTAAATAAGTGCCTTTTTGTGTTTGTTTATTGGTACCAAACCATACTGCTGACTGCCTCGTTGGTCTAGGGGTTGCATCTTTGACTACAGGTTGAGAGGTCTCAGCGTCGACTCCCGGGTGGAGCCAACAAAACAAAAGTTTTTTCTAACAAAAAGTTTCAATACCAGTCTGGAAGTTGGCGGTGTTGGAACACCCATGGCTCGGAGAGCAAAACCGCCGGCTCTGCGCCTGATCTCTCTCCGGTCGTGTCGGTTTGCCGTCCCATCGGGTTACGAGAGTAAAGGAATAGAGAGTGCACCTGTGTTTGCACACATACTTGTGAACTTTAATATTTCCTTAGTACTTGGTTGACCTGTGTTGAGATTGACCACCAGGACTGCTATCGGACGAAGATTAGGCATTATTGATACCATATTTTTTTATCTCAGACGACGCCAACAAGTTTTAATAAGAATGTGTCAATAAATCGTTTACACTCGTCATCGTTTTGAAATGTCTTGGTGTATTCGAGTGATAATTAATACATTATTTTTATCATTTAGTTAATTAAAAATATTTTTGTTTGATGACCTACACCGCTCATTAGAATAATACACTTTAAACGCCTTCATTCCATACGGGTAAATGAATACGCACCTTTATATGAATAAAATAATAAAACTGTTCTTAATTTAACGTTTATTCAGATATCACAATTTATTTACATACTTTGTATTTACTACGTCACATGGTTTGTTCTATGGAGCGAATTTAATATTTAGTTTTTAAAATACTAGCGATCCGCCCCGGTTACGCACGGGTACAATGCTTATGGAATCTCCCCCTTGAATCAATCTTATCCCATAAAAGAAGCGCATCAAAATCTGTCGAGCAGTTTTAGTAGAATTATTACAGTCACATTTGAAGCCATGAGAACCATAGTGAACCATACAATAAATATTCACTAGATAGCACATATCATGATCACTTCTAGGCTACCCTAGTTCTGTCAATATGATCAATTTTAATTGTATAAAATAATGGACTCAATGTTGTAAAAGCCACTATGGTTCTCACGTCCTCACTTATAAATATTAAGTTCGCTCATAGATCAAGTATTACAATTTATGGATATCCAGATTTCAAGGCGGACTTGAGTCTCCTCGCTGGGGGGCTGTAATCCGGGGCTGGTACTGCGGGGGGAGGGGGCCAGTCTCTCCTCCAGTTTGAATCTGGTGGGGGTTTGGGGGAACGCTTGGGTTCTTCGAGGTATGAGAATGGTCGGTTACCCATCCCAGGGTTGGGGTTGGAATGCGCGCGCAGCCAGGATTCTGAACGCTCGGGTCTGTAAGTTAAATTGTATATCTCTTTAAACTATACTAATATTATAAAAAACCTTTGTATTTTTGTATGTTTGTATTGAATAGGCTCAAAGACTACTGGACCTATTTCAAAATTTCTTTTACCATTACTTAGAAGGATTCTTCCGAATCCGTATGGGCTATATTTTATCTCGGAAAATAGATAGTATATAATATTATGCTACTGGAGCGAGGCCACGTGGATCAGCTAGTAAATAATAATAATAAATAAATAATATTCCTCAACATTTAACATAACGCCATCTAGTTCCAAACTAAGCAAAGCTTGTACTATGGAAACTGGATAACTGACTTCCTTTTCTTTGTAAATACATACATATTTATCTTTTTGGGCAAGCAGTTGTGGTTTGAACAATAAAATATATTTTCATTTCAAGCATTAACGTGCTTATATGAATAATGAATCATCTCAGTGGAAACAAAAGTGATTTAAGTATCGCTACAAATATGTTTTACCTTTCTTTCTTGATATTTTTTTATCTTATAGAATAAAATAGAAAATAGAAGTATTTTCTTGTTATACCTGGACATTTCAGCAATAGGAATGTCTCGATGCCTTGGAAGCTCGTCATCATGGTTGAATGCACGATTCAAATGCGAGTTTCTAAAAGAACGAAACGAATTAATATTAAATACTGCGGTTTTGAGTTATTCCTTTTCATATTTGGTATGATATTATAATTATCTGAAGTTGGCGTCTATATTTTTATGGACTTTTCGTCTTATCAGAATTTATTCCATATTTTCTTTTTATGAAAAAAATTGGCTTTAGAATGCGTTATGAGCATAATGATCGGGTGGATTGCCGAATGGATTTCTGTGAGGAAATATGTGATATCCGATCCCAGTCTCACTCCAATAAGTTTAACCGTATATCGCCGGCGTGCTATAAAAACCTTGCATGTCCAAGAATCTAAATTTGACAGAAGGAGCAAAAAACCGTTTGGGACAAATTGTTGTGCCAACTTAGAAATTTGGTACGTTTTTCATCAAAACTGCACGACTTCATTATTCCTCAAGTAAATTAACATATAAATATAGTTTCTTAGCAAAAAATACACTTTTATTAACTTTGGATAATACCATAAACCATACAATGGATCGTCTTAACGACTTTTTTGCACGACTGGTTCAAAAGATAGGTCTAGAAGTGCAATCTGAATTTCGGTTCCCGATATTTTACTAGATTTTCGGGATTTGGAACACGAGAGAACTCCCCAGAATAGTCGATGACATTAAGGGCCTCATAGGCTTCCTAGAAGATATGGGTTGGTTCAAAAGCCATTATGTGTAGTAGACAGTCATCACCCCCCACTAGAACTTACAATTCACCAATCCAATAATACAAGACAGAAAATTCATAATCCGAACCAATTTGGAAGTTATAATTATAAAAAAGCAAACTTTGATTGTATTTCTGCCGATTTGAACAATGTTGATTGGAATGGTTTATTGACAGAATATGAAAATGTAGATGACATGGTTGCAGTATTTTATTCACATTTAAAAAAATCTATTGACACAAATGTTCCAAAATCAAAACCCAGAGCCTGGAAATATCCAAAATGGTTCTCTCCTGCTTTAATTAAAATGATTCGCGAAAAAAATAAATTACGTTTGAAGTTTAAAAAGAATCAAAATCCCCGTGACCGTTTTGAATTTGAAATACTTCGTGACA
>LQNK01000026.1:557247-572820 GCA_001586405.1 Phoebis sennae
CAATTACTTTTTTTGAAAAATATTCAATGTACAGAAATGGTTCGGTTACTGTTTTATTATATGTATAGATTATGTCTCATTGAAAAAAAAGCAAATCTGTAACAGAAAATAATAATTGCTGTGTGTGCACTCTGCATATATTTATAAAATTATTAATGAAATTTTTATTTAGAATCTGAATAATATATAGAATGTATATCTATATCCCTTGGTCATCGTATCACTTGTTAATAGATTACACAATATTGCTTATTATATGTTGTCGTGTTAATTATTGTTGGGGAAAGGTTCTTATAAAAAAGACAAGTTTGATCGCATCCGTATAACGCCGGGCGCGGCGGCTAGTCTATAATAAAGATTGCAAGAGCACATACACTTCTAATCATTTCGCAAAAGCTTTTTATAAAAAAGTCATACCTATATTTTTTTAAAGTTTAAGTACGATTTACGCATTACCAGACAGAAAGAATTACTCATATTATGCAAAGTAATGTATGCAATATTAATAGTGAGTACATAGTTTAGTATTCTACGTTTAACAAATGATATCATTGATTTTGTCATGAATTATGTCACGTTATAAACGTTTTATCACTTTTAATAATTAAACAAACATTTTTATTCTCTGTACAAAATTTAAAAAGCAAAAGTACTCACAATAGTGACACTGCCCGAAAGGCAAGCCGCCAGACTCAATTCCGGGGCGATTTTTTTTCTATTCATTTTAATTCCCGCGTCCATGGCACGTCATGTCCACCAAGTTACCGGCTGCAAAGGGGCCTATCAGTTTTAATCGACGCTCGATAATTATTATCGATATTATAAACAATATTATCAATCGCGATATTTGCCAATCGTCTAAAATAGAAAGGATAATGTAGGGATTTATTATTTTGAGATTCACGTGTAAATTCATTTGCTTTACGTGTACTAAGCCTAGATTGTGTGATGTATTGTAAAATGATATTATGCCTTTGTTGCATATTTTAAACATTCTCAAGAATCCACTTTCAAGCGTAACTACAAAACGCACTTTATTAAAAATATTTATAATTGATACTATTTTAATTATTTCGTGTCAATTATTTATTATTTGAAATATTTATTGTAATGAATTGCATCAGCGATATGTACAAATAACGTCTCTAAAGCCATTAAGGCTAATCGATCATTACAGATAATAAACTAATAAAATATTCGACCTCATTTCACATAACTCTTCACTAAACTGTGTGACCGTTTGTTTGACAGAGCGTCATAACATCAACATTCAACATGTCTTACAAATTCCGATGAAATAAAGGAAATTCAAATAATACAATGAAGTAGCCACATAAAATAGGACATTTCTGACTACAATCATACATATAAATATTAAATACATTGATCAGAGGGAACGATTCATAAGTACTCCACTGTCGCAGGAACTCAAAGAGGGTGTGGGCCTCCATAAAAGACCACACTTTTGCCTCTATGCTACGCCGTTTCTCGCCAGTTGTAGACTCAGAAACCACGATGGTATGCCAGAAACCGAAGCTCTCCTTACTGGACTACTAGCATTTGCTTGGCTCTGGCGGATCGGCAGCAGTGTGTACGCAACCTACTCTATTTCCAACGTCGTAAGTCCAGAATGCTTTGGCACCCAGTTCAAGGTATTCCTCTCCGGCTTACAAATTCTTCTATCGGTTGCTTTGAATTTGGTTCCTCTGTCGGAATTCCCTCGCGTCAGTCTGGTTAACAGAATTATAAGTATTCCATCTCAAGCGTACACTTTGTATTACGCGAATGCATATATAGCTCCTATTTTGGACAGTCGAAGAGTCACTCTATTTTTGTATGTGGTCACAGTTTTTTCAGTTATCGAAACCGTGTACAAGATAAACTTGGATTGGAACAGAATTGAATAAGGCTTTCGGAAAAATTCTTTTACTTTTTAAAATATTTCACTACTAAAGTTACATTTGAATATACAAGATGTACTGGCCAGATTGACTAAATTTAAAACTTGGAAATGTTAATAGAGAAAAAGTTATAAACATTTTCATTACAGCAAGAAAGTAAATATTATGATACGTAGTTCAAAGAAATATTGCAATAAAATTGTTTCTACATAGATGTAGCATTTTATTAAGTTATACCTATGTACAGATAAGATTATGAGATTTGTAAATTAACCAATATTTAACAATTCATAAATACAATGATGAAAATGAAGTGAAAACTTTTCTTTTTTACACCATATCGATTTAACAATAAGTTTTGTTTACACTTTTTACACCGTTAGTATCGATTGTTACTTAGACGCAAGAATGGTCGGCATTCAGGTACGGCCCACGACCTGCTATTTCACAGGTCCGACCGCGCCACGCCAGACCGATAGGTCATGGGAACTGCCATATCTGATGAGGCACATGGTGGAAAAGCTTGGTGCGAGCCGCCCCAGGCGAAGTAAAGCCTGAAGTGGCTTGTGGCCTGGTGGACCATGGGACTCCAATTTTCTGTTTTGAGTCATTTTACTACCAAGATGTATGAACTAGCAATGTTCATTAGCACTTTCGGTATTAATATTAGTAGGCGAATTATGGCGAAGAAAATAAAACAAAATATCAGACAATGGCATTTATTTTAAAAAAGAGTCTTAAATTACTCATAAACTATACTGATTTAATACAAATAATTAATAAATACAAGTATAATTTAAAACTAATCCCCGTAAAATGAGCAAAATAAATTATAACAAGAAGTTAAGCTATGGATAGAATTTATATTGTAGGACGTACCTCATTTACTTGTATGTTAATGACATTTTTTTTTTTTTATAGCCAAGCAGGCAAACGAGCAGACGGGTCACCTGATGGAAAATTTGACATCTTTGGTAATTTATAAACATAAACAATCATAATAATTCCTTGATATTTAATAAATAAATTTGTAGTAATTAATATTCCATAATACTATGAATTACATATTTACTTCAAATAAGTAGTATTACTTATTTGAAATGAAAAATAGTAGTATAATTGTATACTTATACTACTAGTCTTCTTCCATCGCTTTTTACTGAATTTTACAAGGTACTAATATTAAGTAATAAAACATTCACAAAGCTGCATCATACACACGTATATACATACTCAAGCACACGTACTCACTTTACCATTACTAATAAATAAATTAACGTAATATTATTAAAGGGAACTTAGTCCAACGAAAAGTTACATAGAGTTGCGCTTATCAGAGAATTTTCATATCGGTCAATGTAAAGTTAAATCCATGTTAGTGGGGCTGCAACCCTCATCCCCCGGCCGCCATCTTGTTTAAACGACTTCATATAGTTTTTATGGTTTAACTAACAAGCTACTGGTTTCAATATATAAGGGCAAATATTATAATTTGGCGGAGGACTGCTACCCGTAAAGAAATAACAAAGCAGGTACCTACTTAAGTACACGTTTTTGTTTTTATTTCCCAGCGGTAGTTTGGACCTTTTGGCCTAAACTACTACTTCCTCTGAAGAATGCACGCTAAACCCAATTATGTTATGTAACATTTCAATGGACATACTGTAACTTTTTAAATTCGATATCAAAAATACTTATTCGAGTTGAAAAGTTGAAAATTTACCGATTTAACTTTCTAATTTACAAACTATTCTTATAATTAAAGAATTATTTTTTGTATAAAAAAACATTAACTTCTTTTAAGAAATTAAAAGAAGCAACTAAAATAAAATAAAATACGGGAACTAGAAAAATTATTCGTTGCCAAATAATAATCAGTTTCCATATTTTTCTTATAAATAACATAGCTTAAATAGCTTAAATTTAAATTCATTTCCAGTCCATTCCAATAAAAAATATTTTCATCAAAGCTTTGATTGAATAAATCACAGATTAGAGAATAAAAGGCAGATGGAGTGCGCCGAAGACACGAGTGACACCGAAAAGCAAATACAAAAGTCAAAAGAAAATATAAAAACGTTTGTCTAGTTTGACGTAACATGTGACGAGGGTTTCGTAATTTTAATCTTCTTAAAAAATGTCGTTCGTGGTATTATAACATTCTTAAAGTTTTTCCCAAAAGCAAAAATAAGAGGATGGATTATCCTTTCATATGTAACTAAAGATTATTTGGCTTATTAAATTTTTTATCCAATCAATATCTGGTACTATAATAGGCACATAGAAACACGTGTACATACGAATAGTTAGCATCACTCGAGTCTTCAACACACTCAATCTGCTTTTTATTCTCTAATCTGTGGAATAAATATCTAAACGTAACTTTTAAGTAATTTAGCTATCAAAATTTCCTCAAAAACATCTGTCATTTATTGGAATAGACTACGCAGAACTGGATTCGCATTTAATTTTCCCTCGTTTACTATTTACACTCGCATAATACGTGAATATTATCTTTGGTATATAGAAAATGGTGGTGATAACAGCCGCGCTCCCTCTGTCCCCTAATAAATATCATTTTATTATTGCTTGCTGAATCTAGTATAAAACGTCTGTATGTTTCAGATGAGCTGGAAGCAATATGATATCCTATTTCAAATGTTATTTTAGAAGCAAATGAAATAAGCATAAAATTAACATTAAAAGAAATAGGTAGGTTTAATTGATATGTCCCACATGCATTTATAAATCTTGCCAGATGTAATAATCGATCAGTGAACACAACACGCTTACACTTTCTTGAATTAAGTATTTAAATTCATATGAAGGATATATAAATTCAATAAAGCAACCAATTATCTCGCTTCAAATCATAAGTAAATAGTCAAAAAGATCGAGAGTTCGAAACCATAGTGAGGAACTGAAGTATTGAATGAAATAATCAAATAATTGCGAATGTGAAATTAATGGTAGTGAAAATGAGACTAACATTTAAAGGTGGGTGTCGCGGGCTCTGCAACTGTGTTCTTTTTCTGCGTTAAGGACGTCAGGCTTGAGAGGGAGCTCAGGATCGCTGCAATCAATATAATTTTAAATAACTATAGCCTGCAGATACTACATGATGATAAATTGTTCTTAACTATAGAATACATGTACATCACCATCCTTTTTCATTGTTCTTTTATTTTTCAATTTTATTAAATATTTTATATACATGGGTTTTCTTCTTTTAAGTCGTTTATATTCTATAAAGCTGTATCTAATTTCATTCGTATTATATCCAAATTGTTGATAGAAAAGGGATCATAAATTTATTTTTCTCCAGAATGTAACAGCTTTACGTTTGTCTCAGACAATGTTACGCATTACCCTTTCTTTATAAGTAAGTTTCCTGGTATCAGCACGTCAGTCACTTTGGACTCGGTCGTCAGGACAACTGCGCTGACAATTCCACGTTTGTCTATCAGTTAGCTTTATCTGAATCTTACCCACTTTCCTCTTCTTTATAAGTGAGTTTTCTGATATCGTACGTCATTAACTTTTGACTCTGGTTGGCCCGTCATCAAGATATACGTCCGGCACAATTGCGCTGACAGTCACACGTTCGCCTGTCAACTAGCCTTTATCTGAATCTTACCCGCTTTCCTCTTCTTTATAAGTGAGTTTTTTTGGTATTAGCACGTCAGTCACTTTGGACTCTGGTTTTCACCAGGATATACGTCCAAGGCAACTGTGCTGACAGCTTCAAGTGTGCCTATCAACTAGCTTTATCTGAATCTTACCCGCTTTCCTCTTCTTTATAAGTGAGTTTTCTGATATCGTACGTCATTAACTTTTAACTCTGTTTGGCTCGTCATCAAGATATACGTCCGGCACAACTGCGCTGACAGTCACACGTTCGCCTGTCAACTAGCTTTATCTGAATCTTACCCGCTTTCCTCTTCTTTATAAGTGAGTTTTTTGGTATCAGCACGTCAGTCACTTTGGACTCTGGTCGTCACCAGGATATACGTCTAGGGCTGACATTTCCAAGTGTGCCTGTCAACTAGCTTTATCTGAATCTTACCTGCTTTCCTCTTCTTTATAAGTGAGTTTTCTGGTAACGGCAGAGGAGGTACATCATCCACTTTCGATTCTGGTTGACTCGTCACCGGGATATACGTCCAGGGCAACTGCGCTGGGAGTTCCGGGTTCGTTGCCTGGCGACTACAACAAGCAAAAAGATACACTTCATTATCACAACATACGAGAAGAGCATACTTTTTATGATATAGCAGGCAAGCGGAGCATGCGGTTCACCTGATAATAAGTGTTTGACCGCAGCCCATGAACATCTATAACAACAACAACAAACTATATAACAAACAACAACGATATACGTAGTGTTACGAACTAATATGAAAGGTATATTCACAATTTCAGATTTTTATTAGTAACTCGACAAAGTTCACCATACAACCTCATCTTTCACAAACACTTTTTCACTTCATTGCTCTCATATTAAATGCACAATGAACATGACCAGACGCATCTTTAAGAAAATGGTTTAAAATTATTCTGGAAAATTAACATCTACGACAACATATGGCATCTACAACATGAAATGTCGCAGATGCCTTGCCGGCTTAAAGGGAGGGGAAGGGATAAGGAAAGGATTAATGATAGGAAGTTGGAAATAACTAGAACAGGACGAAAGAGGGATGAGATGGGAATACAGGCCTCTGGGCATCCGCTCACCGTACGAACACAGTGCAATACTGCTTCACGCCGGTTTTCTGCTGGGGGGTGGTACTTACACCGGTGCGAACTTGGCCCAATTATGTAATTCTCGGCTCCCATTCTTTTATAGGTGAGGATTTTCTGCATCAGATTACCCTCTGTCCCCTCTTACGACACCCATGGGTAGAAATGGGAATGCGAGTTTTCATGAATAAAAATATTTTCTATTCTAATATTTGTGCCCTGTATACGATATCATATTCATACCTGGTACTTGGAAGAGGTTCAGGGTCCCCTTTATCCACGGATGGATCCAGCAGTTCTGCGTCATACACCGTATGGTTGATGCTCTGCTCTTCTGGCGCCGGCCGTGGTTCCGGGTCCATGGACCGCTCGGGCAGGGAAAAGATGCGGTCAGAATAGATCGCTTCTCGTTGTGGTACACTAAAACAAATGTTATAGTAACTTATAAGACAGCTGTGCCCTGGTTTCACCCACGTATATCAGTTTCCCGGTTGCCGTGGGATGTATGCATCTTTAACACTATATATTAGAGCATACATATAATTTTACCTGTGAAAGTAGTTCAATATGATATAGGTATTTTCTACGTAATATTATAAAGAGGAAAACTTGCTTTGTATGTGTGTAATGTATCCACGAGTAACATAGGCTATTAATAATATAATGCTATGGGAGCGAAGCCGCACAGATTAGATAGTCTACACTAATATTATAAAGAGGAAAGATTTCTTTGTTTGTATTGAATAGGCTCCGACACTACAACGCCGATTTGGATGAAATCTTGTACAGAGATTATTCAAATTCCCAGGAATAATATAGGATATTTTTATCCCGAAAATCCCACGGGAATGGGATATATACGCGGGCGAAACCGCGCGATCAGGTAGTATAATATATTTTACATAAACTAACCTTTCCATCGAAAAATGCGACTGGCACTCGAAGAACTTCTTCTTGTTCTTATTGTACCAGGCCCTGGGTATCTTCTGTTCCCTCGGAAGGCTGGGCGTCTTCAGCTCCATGGTGATGGAACTCCTGGTGGAGGGAGTGACCGGCGCTGGTTGCACTACCGGCGCTTCGGGCTGGACCTATGTTACATACATAAAATTATGAAGAGGAATATTTTTTTGTTTGAATTGAATAGGCTATACTAGTGGACTGATTTGGATGAAATTTTGTACAGAGATTCTTTGAATCCCGTGGATAACATAGAATAATTTGTATCCCGGGAACGGTAATAACAGTTAGAGGCCGATAAAACACAAATAGTAGAAGATAGAAGTCCGCCTTAAGAAATTTAAAGCTATTGCGCCCGATGCTACTTTATATTTTATGTTTTAATATACGTTTATAAATATACAAAAAAGGACATTAAAATATTTCCCTATTTTTTAATTCATTTTGATGGTTATGATGATCTTTGCAAACATTCTGATGATTGTATCATAAATATATAATAAATCAACACCGTACATAAACGATTTTTTCTCGTCAACTTTACCTCCACTTTCCTCGGCTTAGTCGAGATCCTGTTCAGGATGACGATCACAATCAATACCACGTTGATGAGGAAGATTATCACAAAGCGGGAGTACAGCACCGCCATGGACCAAGAGGCGATCCGGGTGTCGATGACAACATTCCGGACGCCGCTCGCTGAGGCTCCAATGTAGTCCATCATGTCAGAGAGTGTCTGATTGATAAAATAAGAATATTAAGTACTACAAGCCTGAAGCAAAAGAGGGAGGATAATTGACAAAATATTCATATTAAGTACTAGCTTTCCGCCCGCGGCTTCGCTCGCGTGGACCCGGTAATTATTCGAATTTTTCTCGCTTAGTCGTTGTTGAGTTATGCGCTTACAACACATTTTGCGATTTATTTTTATATATAAGAAGATTACTGCATTAAGCAAAAGAGGGAAGATGAGTGGGATTTGTCAATCAGACGCTCTCTTATATGATGATATGAGAAAGCGTCTGATTGACAAAATATTAAGTTTTACTGCATTCAGCAGAAGAGGGAAGATGATTGGGCAACAGAAAAACAGCAACAATTTTAGTATGTCACATATCATAGACATTAATTGCCGCAGTGATGTTTGAATTGCGTGAATTAAGCGTCGATGGCGAGCGATCGATGGCGACAACGGCGCAAAATAGAGGAAGTTGGCAGTCTCTCGCTTCGGAAGTATATTAATCATAGTAACAGCCCTGAGTCTGGAAGTTGGCAGTGTTGGAACACCCTCGTGCCTCGGAGAGCACGTAAAGCCGTCGGTTCTGCGCCTGATCTCTCTCCGGTCGTGTCGGTCTACCGTCCCATCGGGTTATGAGAGTAAAAGGAAAAGAGAGTGCACTTATGTTCGCGCGTACACTTGTGCACTATAATATCTCCTGCGCAGCTGGCTAGTCTCTGTTGAGATTGGCCACCATGGCCGAAATCGGTCAGGGGAGCTATTATTATTATAACCCACTTTGGGTCACTGAGCAAGCGGAGTAAGTAAGAGAGTTATGTTACCTCGTTTCCGAGGGCGGATACCCAGCCCTCCGGAATCGCGTCACACGTCGCAGTTATAACGTGGGTAGTATTAGATTAAGTAGAGTAAAGTTTATATGAGCCGTGGTTGTAAATTTAAGATCTTTAACTGTATCTATATGTTGCCTTAAATAATAAAAAAATAAAGGTAGTAAGGAAATGTTATGAAGAGCGGAAAGGAGGTCGGGAATAGAACAACAATGGCACGATTAACAATGTCTTCAGACTTGGCCCCCTATTCCCAAACGTGAATCCGATCTGCCGTCTGTCCGACCCGGAAACTGTCAAAAATCGGAACGTGATTCCTACAATTTTCGACGAAAACGTCATCGTTCCGACACGAATCGGATTTGTGAATTAGGCCCCTAACGTACCAAATCCTTTAAAATGGTATTGCTTTTTTTAACCGCCTCAATTTTTAAGAAATTTTATAAGAAAAGCACGAACTCACTCTAGTGTAGAAGGTGTCGTTGATGAATATGACCGTGGCGATCAGGTCCAACACGCAGGTGGCCACTGTAGTCACCATCCACGGCCACACCGTCACGCGCTCGTTGGTTTGCCCGCTCCCTTGAAAATGTTAAATGTTACAACCATTCTCAATAAGAAAAGATCCAGAACAAGCCAATGCAGATACCAAGGAAAAAATTGTGGGTTTCAAGTCTGTAAGGTAGCTATATTCAGACAGGGATAGTTCGAAATCTTTGGATAAAAATAATCCCATTGAATCAATAAGGGGCAAAATAAAATTTCTAGTGTTAAATAATTAACACGACATTAGTACGACGATAAAATCATTGTATGTGACTCATAATTTTAAATAACAAAGTCAAATAAATAAATATTTAGGGCATTTAACACAACGTCTTCTTGTCCCAAACTAAGCTAAGCTTATGGTAGCTAGATAACTAATAGACATACTTAAACATACTTTTTTGTAAACAATACACACTATAGATAAATTAACAACAAGACAGAAGAAAATGACAATGTTCATCACATCATAATTTTCTGCTCGTAGAGATCGAACCCACACCCTCGGGTGCAATAGACCAGTGCTGATCCACTGGGACAATCTGGTCGTCAAAATAAAAATTCTAATGTTATTGTTTAATGCGGCTCATCATTTAAACTACAAAATCACAAGAATAGCTCAAATAATTAATCTTATATTCTCAAATAACATTAAAAATCTCTCCATAACCTTTGAATTCTTTGAACAGAATATAATATTCCCGCGTCTTCTGCCGCAATATCATTCTAATAACATCCGATTCTCGGTACAAATGTAATCCCGCTCGAGCTATATGAGATGTTCGTTTCATATTTACAATTTTTCCTTCAATATGAGAATGATAGACTACAATATCATTGTGTATTTTATAAAAATGGAAGTATTTATGAATTGAATATTCTATATTTTTACAAGTAATTATATTTTTATGGATTAAATTATCTTGTACATCCCTGTGATTTCATGTATTATGTTAGCTTAAATAATAGGTACTGTTTGTAGTACTGGTTTGTAAATTTAATGTCATTCACCACATCACCGTCAGTCACATGTTGCAATTGTCCATGTATCCTGGTGAACATGACTCCCTGATGATAAACACCATAGCCTGGTGCTTTAGCATTCCTTAACAAATAGACCCTCACTCATCATAACAGCGCTGCCCACGCACCAGAGCACCCCCAGGCTCAGGCAGCTGATGTTCACGTACAGCGTCCTGGTGACCGTGAGAGACTCCCTGGTGATCAGCACCACGGCCTGGTTGCTGATGCCGTCGATCGCTTGCCCGATGTTCACCATGGACCCGCAACTCCCAGGATCTGATTGAACACGTTTTTAAATTATTATTAACAAATTAGAACACATTTTTTATGGGTATATATGTACTAGCTTTTACCCACAGCTTTGCGTTAATTTCCCTCATAAAACTTAATATTACATTTTAACATTTATTGAGACTATTTAGAAATAATAGAATGATGATAACTTATACAACACTAGCTGTGCGCCACGGTTTAACCTGCGTATATCTTCCGATCCCGTGTTTTAAAAATCTCTGTACAAAATTTCATCCAAATCGGTTCTGTTGTCTAAGCGTATAAAAGAGACAAACAAACAGACAAATATTCTGACACATTTCGCATCTTTAATACTAGTAAGGATATATGAGTACATTCACTTTTATCTTTAATAAGATTGTATGAAAAATATTTTTCATGTCTTTAACATTCATGAATAAGTGCTATATCTATGTTACCTATTTACAATCCTCGATAAACCTTTAAAGGGTTTTAAATAGTAGATAACGTTTCTACAACTATTTCTTTTACGATTCTGGTAACCAATTCAAATACAGACATTTAATTACTATTCAGCTATTTTCGTAAAAATGCGTCCAAAGTTTTTGCATCACGTATTTAAATATAGATTATCAATGTATTAACACAAAAAAGATAGGTATAGAAATCAAACTCCATATAAAAATATGCTTTAGACTTACGCCTGGTAAGATATTATACTGTCCGAACGCAAAACGGCTCGTTTTTTATAGGAACTGAGCTCGTTTTTTAAAGTACTATTACAGTACTTTCCCTTTAGATGGCATAAAATCCCACCTTATGTGTGGGAGTCACGATTGGTTCACTTATGATGGGAGGTTTTTATTGACGCTTAGTTTTGAAACTGTTACAGATAAACTTACTGTGATAATATAGTATTTTGATGAACAGCAACATAGGCAGCTCCCGCAGGAAGTCAATGACGCAGAAGTACTGGAATAGCGACAAGGTGGTCATGGCTATCTGCACTGACGCCTGGATCTGAAGACAACGTTATCAATTACAAAAAAACATTTTTTTGCCCTTTATTTTTAAAAGGGGCTAAAAAATTATGTCACCCCCACAAGTGTCCCAAATTTCCTTCGAAAAATGTATATATTCCGTTCGTTTTGTGGAACACGTTTTACAAAGGGGACGATTATATTTGTTAGTGTAAAATTTACAAGAGTATCGTCGATATATATTGTAAAGTATTGCATTTTAAATGTTTCCTTACACAAAGCTAGGGTTATTTCTTATAATGTGACACATGAACACACTTTGTTTCAAAAGCCATAATTTTTACTTGCCAGTATTTTTCACAGCCCCGAGATTTTTTTGAACAAAAATCGCGCAACCACTTTATAGTTTTAACGCTGTGATATAAATCAACGTTTTTACATACATAATGTAAAAACGTTGATTTTTAATCGTTAATTTTAATAAACTAAAATTCATAATTACTACAATTAAAAGAACGCACGTAATATAAGCGTTTCATACACATATACACGATACTTAAATGACTCTATCTATTCAAAAAATACATAAAAATCCGTTGTTTTTGAGAACTAAGCATCTATAGAGATGGAGAGCGGGAACAGTTTTACTATGTAGTGATGACTTTTAATAGGAAAAGATTGAGTAATAAGAACTAAGAAGAGTCAACCAGAAATAGAGAAATAAAAATGATAAATAAAATGAATCGCGTTTAAAATCTTTTAAAAGTATTACATTTAATATAGAAAGTACCTACTCGCGATAAAATAAACACCAGAAAAAGGTCATTTAATTACCATGGAAAGTACCTACTCGTGTTAAAATAAACACAAAAAAATATTATTTTAATCCTAGCATAGAAAAATTCTATCAATACAGATGCATCACGTAGTAAATCATACGGAAACTTGAATTATCCTTTCATCAATATCTTTACTTAGTTATCATTATGTCGTAACCGAGTCGTTAACATGGAGATAGTTTGAGCTACGTCTTCATGATAAGACTTGATATCAAAGAATTTCTAAAATTATAAAAACATTCACAATTATTTAAGTAAAGTACTTCATAAATAGTTAATCAAAAACTCACACAATTGCCATAAATATATAACGAGTTAAATCGGTCAGAAAATTTAATTCTAAAAATACGAAATTGCTACAACAGCGTTTCTCATTCGCCGAGTCGCAATTCGGTACCGCAACATCAAAATGAAATACCGCAACCTACCTGCCTTGCTTAAAAACTTATATGTAATATCGATTGACGTAAATTTATTGAAAAATGATAGTCTTGAGTAAAAAAATAATCTGAAACTCCATACTTCATACTAAAATTCTGTACCTAAGTATACTACTACATACCTATATGCATTGATATATGCATGTCTACATGTGTAATATTTGGTACCAGGCGTTTATATTGATATTAAAATTACAGTATTTGGTTTGTTTTCAATTTAGTAGAAACTTTGCAATAGTGTACACCATACATTTGACATGGAAACTATCTATAATTCAAGACTGGGCCGAGCGTTGCACGATTGGGCCAAGCTCGCACTGGTGAAATTGCCACCACCCAGCAGGACACCAGCGTAAAGCAGTATTGCGTTCGTACTGTGTGTCTATGGGCTGCGGTCAGTCACTTAACATCAGGTGAACCGCATTCGCTTTCCTGCTGTAGCATAAACAAAAATTAAGTATTGAACTAGTTGGGATAAAAACATACATAACTGGATGGGATCAGTACCAAAATTATATTTTATTTGTGCCGCTAAAATGCTATTTATGGTTTAGATGTTCCTTAGCTTCTCATTAATCTTCTTATTGCTAAGGTATCTGTCTCATGGCACTCGTATTCTAAGAAGTTACCTTAATTTTACTTCCACTCCGGTTACGGCAAATACGACGTATGACGAATTTCAATCGAAAATTCATAACATAAAAATTTAATAAATATATATTTTAATAAATAGATCAAACGAATGGAGGTGTTAAATTTTCTTCTCCGAAATTTTCATAACGTGAGTGGACGTGAGTTAGTAGAGTTCCGACTCAGAATGTAAATTTTCGTTGACAGAGGTTGAGTGAAGTCGAGGAATGCTCGAGGAACGTATTAGAATACGGGTGTAAGTCTTAAATTGAGGTCAGTTTTCGGTATCCAGTTAAACCGAACGTTCGGATCAGCGGTGACGCGTCTCGTTATCGAGTGACATGAGATAACATTCTCTGGGCCGATACTCGCTCCATTTCGGATGTTGCAAATCGAAAAATAATGCTTATAAATAGCGCAGAGCAATATGAAGTTCTAACCTAAGATTTCTAATATTTGAAGACTTTTTGAACGGATATTTATGATGTCTAATACTTATCATCTGTTAATTAAGTTTAAAAAATAGTTTTTATAACATTTACAAATAAATTTATTGTGACCTTACAATTATAAATTTTGTGAGTAACAAAAATAATATAATATACATATTCTTATAATCTTTTGTGAGTGTTGATATTTATATCCAGTAAAGGATCAATCTTTTTTTTTCTTTCTTTAGTGATATTATAAATAAGTAGTTAAATATTACCTATATATTTACAATAATATTAAATATGTACATATAAGCATAGCATAATAAAACAATAACGCAAGCAAAATAACAATCGCAACATAATAAAATTCGCAAGCATTTATTTAAAAACTATAATAAAGAAAACAAAACCATAACAATACTTAAGACAATAATTAAATAATTGGGACATATTTTGTGTTTTATTTTAGTATCTAAACGTATCATATAAATCGATGATGATTAATGAAACAAAATCAGGTATAATTATACATATAATAGTGCGCTGACATTTTTTCTGTAAATATTCTCACAAATCGTCAAGCATTATTGAAAAAGAGATCATCCATCTAAATTTCAAAAACCCTCGTAAATTCAACATGCAATATTTATGTTGCAAACTACATCTCAGCTATATATTTTACCAAATATAATTCATGTATTGCAACTTTCTTTCTTTTTATAAAATATTAAATTAAAATGTATTCGTAAGGTCCCTTACACGCTCTACAACGTACAGCCATACACTAGAATAGTACAATGTTTTATTTCAACTTCTAGTGTATAACCTCGCTATTATTATCAACGATGTGCTAAATATTCAGTTAAAAACAATTAGGATTAACATTCTAACCGATTTTATAAATATAGACATATAAAACGTAATTGATAAAAAAAATCAATGAGTATTAATTAATTATTTGCAGGGCCACGAATTCAAAAAATGCAAATTCAATTTGGCTTTATAAAAAGCTCTTTTGAAATCTCACATACATATTTTTTATATACCACCGATTCGTGTCTACGTGTCTACTGAAAAGAACCGGCAAGAAACTCAAGTGGTTGCACTTTTCAACATAATTGAGATATACTATATCTATTATCTATACTACTTATAATATAATTATGATATTATTTCACTATTTGCTTCCAATAGGATAAATAATATTCAATGATTATATAATTGTTGAATTATTGCCATAATTTATTTGCGAACATAAA
>LQNK01000026.1:574080-664691 GCA_001586405.1 Phoebis sennae
GGATTTCTTACATTACCTGTGACTCAGGGTGGCCGGGGGCTGGTGGCCCGTGGCCTGGGGCCCGGGGCCGTGGGGCCTGTAGCTGGGAGCGTGGGGTGTACGTGCGGCATGGGGCCGGGGAACGGGGAACGAAGGCCGGGAGCCAGGGGTCGGGGAACGGGGAACGAAGGCTGGAGGACGGGGACCGGGGTCCGTGGACCGTTGGGCATGGGGCGTAACGCATACAGCATACAACTTCCGGCACCCGACATACGGCTTACATCTTACGTCATACAACACACATTATACAGCGTACAGCATAGCTGTATGTACAACAAACAACCAATAATATATTTTATAATATTAAAAACGAGGAGGTTATAGTTTTTGTAACATTGAAATTAACGTTTTTTATGTAGCAACTACCTACGTACCTAAAAAGGTTCTTAGTAAAAAAAATACAATCTGATCGAGTGTTGTGTTGATTGTGCTCTTGAATGTGTAAAATCTAACTTAGCGAACGGTTGTCGATTCGATATCCATTCTCACAGTTCAATAATATTTCATCATTAATTCGTAACACTATTATTTTTGTCTCGTTTTGGGTTATATCATAAATATATTTTTTTTTGTTTTGTCATAAGTCCCACTTTCGTTCTATTATTTCTTTAGGGAACATAGGAATGATGGAATCGGCAAAGATTGCACCTACATGGATATTTTGTTTAGGTAGATATATCTCAGATTTTTATTTTGTTTTTAGTTGATTTATTGTATGAGTATTCCTTATGTAATCTGAACATATATTCCTAGAAATTGTCTGACCTAGAGACTATTAAGTTACTGTTAATTTTTTAGAAAACATTGATATAAAATATTGGTTCCGATTAAATTTTAAAGTTATTTATAAAGACGAGCGTGTAATTAAAATACTTATAATTAAAGTCATAATATCATTTTTTATAACAACTATGTTAATTTTGTAGTCTACGCGTGCGAAGCCGCGGGCAAAAGCTAGTTCTAAATAAAAAAAGAAAACAACTAATATATAGAATAAGTTACGGTAAATAAAATGTTTGTTTGAACGCGCTAATCTCAACTACTGATCCAATGTGATTTTTTTTGTGTTTGTTTTAACACGAGTACATTCCATATTGAATAAAAATACTTTTAGAAGGATTTTAAACGCGGTTTATTATAGGTATATTATTATTTAACCCAACGAAGAATGAAAGTTATTTTATGTCTGTCCACTTATTTCCACGAAAATGATTTTTGAAAATTGGCCCGGCTTCTTGCAAAATTGAGTTACACCGCAGCGTCTTTTGGTATGCTCGACATGTGGTTTTAAAATCAATGTCGATCGATCTTCTCTATTGAATGTTTGATGTTTTTCAATTTCAATAGCTAGTGGAAAAAACCTAATATTTCGAGTGGGATTTTGAGGTTGGTCAAAGGCGTATATAATGGTTTGTTTTGTCCAAGGTGCGTTCGCGTACAGCTTCCAGTGACGCACATTCTTAATATCAGCATTTCTTTGTGTTACCAGTTATCACTAATCAAGGGAGGCAATGGGACGAGAGCAAAGCCGCACGAAACGGTTAGTCTCGAATATTTCTTCATATTTTCCACATCATTTAAAGCCAAGTTAGAGCCAAATACGTACAAAAAAATAAAAATTTCTGAAAATTACAAACTGAAAAAAAAACATGATTAACACAATTATGAAACCTATTTAACCACATAGCATAACCTTACTAATTTATCCTTCTTATATAAAGACAGACACACGATAGTTCCTGCGATTATTTAAAATACACCTACATTTTCAGCGTATTATCGGAATATTGCCGCAGAAGGGAAAATGATTTACAATGTAAGTTATTTGTTTAATCGGATTATTCAACCATTGCTTTTAATTGAGTCGGCCGCCATTATTTTTAAATACCTGAAATCTGCAAATGTATTTAATTTTATAAATTGCTGTGAATTTTATTTTCTTCTTGTTTCGTAGTAAGATAACATTTTGCAAATCTATGTTTCAATAAATATTTTAATATTTTGTAAATTTATGTTTATTTCTATTGATTATTTATTTAAACAAACAGATGATTTTTAAAATAATAACCGATATAAATATCAGGATTAAAAATACCAAAATCACGGTGGTATCACAACACGATTCTAAATAGAAATACATATTTTGTCCACAGGTAATTTATATAGCGCTATGCACATGTATGTATGTACATGTAACAAATGGAGATGAAGTGCCTCGAGTCAACAGTACATCTCCAAAAGACATGTAAGTTTTTGTGTTTCATAAAATTTGCATTTTATTCTTCTAAAGCTGAAGGGTTTGATTATTTAAACGCACTAATCTCAGATACTACTGGGCCGATTTGCAATATCTTTTTATTTTAGACATCAAGCTTAACATTATGTTACGGAAGCGATGCCGCGTGGACCAGCTATTTACTTATATTTTGTGTAGGATGTTTTTCTAAACTACAGCTTAGTATATATTTTTATTCAACACAGGCTTTAGTGTCCACAACTTTAACTTGTACATTGAAACAGTTTTCAATAAAGATTTATTATTATTATTATTTTTTAAATTCTTTGAATCCTCAGCCCATTTTAGGGCTGGAATTAATATACACGGGCGTAAACCAAGAGTATATTATTTAAGTGTATATAATTTTGTGAAATTTGCTATCCCTCGCTACTATTCTGGAGGAATTTTCGGACTATTCGGCATGTATTTAATATTGAAGCTTTTTGTAAACTTAAATATGTTTTAGGGTGTAAATTTAGTAATTGTAGTGATTTGTGTAACTGTGAAGGTATTACACCTGTAGTAGAAACAACTATAGGTACTATAATACTGTTTTGTAATTTCCACATTTTTGTAATTTCCTGTTTTAGTTCCACATATTTTGATAGTTTTTCAGTTATTGTGTTTTGGAGGTTGTGTGTGTTGGGTACTGCTATGTCTATTATTGTTGCGATCTGGTTCTTTTTATCTAGAAGTGTGATGTCAGGTCTGTTATAGTGTATAGTTTTATCAGTAAGAATTGTTCTGTCGTAGTAAAGTTTATGAGTTTCATTTTCTAGAATGGTTTCTGGTATATACTTATAGTAGGGTATGATATCATTGGGCATTAATTTATATTTTTGTGCTAATGATTGGTGTATTATATTTGTCACTTGATCATGTCGGTGTTTGTAGTCGGTTTGAGTTATTGCTTTACAAGAGCCTGTTATATGTTGAATGGTTTCCGGTGCACATTTACATTGTCTGCAAATATCAGATGATAGATCTTTGATAATAAACTTATGATAATTGCGTGTTTCAATCACTTGATCTTGTATAGCCAGCATGAACCCCTCCGTTTCAGGAAGGAGTTCTCCTCGCCTTAACCACGCGTTCGATGCAACCTTATCGACGTTAGGTAGGTTCAGGTGTTGGATGTGCCTTCCATGAAGCGACTTTTGGGACCATGCTGCTATTTTAGCGGCTTTACTTACTAGTGTTTCATTTGGTTGTATTGTGAAGTCAGATAAATTGAGTGGTGTGAATTTAAAATCGTTCTGTACTATGGCATTATGTAGATTAATTGTTTGTGCTTTATTATGAAAATAACATCTTAGTGTTGATATTTGTTTGTTATGAAGATTTGTTATATCTATGAGTCCTCGACCGCCTTCTGCTCTTGGTAGTGTTAAACGTTGTATACACGATCTTGGGTGATGTTTTCTATTTTTACTCATATTTACGTTGATAATGCGTTGGAGATTTTTTAATTCCGTTTTAGACCAATTAATAATTCCAAAGGAGTAGGTTAATATAGGTACAGCATAAGTATTAATTGTTTTTATTAAATTGCGGCCATTTAATTGAGATTTTAAAATTAAATTTAATCGACTCTTAAACAGGTTTGTCAAATGTGATTTTGTCTCTTTATTTAAAATTTGGTTACCTTGGTTGTATCCTAGATATTTATATGTATTATTTTCTTCTAATGGGTCTATTTGTTCTCCAGTACTAAGAGTGTAACAGTGTTCATAATGGCGTCCAGCTATAACAGAATTTGTTTTGCACTTATCGATACCAAATTCCATACGAATGTCTCTTGAGAAATTTTCAGTTAATTGTGCTAACTCATTTAAATTATTTTGCGTGGTCGTGTAAAGTTTTATGTCGTCCATGTAAAGGAGGTGGCAAATTTTAATAGTATCTTTAATTTGTTCTATTTGTATTTCTCTTTCTGTATTGTAAGGAGTGTATGTGAAAGGGTACCCTAAATCATATGAGTTTAAAATATTTGACAAGGGCTTAAGCGCGAGGCAAAACCAAAGAGGGCTGAGGGCATCTCCCTGGAAAATACCACGATTTATCTGAATAGAATCGGTTAGTTCGAACCCATTACTTGTACTAATTTTTAGTTGTGTGGACCAATTTTTTGATGTTGCGGATAAAAATTCTATTACAGTTGGATGTATTTTATATATACTCAAAACTTTAAAAAGCCAGGAATGTGGTACAGAATCATATGCCTTTTTATAATCTATGTACATAGTGAATAAGTTTTTCTTTTCTTTAAGTACCTGTTTTAATATAACTGAATCAATTATCAACTGTTCTTTGCATCCTTGACTTAATTTTCTACTCCCTTTCTGCTCTTCGTTTATTAAATTATGTTTATTTACATGTTCATATATAGTTTCAGCTATGCATGAAGTTATTATCTTATAAATTATTTGTAGGCAAGTAATGGGCCTGTACTTAGCTGGGTTTAGTGGATCGCTGGGGTCTTTTAGGCCCGTATTAATAAACCGATCTCAGACTTGAGTATGCTCTTGAGATGACATTTGTGACGTTGCACTGTATGCTGTTCTATTCAGTGTAACGTCACAAATGTCATCTCAAGAGCATACTCAAGTCTGAGATCGGTTTATTAATACGGGCCTTAGTATCATATGGGTTATTCCATCTGTTATGTATTTGGGAACTGTGTCTGGATGTGTTATAAAGTTATTTATATGTTTGTATAAAAAAGGATGAATGTGTGTGAATTTCTTGTACCAGTAACCATGAATGTTATCAGACCCTGGGGACTTCCAATTTTGTAATTTACGGAGTGCCTTGTGAAATGTTTCAGCTGTAATGTGTTCAAAGTCCATTGTTTCTATTTCTGTGTATCTATTTTCTTCATTTTTGATCCATTCAGCAGTATCTTCATGTAGGAATAGAATAGAATAGAATAGAATAGAATAGAATAGAATAGAATAGAATAGAATAGAATAGAATAGAATAGAAAATATTTTTATTCATGTAAACTTTTTACAAAGTACTTATGAATAGTCATTTTTTAAGTTACCACCGGTTCGGAAAGTCGTTTCTATCGAGAAGATACCGGCAAGAATCTCGATAGTTACTCTTTTAAAATATGTGGTTCATTTTACAAATATAAGTATAAACTGTACAATCGTTGGCCGCCTAACAACTGTCCTGTTTTGAATTAGCTGATACATGCCATGAATGTTTATCCTCAATATATTCTTCAATAGTATAATACGCCTTTTTAATTAGGGTTGATTTTATAAAAGATTTAAGTTTATCCAACGGTAGCTTCGTCACGTTATCTGGTAGTTTATTATAAAATCGGATACCCTGACCTAAAAAGGAATTTTTAATCTTATGTAGCCGAAAAGTTGGAATGATTAATTTATTTTTAAATCGTGTATTATACGTATGCCTATCACCTTTAGTCGAGTACAAATTAACATTTTTATGCACATACATAATATTACAGTAAATGTACAGTGACGCGACTGTTAGAATACCGCTGTTTTTGAAATGTTCCCTCAAAGATTCCCTAGATCCTAAGTTATAAATAGCACGTACCGCCCTTTTTTGTAAAATAAATATAGATTGAATATCTGCTGCTTTACCCCAAAGCATAATCCCGTAGGACAAGATACTGTGAAAGTAACTAAAGTACACAATTCTTGCCGTATTCGCATCTGTTAATTGTCTTATTTTTCTAACTGCATATGCAGCAGAACTGAGCTTTGATGCTATAGATGAAATATGCACACCCCATTGAATTTTTTCATCTAATGTTATGCCTAGAAAGGTGGTTGATTCCACTAAAGATAACTCGTTTCCATTAAGGATAATTTTTCTATCCAGTCGTTTCACGTTTGGCAAAAGAAATTCTATACATTTCGTCTTTTTTGCATTTAGCAATAAATTATTGGCTGTAAACCAATTCGAAACATGTTGGAGTGCACTATTTACGTCGTCAAGATTATTGTCATGTCTATCAACCTTAAAAATCAAGGAAGTGTCATCGGCAAATAGTACAATCTCACAAAATTTAGTGATATTAAATGGTAAATCATTAATATACACCAAAAACAGGAATGGGCCCAATATAGATCCCTGTGGAACACCCATTTTCATTACTGATCCCTGAGATTTCTTACCATCCAAAGAAACTGTTTGTATTCTATTTGTTAAATATGATGCAATTAGTTTCTGCGCTGAGTTCTTGATACCATAGTAGTGGAGCTTTCGTAGCAAAGTTGTATGCTCAACACAATCAAACGCTTTCGATAAATCACAAAAAATACCAATTGCATTCTTTCCGTCTTCCCAAGCTTGATATATATGTTTGAGAAGTTCCACACCAGCATCAGTCGTTGATCGTCCCTTAGTAAATCCGAATTGTTTACAGTGTAACAAGTTCTTTGAAGAGAAATGACCTACTAACTGATCTAAGATTATCTTCTCGTAAATCTTGCTTAAAGTTGGTAATATAGAAATAGGTCTGTAGTTATTAGCATCTTCGGGATCGCCATTTTTGAATAGCGGTATAACCTTGCTATATTTGAGTAAGTCAGGAAATACACCAAAGTCACAACACTCATTGAAGATGGCCGCTAAAGGTTCTGCGATGATGTCAACTATCTTGCTCATCAAGCTTACAGACATTCCCCATAAATCTTGCGTCTTTTTCATGTTAAGTGCCTTGAAGGTTTTAATGATGTCATTGACGCAAATGTGTCGGAATGTGAAAGTTGCATTGCACTCTTGCACACTGTCACGTAGTAAAGATTCTGCAAGATCAGGACAAGAGTTAAGGTGTTTAGTTGTCTCAATGGGGACACTGCAAAAGAACTCCTCAAAAGCACTTGCCACCTCTTCGCTGTTGTCAATTAAGCAACCATCTTTGTTTAATTTAATAGCAGAGTAACTTCTATCTTTTTTTCCTGTTTCCGTGTTAATAATAGGGACGGTCTTTCCCATATATGGGCCCAAAATCTCCGAAGTTCTTCGGTTGTTGGATTGCCATTGGCTATCCCATTAGATCCGGTGCTTTGTAGTTTTCGATAAAATTGTTTTTCGTTATTAGAGAACTGGCTATTTTGTAACTTTCGAAGAGTGCACTCCGTATATCTTCTTAGTCTGCGTGCAGTAACTGATAATTTTTGTTTAAGTGTATCTAATACGTGTACTGGTCTACTATTGTCTGGTTCATGGGTCGCGTGTGTCTTATAGCTGTCCATTATTTTCTCTACATGTTTTATTACTTTCCTACCTCTACTACCATTAATATACTGTGTTAGTCTTCCTATTTTTATTCTAAGTTCTTCTATCTTCTTTTCCAAACGCTTCTGCTAAGCTGATTTACTATTATTGGGCCTATTATTAACAGATAGATGGTGAAATTTGGACCCATTGTATTTAGCTGCTGTCATAGCACAGCAATATATTATTGTTTGTAAACATGTAAAATCAATATCATAATTTATATGTTTTGGAAGAATGATTTGGTTTATGTATTGAACAGCTGCTGCTAACTTTTTTGACGATCTTTGTTTCGGAATATATGGTCTGTCAGTTGGTGGAGTGTTTGAGTAATTAAGAAGTGCCTCACTAAATATCATTTCTATTTCAGTACAAACTTCAGTATTATTTTATTCTGGTAGAATTTCTTCTTGTGTTAATTCATTTGTAATGATATTTAAAATGGAAACATTGTTTTCATATAATGTGTCTTCTAGATCTAATGTTTTTATACTATTATTTATGTGTCCATTATCTGCATTGCTATTGCTGTTGCTATTTCTGATATTGTTATTTGATATTTCCGTTAAGCTATTGTTTTGTCTTTCAGATCTATTGATATTCTTATTAGTAATGCCCAATTCAGTTGCAACTTCCTTCTTGATCTCTTCTATCCTTTCTACAGTTAGGTATCTATTGTTTATTATGACCCGTCGTTGGTCAGCTACTCGTTGTTCTGAAACATGTTCAAGATGCGGAAATTGTGAAATAAAGTCTCGGTGCATTTCTCTTCTATATGCGGTTTTGTTACTTTCTAAATGAGTTACTCGAAGATAGCTACGAATTATGGCTTCGTTATGATCTTTTGTCCAACGCATGCGTTGAGATGCTTGGTGTGTTGTCAGTTCGGCATGACTTGTGTTGTGTATGGGTGTATTTGGGTTATTCATTAACTTAAGTTGTGTTTGTACTTCAGTAGTTATTTGGTCTATTCTCTCTTGTGATATAAGTTTATTGCGTAATATTGCTCGTCTTTGATCGCCGAGACGTTGTCTGCTCACCTGTGTATTTGGGTATCTATTGATAAATTTGTTATATAAAGGTTCCAAGTACGTTCTATTGTCTGTTCCTAATGCAGTAATTTCAAGGTAGGTGCGCAGGATAAACTCATTCATTTCTTTTGACCATTTTCTGCGCATTGGTTTCTCACTTATAGCGGGCACAGGTGAACCAGCACTATCCGCTGTCTGTGCAACATCCATAAGTGTTGTCGAAGGATAAGATACTATGTTTGATATTGTTGAGTACTGTCTACTCATCCTTATTTCGGAGGTAGTTTTTGGACTGCGACACATTCTCTGTTGTTTTCGCAAGTAATATCTACTAACGAAAGTTGATGATGTAGTAGTATGAGATGAGCATGATGATGGAGATGATGATCCTTCGTTTGAGAATTTCGTTGACTGAGATAGGTTATTGATTGTAGAGGATGGTGATGGGATATCATGGAAAAGTGATTGATTTGAAGATGATTTAGATGAAAGAGATGACGGTGATTGATCGGCTGTAGTCAATTTTTCGAGGGGAACCCGCCTGTTCAGTCCCCCATCGCCAACGGTTCGCATGCTGTAGCATCCAGCGTCGGCTCCAGATGCGCCCCGACGACCCCCGGGAAGCGGCCGAAGATTATATCTATTAGGTTTACTTTCCATATTTGCTCTTTACTTCTTCTATCTCCATCTCAATTTGTTGGGTTTGGGATCGTTAGTTAGGGTTGGTTGCCGAGATGTTATTGGCATAATGTAGTGTATTATAACTACTTTGGTGCTAGATGTTCTGACCATAAACCAGTACCTATACCCGTAAGCCCCCCCACCACGACAAGGTGATCCCGTGGGGGGGTTATTATTATTATTATTATTCAAGATGTTTTTATGCGGCTGTTAATTTATCACATATTTTTTTTCTAAGGTATGTTGTCCGAGCAACTGTATATCAAGTGGGAATTCTAGTGAATAGAACAAATGAAACTAATAAAAATCTCACGTAAGTACTTGATGACTATGTAACAAAAAAAAAAACAATTTTCATATTATTTTTGCAACCGCTACAACTAGAGCTGCAGTATTATTTATTTTTTATTTAATACACATCACAAGTACCTACTATCCAATAAATAATATTACAAAAAAAGTCGAATTCGATTATGCAGTATTGAATATATAATTACGAAGAATTACGCCGATCTTCTGCTAGGGCTAATTACACCGGCGCGAGCTTGGCCCAACTCTGTGTCACACTAAAAAAAGCATACAAATTATTTCCTTCCTTTTATTGATTCGTTTGAGATTTGTTTTATATTCATCTAATTTCGTCACCTCTTTTATTTGTCTACGTATATATTTTAAATTGTTTTGTGTAATGATTGGGAAGAAATTGACCTCCGTGATACAGTTTAAACTAGTTCGGAGTTCAGGGTCGAAGCAATGTAAAATATGTATGGTATGCAAATAAACAATTAATTTTTTATTTCAGGGGTCATCAAGAATCCATTACGTTCTTCCATCGCAACGGCTCCAACCTCAATCTCAAGGACCTTCCAAACCCACTGCTAACTAACGTGACAGCTGAGAACGTCGTCGGGTTGGCTCCGGTATCCAACACCACTGTCCCCTGGGATGCTCTGAAGACGTTAGGAGTTCTACCAACAAAGACAGGTAAACTGTGGCTTTTAAAACTACCTGACCAAAATTACATTATAGTATCTTTTGTGACTAATGATTTCATGACGATTAAATAATTCGTAATGAATTTTTCAAATTGTCAAGATATATACGTAATACCAAATGTTAACAATATCATGTAAATATACTAGGTTTACTGCTTTTAATTTATATGTCTGATCCCAATTTGTTGACATTCAACTAACACTCTCGTCCTAGAGCACAGCGATATCTGAAGCAAAAGCAGCAACTCGCACTTTCCCGGTTTTATTTAGGCTTTTTATCAACATAAATAATAATATAAACATGTTTCAGGTAACTCCACCCCTCGATTCAGACGAGAGGTCATAAAGATCCCAGCGAACATAACAAAGGCGTCCCTGGTCATCCCCGCGGAGGCCGGCGTGCAGTCCATCTCGCTGCCCCTCATGTCCCTCAACAATAACCTGTCGAAGATACCTGTACCTATTCCGAACGTATCTGTTGTTAGCTACACGAAAGCGAATACTGTTGTTCGTAAACCGTAACGTATTGAAATACATTTAATTTAAAATACATAATATACATAAACATCTTGTCGTAATTAAGGGGCAATATACGTATATTATATCAATTTTTTTTCATAACGTTAATAAAAACGTTAAAGTATGATAATGAAAATAAAACAAAATTAATTATATTTATTTATTTTTAATTAATTGTAAATGGTACACAGCCCGACAATACTTAATTACTTAACATTATATTAAAAATAAATTATATAAAAAATAACATCTCCAAGAAATCTGTTTAATTATTATTTTACCCATTATATTTTTAACATCTAAAGCCTGATTTACAAAAGCGCAGACAAGCATCAGTTGAAAACCCCTACAATATCTACAATGGCATGTAATTTTCAAAGGCATTTCGGAGTCACACCTTAGTACAGGTATGATCATAGCTCGGCACCCACACTGCGCACAACGGCAGTCCGCAACACGCATGCGCGAAATATAAAGCCCCAAAAATTACACCCGACTACAGCGAATACCAAAACAAAGAAAACACAAAACTGGGGCCACGTCTTCAGGATTTCAGTCACTCCTGTTCACTTGTACCTTCCGACCGTCTGTTATAGACGCATGCGTAAATTGTAATGATTCAAGCAATCCTGCTTTTTGAAGAGGCGCGTATGCAAATGCGTTGAGGTGTTGTACGGGGTTATTGAATTCGGGAGGGTTATCGTTCAGTGTCAGATGAGTCGCGCTGATGGCGGGATGAGCTCGCCAAAGTTGAACGAACGGTGCCCGAGCAGCCTTAGCAATGGTAAAAAGCACTTGAGCAATGAATCCAAGGAGGATTCCCTCGACAACTCTGTGAGTATTGGTGATTGATTTTTTTGAGATCATTGACTTTTAAACTCTGATTGGTGATAAGGCGAATTTTAGAAAAATATTTTTTTAAAGAAGGGAAATAAAATTATGTTTTCAAGAAAATTCAACGCAATTAAAATTAAAGTATAAATATTCTGCTATGCGAAACAAGTAAACTTTAAAACTGAAACTAAAATACGATAGTTTAAGCATGTATTATGAGACATATTTACTTTTAATCACGACAAACTTAAATAATTCGTGAAATTGTAAGTTGTATTTAAAGTTGCACTATTATTTGACAATGAACTCTGTGAATATGACCTAGAACCTTCCCAAACAGGTCTAACATGTGTCTATATGAATGTTTGCTTTCCCGAGGACTCTCAACGTGGGAGGAATCGATACTGCATCATTTTTTCCGGGAATAACTATCTTTAATTACACACATTCTATTTCTGTATCTTTAACTACACTTTTCTATTATGTGTTTTGTTAAGATTATTTTTCCATTTCCGGTTATTTAGTAATTTATTTAATGTTTTCAAGTTGTTATACAAAATTATGAGTACAAATATAAGAATGAAATAAAATGAAACATATTTTTAATTTTGATATTTTTTAAAATTAATTAATTGAGATTTTTTTTTTAATTCAAAATACAAAATTGTTTCTTTTCACAAACGATAGATATTTCGGTTAAAGATCTTTCTAAAATTTCACAAAAATTAACAGTGGTCTATCATATAAATTTTCGTAATATAGAAATAGGTCAACAACCCTGGGTAAAACAAATGTATCGAATAAATCACAAACATTTATCTACGACGGAGCATACGAGTATTTCAGTAAAGCTTTACCAGTCCTTATAAAACAATGCTTCAACGACAGTATTTTACGAATATCGAGTTAAAATTTCGAGTGTTATTCACGAGCTATTTAAAAGTAATCAAACTTTTATATAAAAATATAAAGATTGGGAATATTCTACATAGATATGTCATTCAGATTATTACAAGATTTTGTTAAGTTTGTAGCAATTGTGTAGCAAGGCCTACGGCTAACTGTAAAAATATTTGACTAGGGTATTACAACAATCTATTTAATTAATTTGTGTAGATTGACATTAAATATAAATCTAAAGTAATAAAAAGTCAATGAATAAGTACACGTAATATTCGTATCAAAAATATATTTACATGAAAGCTGTCGGAATAATACGATATATTATAATATTAACTCGCTTTGCAATGTTATTCTATTGAAAAGTTTCGATTTAATTATAATTGCATATGTATTGAGTACTTTTTTATGTAAATAAAAAATGTTTTGTTTAAATTGGGCCGCGTCGGTAAAATTACTGCCTCTGCTAAAGGATTGACGAAAATTCACAATTCAAGCAACGATTCAAAAATAAAAAAAATATATCAACAATATTGTTATAGATCCGGGAATCTATAAAATCTGAGCGCACTGGGAAATCCGAGGAGGACTGTCGGAGACGCACAATAATCGTAGAAAAGAAGAATGGCAGCTACGGCTTCACGCTGCAAAGCTATGGCATCCATTATAAAAAGGTAATTTGATTCAGTTAACGAGTCACTCATAGGTTTGGTATTGTTGAGCAGCATCTTATTCATAGACATGAATCTTTTGAAATATTAAAAATTCATTCTTGACTGCTATTTGAAGATTACTATAAAATTCGTAGTTCATCAAAGTGTTTTGACTAATTACGCTATAGATCTTCGCTTCAAGGCAAAATCTATCAAAATAAATTGTATTCTTTTACTCAGGAACAAGAGATAGAAGTAATAACGTACGTGGACCACGTGGAGCAGGACGGCCCCGCGTGCGCCGCCGGCATGCGGGAGGGTGACGTCATCCTCTCCATCAACGGCACCGACGTCGAGCGCGCCGACCACGCCACCATCGTCAACGCCATCAACGCCTGCGATGCGCGCATGCGCATCGTTGTCATCTTCGAAGACTGCGTGCGAAAGGTCGAACTACACCTTAAGTACATCAACATCCAACGGGCGATACAAAACAAAATGCGCGAATTGGAACAACTGTCTATACGCGAACGCCAAGTCTTCGATTCCAACTGGAAAACGCATAGCTTGCCCTCGCAAAAGAAGAAAACTTCGCCGTCAGATATCATCTCTGACTCGGAAGAGACAGTAGCAGACAATATCAGCAATGCTTACTGTCGGCCAACGTTGTCCAGTGAGAATGTGACCGCCGCGAAACCACCTCAACCCAACGTGTTCATGTATCAATATCTAGATCCGCGGTACGGCACTTGTATCATACAACCGAATATACACACTGGAAGTTTTGTCATAACCGTTGGCTCACCGAGAAACAGGCGAGACTGCCATCATTATGTTGTTAAAGCGTCTGGTGAATGCCATCGCGCTACTGAGGCCTACAAAGTATCCAATGGAAAACACAGCAAACCCCATAGGAGCAGCCACAACCATACATGCACGCCATGTGTGCCTGCGTATAATAACCAGGATGCTAATAGTTTGGAAGCCTACGACCTCGCCAGCCCGTGCTGTGATCCGCATTGCGTCCCTAATTCTAGAAAGAAGGTTAGAAGAAAGAAGGAATGTTCCAAAGAGCATAAAAGGAAAGAAAAATGCCAACAGGTTGATAAATCGACTCAAAAAACCGAAAACACCTGTTCACATTCACACTCGAAGAAAGTTTGTCCTTCAGGACACTGCTCGGGTCGGTACCGATACCTGACGACAGAGTCGACGCAAACTAGTCAATGTAGTCTACAGTCGTATGCTACGAGCAACGCCACAGTGGCCTGCGACAACTCAGTATCGAGCTACAGCACTTCGCTCAGCAGTGATACACTATTTTGGGAGAACGACCGCTCGGAAGCTAAGTCGTCCCCAAAAATACAATACCAAAGCGCACATCAACACGTCAAGCCCAAATCGTGGGATAATCTTGCAACAAAAGCGATCGGAGGATACGGCTTCGGTTACGGTTACTTAGACACGACAACGAAGCACTCGAATAGATCAAAAAGTCACGGCCGAAGTCACAGCGGCCGGAGCACTCAAAGCCACCACGACTACCAACATCACCAAGAGAAACACGCGCATCGTCAGAGCGGAACGCCTCATCATTATACCGGTTACATTAGAACTCACAGTCATTGTCAGCCCACTAAATCCACGGAGAGTTTAATCGTCGTCCCCAAATATCAACTGGAGAGTAGCGGCTCGGAGAGTCGACTCGCGTGTGAGTGCGGCGAGAACGTCGACTACTACAGACGAGGCCCGTCCAAGAGCCCAGCGGAGACCCACACCAGCTACTACTCCCAGCGATTCGTTTACCCCGCCCATTCGTACAAGAAAAAAGACTCCAACGTCAGCTCAGAAATAACTAGATTATAATTATCGAGAAACCATTGCTCAAACCTAGACTCTTATTCGAATGACCTCATTAGTACTTCGTCCCGTCGCGTTTGCGCTTGTTCAGCGACGGAGCTTTATTTTTTCAATCAGATTAAGTAACAAGTAGATTTATACACGCACTTTTGAATCGTCAAGCATTTTTATCGTCTACCATCCTCTCTTGAAACATTGTGGTTAAAAATTGTACGACTGTGAATGTTCAAAAATGCAATAATTTTATCTAGTGTGTACGAATAACGAAATAAATATTTTCAAGATTGAATTTTTCGACAGTATGGTATTTTTTATGACCACCACATCGCTTAATAATCGTAAACCATTTGGAAAACCATTTTATCAGCTTTATACTCGTTGATTTATAGTTTTGATTAAAAAATGAATTAATTTTTTTGTTTTATTTTCTTCCCCTTAAAAATAAATAATATTTTATGACAGACAAAAATATATAGGCCTACTAATATTAATGACCAAAATTGAAAAAATGGACTAATTACTAGTATTCTTCAACCAACGGAAATTTCGATACGCGGAAAAAGTTTTAGAGCAAGAGGAAGTGGACGTGAATTCTTGCGCAACTTAGTCTAGAATTATTTTTTATTAGAAATTCCTATTTAATCATTAACAATCGAACTCAATTCGAACTCGATTTATAGCCAAAAATTCAATCATTAAATTAACAATTCTTACTTTATTCACGAACAACAAGTGATGTTTTACAACAAGTGATGATTTGCACTTTTGATATCGGCGGAAACTTCATTAGGTCTTCAAAAATATAAGCGATGTTTAACCTCTGAAATTCCATGCAGAATTTTGAGAACTTGGTCTACCTTGGTACTCTTCGAAAAAACTTATCGAGAAAAATTCAAACAAGTTAGAATGTTGACCTTTGACCCTGAGTTATTTATAATGGTAAACCCAATTTCTCTAGGGAATTTTTAGCTCAGTCAGAATTTTGGCTACTTCAATTGTCATTGACCTGACGAATTCGCTAATATTGGAAATTCATTAACATGTAAGGCAAGGCAATTGCGTAGACATGTCCTGATGTTCTAAGGCTGTTAATCCGTGCATTCTCAGAGGGATTGAGGGCGGGACGGCTTGTTAACTACCTCCTAGCTTGTATTGACTGGTTACTCGATATAATCTCAGGGATTACTTCAAAGGGAAAAGATATTGTACAAGAACTATATATTAATATTGTTTTATTTGTATTGTTGTATAAGATTTGTCATTTGTCATTTGATATTGTAAACTATTTAACTACTGCAGCATAATGTCACTAATAAATAAATAATACCGTATATAGCAAAACGTCCAGAGTTAAATATCGTAGATCAAATTAATTTGCGATAAATATATGAAAAATTGTATTCAATTGTAATGCGTTTGTTTCATAGAAATAAATGAAAAATTAAGAGAAATTTATATTAGTTTATTGTTTCTTTTTTCCTGTGAAGTGAATGACCGCAGCCCAAGGAACATCTACAATGTCAATGCGTAAATGCTTTGTGGATTATGTCGTAGGCGGTAATTTCACCGGTGTGAGCTTGGTCCAATCGTACAATGCTAGGCTCTCACTCTTTTAATGCTCAAGATGTCTAAACTAACATGATGACAATCCCAGACCTTAATATTTACAAAAACTGAAAAGTACCGCCCTGTATAATAATAAAGTTAATTTACTATGGTAATTTCATTTTCATTTAAAAATTGGTTCAAGGGAAAGTAGGCATTCAAAATGGATTTTTGTTGTTCATCTGCATGTCTTGAAATAAAGTATTAACGCTATAAATGGTCAAGACGATCTCATTACAATCGGTTTAACACCTTCTGTGATTGCATAACGTCTTCATTTATAACCCTTCCAAGTAAGTAGTATTCTTGGTCTTTTATTGATCTCTATATTAATCAATAAATCTATGAAAGACTTAAGATCGCTTTAAAATAAAAGGAATAGAACTGCTACGAAGGGCGTTAATGACTATAGGTAGTACCGCGGATGCGCCGACGCGCCCCACCAATTTTTGAATTGGGAAATATTTTACTATGATTGCAATATTTTGTCCTGATTAGTCTATTTATTTAAGTGTGCGTGTACACACATGGGTAATGAGTGTGAACCTATAGAACCTCACACAAGCGGAAGCTTGTATACATATGTGGGGCGCGTCTTCATGGATGAATTTATCAATAGAACGGTACGTAGCGGATGCAGTTTCAAGTCCTGTGGAGCAAATGTCCTATCCTTTTAAGATTTCCTTAAGCATCCTCGGATGTGCGATCGGCGTTTATCTGCGAAAATCGAAATGGCACAATTACCGATTCGCTAAATACTTAACATTATCTGAACTTCCTCGTGGCTATCGCCGAAATTGGGGTGTCGTATCTAGGTTCAAGCTGGGGTCAGTCGGCTCGGAGCTCGTGCGTGGGAGTACATCGGCAACCGGCATGGCAAGCGCCCGCCGAGACGCGCCGCTCGCGGCAGCCATCATACTGCTGGTATTGGCACAGAGTAGTGAAGCAACAGAGGTAAATAATTATTTTTTGTGAATTGCTGTTTTTATGTAAAATGTACGATATTTAATGATTTCAAACTGTACTGTAGAAGGTTTTGAGTATGAATGGTGAATTGTTATTCTCTATGTCTAATTTCGTATCTCTTCCTATCTAAAGGAATTATTAGATTTCTACTGTTTATTCCATTGTAATATGGAACTGTAGTGGCCTACCTAAAACTACATTACTTTGAAGTAATATGAGCTATGTTTTACTGTGTACAAGTTGGTATTTCCGCAGAAGAAATGCAGTTTCTTTTGCTCTATCTTTTAACGTCTAAAAGCCTACAATTTTTGAAAAGTCTGCGTAAAACGTATGCGATGTTCATTAAGTATCTTTATGTTCTCTTTTATGTTATAACCAGGCTACTCCTTGCCAATTATTCTAAATATTTGAATATGCACAAAGAGCTAGTAAAATAAAAAATGTATGAAAATGTATATTTCTAACGTGTATATTTCTTTATAGAAATGGCTAGTGTGCCATCGCTCGACGTTTTGCAAAGCCTACCCAGTGGACGCAACGCACACATACACAGGACAGGCGACTATGTGTGGGTACACCGCCCACAAGCCTGTGAGGGGACGAATAACGGTAACTATTCACTTTTATTATATTGTGTGAAATAAGATCTAAAAATTTTTACATTTTATTTTATCCCTTGGAGGAATTATTGAATAGTTAGATGGTGTAAAAATAAGTTTAAAAAATATTTTTGCTTGTTATGAAATAATTTTTGAAGACCAAAAGTATGTAAGGACATTGTTCTCAATAAATATCATAACAATTAAATTGTAAGAGAACGAAATGTTTATAGACATTGGACAATCTGTCAGTTTTTAGATGTGTGTGTGTGAAATTTTCCGGAATTGCACAAAGTTTAATTTAATACTCTTGAACTTCTTTCAGTCGTTATTTTTTCACGAATATGTGCAAAACAATACATACATATATTATGTGTTACAAGTATAATTGATTCAGCTTTATAAATAACCTGTATTTACCCCACAAATCTTTTATATAATATACTGCTCGGCGTTGCGAAACTTTGAGGCTATGCGATATCATTATTAGCGAATAAAAATTATTTATAAAGCAGGTTTTATATTTATATAATTTTATGTAACACAGTATTCGACAAAAATAATGAATTTTCAGTCAAGTTCATATAATTTATTGAATTAACAAATACTGGCAAGACATTGAAAATAATTGATTTTAGATAAATTCTGGCTTGTATACAAACTAACTATACAAAAGCAAAATCTTCTCAATCCTTGGGTTAAATTTTTATTTCACTCAATTTTTGGAATACTTGGGTAAAATTTTATTTTAAAATTTGAACTGTACACAGAAGAAGGGCTTAAATACGTGTTATAAAAAGGTAATTTAAAATATTAAAGTTATTGAATTACAACATCAAGTGCACAAATTGAATTATCCCCGCTGCTATAGGCTTATCTTGAGATGTAGGTAATCGAGTCAGACTTGGAACGAACTAAATGCAATTTATTCGTCTTTGTAGGGCAAATCACAAATCCTATTAAAATTTCGTTTTAAGGCGTTTGCTTGAGTTTGCTGGTTTCAAAGTAGTTGCGTTATATTTAAAGGATAAAATGTGTTACGTAAGGTATTTGTTTGAAAGAAAGAAAGAAAAAAAAATATTTATTTCAAAGAACACGAAATAAAATTATAGACATAACCGTCGGGGTTATGTTTATAATTTTATTATTTGACGGGGTTTTTCGGGGTATGTTATTGACGCAAAGTAAACCATCTCGAGGTTATAGTCAGTAAGAGTCTGACATATCCCTTCTGCCTCCACGGAGTAGTAGGGTAATTATGCAGGATTTCTTCAAAAAAAAAATAATATTATAAAAAATATAAATTCGGTCATCTTACCTCTAAAATCTATGGAATTGTTGATTAACTTTTGACTTCCCCAAAAAAGGGGTATTTATAAATTCAATGTGTTTATTTTTTAAACTTTTAGTACAATGGCATGTTGATTCCATTTTACAATTATTGATTCAAAATGTGTTTTTTTAACCTATTTTTCAATGATTTGTCTTCGCGGATTGATGATTCGGAACAAATATATACGATTATAAATTAGTTATAAGTAGACTGCGGAATTGGCTATTCTCGAGGCCGAAATTCGACCAAGAGATTTTTTAAGTACGCAATAAAATAAAAGCTCTAATTCTACTCTAATTCAAATGTATTTGAAATAGAGTCTAGTTGGACTAACGAAATGCGTCACGTGACTAGGTAATATTGTATGCGGCAGATACTGAAAATCTATTTCCATGGAAACCGTGACTGAAATACCAACAGAACTATTGTTACAATTTGCGGATAGGAACGAAGCAAATCTGCAATGTAAACTCAATAGGTCAGAGGTGACTGAGATTAACAATACAAATAAACAAATTTTACTTTTTATATCAACAATACAGTGTAGATAACAGTTTATCCATAAGTAGAGAATACATAAATTTCACTCTTTTATATTAACTTAGTAAAAAATGAGTTATTCGCTCATATCTCAAAACAAAAAATTGGTTGGAGAAATAACCCACTGAAGTTTTCCGTTTATTATTTTTATAAATTATGTTTTGCGGCTCGTATTGCATTTGGTCAATGCGTCTTTTCTATTTGATTATTCCTAAGTATTCTAATACACCTGATATGAAACATCTATAAAGCTTTCCTATATATTTTTTTTTTAATTTTGTTTTGCGGTCAGTATAGCATTCGGTGAATTAAATATGTGTCTTTTCTGAACTATACCTAGATATTCTAATACACCTAATATGAAACATCTATAAATGTTTCTTATATATGTTTCCTTACAGCTAAACATACAATATCTATTATATATTTACTAATTACGCCAATTACAAGGAAGAACCAATAATATCTACAAGTGTAATGTATTCATGTATTACAACTCCCATAACCGTAGCAGGCGTAGGACATTTTTGATTTTTTTTTTTAATTAGAAATCCCAAATTATTTTGTTAACTCTCTTAATAATGCGATTAAACAATCTTGTATATTCTCAAGTAAATCGATAATAACGTTCCCATATTGAAGTCGGGAAATACGATAAGAAGTTGTTATCTGGTAGCTCCAAACTGTGTCACTGGTCGTTCACTTCTCGAATTGACCTAAAATTGGACTTGCGGATTCTAAAATAATTAAAATATTAATTATAGTAAAATATATTTTTGTAGGCTTTAGTAGTTATTTTTTGTGGCATTCAGATTAGTAAACAATATTTGTGTCGGATATAATCACACAACAAAATAAAAACGCATGTTACATACTAATATAATATAGTTTTTTTTTGTGAGTAACTAATAGGTAGATACCTACAATCTTGCTACAACAACAAAAGTACAAAAGTTAAACAACTGTTCAACAACTGTGTGGAAGAAACGTTACAACAAAAAGTTGTTTAGTGATAGTTTAAAGATAGACGCTGCTAAGACACTTTCTAAAGTATCACACAGATAAACTTAGACCATCGTTTATAAGTGTTTAAATTATTAGACAATGTTTTGCTACACAGGTTATAAATCAATGTCTAAAGTTTTTGTAGTAAGACTGTTAAATTTTTAGGGGTTATATCAGCAAAGCGGTTTCTATCACATTGATCCATAGTACGTACTACAGTGAATACTAGAGATACAATTTATTAACCTATTAAAATATTTTCTTAAATAAATAAAAATACTCGGATCTTAAAAAGTTGTGCAAGGGTAAAATTCTCGGTCAAATACAGCATTCAAATATAAAAGTGAAAAGAGTGAGCGTGAAAACGTATAAAGCTGAGTGTTGAAAAGTGGGTCGGTATTCCAGAGCTATTCATCTCAAAGGCCGGCACAGAGAATAACCCACGCGACGCAAAAAACTTGCCTTTTTGACTTGACATTTTTGCGCGGTGTCCTAAAATAATATGGACGAAGAAATTTTTGACCGTTTGCGGCGTTGAAAAGAAATTTAGGTATAATTTTGAAGACCGATGTTAATAAATCCTAATCCTGATTGCCAGAGGTGTCGCAGATACCTTGCCAAGCCGACCTTGATATTGTAGAGGTGCATGGATGCGGTCAGTCACTAAACATCACATGAACTGCATCCTCCTCTTGCCTGCAGTAGCATAAAAACATCCAAAAAACACAACCGTTGATTGATCTAGTTTTCCATTTTCCAATCGTCAGATCGGTTACAAGCTTTTCTGGAAAATGGAGAATGGTGTTGGAATAGTACCAAAGTATGGGTCACATCATTTATTAAAAAAAAACTTTGATATAAAAACGAATTTGAAAACTAGTAACATCCGAGAAGTAGAAACTAACAAAACATATATTTTAACTTTCATAGCTTTTATCTGATTAAATAATTAAATATTTTATTTTCAAAGTTTTATTCTTAACAATATACCTTATTGTATATCTGAAGTGCTAAGCTGTTTTACACAAAGCTAGGCAATAATAAACTTTTGTAATCTTACAAACTTTATACTAAGAATGCGCTACGGAACTAATTCCACTCGTAACTTTTTTAATTTCTTGTAAGGAAACGAAAGACGATAAAACTGTACTAGTTTCAATTTGTGTTTAAAAGCTTTATAAGCACATATTATATTTATTAAGCTTGACTCTATTTAAATGTATGGTAGTGAGGTCCCGTGTTCCTTGAATATAACAGATGGAACATACAAGTTTTTGTCTGTGGCTTCGCTCGGGTTAAATTCGGGTATATTTAAAAGCGCTTATCTCAGAAACTCTGATTGAACATAATGTTATGGAAGCGAAACCGCGCGGATCAGCTAGTCTTAAAATAAGTAATCGAGTTTTATTTTTGAACGTAATAATTAATTGGAAATAAGTAAGAAAATAATACTAAAATATATTAGCCAAAGATAACCTACGCTCAGCCCAAACCGCTGGGCGGATCGAACTGAAATTTGGCTGCAGGTAGATGTTATGACGTAGCGTAGGCATCCGCTAAAGGATTTTGATGAAATCCCACGGAAACGGAGGAAACAGATATACGCGGGTAAAACCGCGGGACACGGATAGTTTAGTATAAGTTATGTATACATTTTTATAATTTTAATATATCTACTTAGGTTACGAATCTACTATCAAATTAATTCAGCAACATTTTTTTCCTCATACTAATATAATTTTATACATATATCAGTGAGACTGTTCGCACCATATCTAACCAAAATACTGGGTATTTTTAAATTGTATAATAGATAATAGAAGCTACACTTTTATCTCCATAACATTCCGTGACGCTTTGCCTTGACCTGTTTCGTTGCACAATTAAAATAAGTGTCTTAAGACCATTATGAGCTAAATTTTTTTCAGGTCAAGGCAAAGTTTTAAGTAGATTGGAGTGCTTAGGGTCAGTTTTATGTTGTTTTTATTATCGCCAGTGCATATTTTAGATATTTGAGGACAAAGTATTAAGAATTAGGAAAAAAATTAATCTTTTATGTTAGCGTTGGGATAGTAAAATATATGTTGAAAAAATAAGATAGGGAAATTATTTATTTCAGTACGATCTTTGAAATATTTTTTGTGAGAATTTTTCTCCAAAGTAATAAATAATACTAAACGTTTTTAAAAATAGGGCAAAATAAATATATACCAGAAAGTCTATCGTTATACATTTTATTTGCTTGCGAAATGACATGACTTGAAATTATTGACTCTTCTGGATCACAAACTAATATATTTAAACCATTGATTGATAAACGTATATATTTTAAGCAGTATTAGCTTGCAAGGAGGGTAGTTTTTCGAGCGCATTTATAATCTATGTATGTATGTCCATAACTTTGGCACACCCGATAAAAGCCCAAGCGCCTGGCTTGTTTTTGACATGTAAACAACAAGGTATTGTTGGAATCGTTTTAATTGTGATAGTCGGATATACTATATTATACATTTTTAATTGGCGCTTCCAAATCAAATTGTAGTAGCGTAAGCAAATGAATCGATATGTATGATTGGTTTTAGATTTTTTTATTATTAAACATCATGATTTCATCAACGAGACGGTTGTTTTCTTATATCGCCCTATACAAAATAAAGAGGATTTTTCATAAATAATTACTAATTAAGCTTGGTTACTTATGTTGCCTCGATGCTTATGAACTAAAACTATCCAATGGTACACAGCCCTGCTTATTTTTCCACCTTTCCACAGATCGAGTCCCTCATCAACGGCAAATTACGGACAATACACTGCAGACAACTCATAGAAGCCAAGTATCACAATATCTACGGATGGTTAGGCCGCCTGAACTTCGCGGGGCCGACCAGGGTTCGACGGCAGTCCACGTTTGTCCCTCGGGGGAGGTATCGGGGACAGACACAATCGCAATACTTGTCCATTGACAAAGGAAACGGGAAGGACAAAGGCAAGGCTGAGGCGCAGTCAGCTGCCGATTCTTCGAGAGCTAGCGTCAGTAAGTAGTACTAAATGTTAGAGGCTCTTCTGCAATTTTTTATCCATCCTACTAATAATTCAATTCAATCACGTCGCAACTACTGAACGGGGTTTGTGTAAATTCTGTATTCAGATAGGCTATTACTTGAATGGATACTTTTTATTGATGGTGAATTCAACACGAATGAAGTCGCGGGCGGAAGCTAATAGCTTTGTTAAAGTACAAATTGTGCCCCGTGCCGGCCCTTTTACCCGCGTAGTGGTTTACTGCCCTTCCTTACCAACCTACCTACTATAATCAGAAATAAATAAAAGTCCGATAAATTCGATAAAACTTTTTGCTATAAATTAATAGTAATTTAAAAAAATATATTTACTTAAAAAAGACACTAATATTTAACGTTGCTTTAGAATTGCGCACTGAAACATTTCATCTAAGTAAATATAACATATTCTTTTATATTCTATCGGAATAAAAGAGTCACAATGCGAAAAATATAGCTAAATAAAATTGTGAGGAATTCATAAAGAATAATAGTAAAGAAACAGTGCACTTTTTGTTCTAGCTATTGTACATTTTATGACCCTATTAATTAATTAAAGAATATAATGTTTGCCTTAGTTTGTAGTATTTTTTAACTTATTATATAATGTTCTAAAGTACATTCTATTTGATGTCTAATTTTCAAACCTCTTTTTCTACTGTGCTATGCTTATTTCCTGTCGAATAATCAATCTTTTATTAATTTCAGGTGGAAATAGTGGAATGGGACAGGCTCAAAGTCAGTCCATCTATGATCCAAGCTGTGACGATTGTTATGGAAAAGCCGACGTAGCTGAGAGTTTGAGAAAACCACACGGGCCGGGATTCCCTGGTTACGGACAGGGTTGGTCTGGACCCGGAGGATATGGAGGTTATCCTGGAAGAGACTATGCATCTGGACATCCTGGTTCAGGGCAGGGTGGGTCTAATTACAGCCCGAGTCAAACTGGTCCTGGGTATGGGCAAGGACAAAATGGTAATGGAGGACAACCATACGGCTACGGACAGAATGGTAGATTTCCACCAGGTACAACTCATGGGCAATATGGACCTAGCGGTGGTGGATATGGTCCGGGGACAGGCACCGGCGGGTACAGTCCACAAGGCAACTTAGGAAGTGGTTATTCACCCAATGCGCTAGGATATGACGGCAAAAATGGACAACCTGGTGGCCAAGGCAGCCAAAGTGGGAATATACCTGGAGGTGGCTATCCCTCTGGAGTTGGAACAAATGGAGGCCCAAATTCAGGTCCTTATAGCCCAGGGCAAGGAACTAATGGCATCGGTCCAGGGCAACAGGGATACGGACCTGGCCAAAGCGGTGGTTCTCCTAACGGCAATGGTAATGGATATAGAGCCGTGCAACCTTTAGACGGTGGATATGGGCCGACAGGTGGATCTAGTGGAGGCTATGTTCCAGGAAAATCAGGTACAGGCGCATATACCCCAGGACATAACGGATATGGACCGAGTCAAGGCTCAATTGGTGATTATGGCCCCAGACAAACAGGAGCGTACGGCCCAGGAGATGGCAGAGGCAATAATAACTATATTCCGGGACAATCTGGTGCCGGCAGTGATAGTGTCCCAGGACACGTAGGTGGAGGGCAAAATGTTTACCACCCTACTCAAACTGGTATTGGTGGTGGTTCATATCCAGGTCAAAGTGGACACAACGGAGCTTATGGCCCAGGACAAGGAATGGGAGGTGGTCCTAGTCGAGGTGGCGCAATTCCCCCTGGACAGCTAGTTGCACCAGGGACTGGAACTACAGGAAGTACACCTGGAGGAGCAGGTCCCTCGCCAGGTCAGGGATCTACTGGGCTTACAGTTCCAGGTTCTTCACCCGGTACAAACAAATTCAATCAAGTGAGCCCGAATGGTGGTCCTGGACAAAATGTTGGAGGGTTGGTTCCTCAAGGAAATCGGATCTGGCCATATACTGGACCCGATGGCACTAACTATATATGTTGCGCTGTTCCTGGTCAAACGGGGTCAGGTTCGCCTTATCCCTATGGAAGTGGACAAACTGCACCTGGAAATCAGTATGTGCAAGGAGGTTCCAGTGCGCCAAATAATCTTTTAGCTCCAGGATCACAATATGGTCAGAGTCATCCAGTGACTGGAGGAACTGGAGACAAATATGTTCCAAGTGGACAATACGGTCCAGGAAGTCAAAGCGGTACAGGGCCCAGTGGACATTATGGACCAGGCGGTATCGGTAGCGGGCCAGGTGGAAAATATGGAGCAGGTGGACCAAATGGTCAGTATGGTCCCGGACTGGGGACAGGAGGAACTGGACCAAATGGACATTCGGGCACTGGCGGTGGTGGATATGGTCCAAGTTACGGTGGTCAAACCGGAGTAGTACCTGGTGGACAATATGGTCCCGGTAGTCAAACTGGAACAGGACCTGGTGGCCAGTACGTACCCAGTGGTCAAACAGGTGCAGGACCTGGTGGACAATATGGTCCAAGTGGTCAGACAGGATCTGTACCTGGAGGGCAAACGGAAGCTGGGCCTGGAGGCCAAACTGGGGTCGGACCTGGTGGACAATATGGACCTGGTGGTCAAACTGGAGTTGGGCCTGGTGGCCAATACAGACCTGTACCTGGTGAGCACTACGGCGCTGGTCCAACTGGAGTCGGACGAGATGGGCAATATGGACCTGGTGGACAAACTGGACATGGCGGTTCTGGTCCTGGTGGGCAGAACGGAATCGGCCATAGTGAACAATATGGACCTGGTGGACAAAGTGGAGTAGGTCCTGGTGGGCAATACGGTCCTGGTGGTCAAACAGGTATCGGACCTGGTAGCCAATATGGTCCTGGCGGTAAAGGTGGAGTCGGACCTGATGGACAATACGGTCCTGGTGGTCAAACGGGTGTCGGGCCTGGTGGCCAATATGGTCCTGGCGGTAAAGGTGGAGTCGGACCTGATGGACAATACGGTCCTGGTGGTCAAACGGGTGTTGGGCCTGGTGGCCAATATGGTCCTGGCGATAAAGGTGGAGTCGTACCTGATGGACAATACGGTCCTGGTGGTCAAACGGGTGTTGGGCCTGGTGGCCAATATGGTCCTGGTGGTAAAGGTGGAGTCGGACCTGATGGACAATACAGCCCTGGTGGACAAACTGGAGTTGGGCCTGGTGGGCAATACGGCCCTGGAGGTCAAAGTGGAGGTGGGCCAGGTGGGCAATACGGCCCTGGTGGTCAAACGGGTGTCGGGCCTGGTGGCCAATATGGTCTTGGCGGTAAAGGTGGAGTCGGACCTGATGGACAATACAGCCCTGGTGGACAAACTGGAGTTGGGCCAGGTGGGCAATACGGCCCTGGAGGTCAAAGTGGAGGTGGGCCAGGTGGGCAATACGGCCCTGGAGGTCAAAGTGGAGGTGGGCCAGGTGGACAATACGGACCTGGTGGTAAAGGTGCAGTCGCGCCTGATGGACAATATAGCCCAGGTGGACAAAATGGAGTTACACCAGGTGGGCAATATGGCCCTGGTGGCAAATCTGGAGTAGGGCCTGGTGGGCAATACGGCCCTGGTGGTCAAAGTGGAGTTGGGCCTGGAGGTCAAACCGGGGTTGGGCCTGGTGGCCAGTATAGTCCCGGTGGTCAAACTGGATTTGGGCCTGGTGGACAAACCGGAGTTGGGCCTGATGGGCAATACGGTCCCGGAGGGCAGACTGGAGTAGGGCCTGGTGGGCATTACGGCCCTGGTGGACAAACCGGAGTTAGTCCTGGTGGGTCATACGGCCCTGGAGGTCAAACTGGAGTCGGGCCTGGTGGTCAAATCGGAGTTGGGCCTGGTGGGCAATACGGCCCTGGAGGTCAGACTGGAGTAGGGCCTGGTGGGCAATACGGAGTTGGGCCCGGTGGGCAATACGGCCCTGGAACCGGTGGCAGTCAGTATGGGGTATGGACGATATTGACACCTATTTAGCTTACTTTCTTTAATACTCATCAATTTATATATTAATATAATGTTTATGTTTCAGGCAGGGGAATCTAAAAATGGATACAATGGTATATTCTCGTATATGTTTTTTTTCAATTATTATGTACTTTTATTCATTTTAATTATATCTTAATTAAAAAATTGTTTCAGGAGCACCGCAAAATTACGTAGATCCCAACTCTATCGTTGATGGGGATGATTCGGAAGCAGAAGCAGTAGTCAATCAAGCTGCAAATGGTACAACAGCTAGTGCATCGTCAAAAGGCGGCAATGATAAAGGACGCGCTCAAACACATGTCCAGGGAACATACACAGGAAGCGGTTCCTTCCAAGCTCAAGCTCAAATAACTGGTGAAAATAAAGAAGCTGAGAGCGAAGTTAGCGGCGGAAAGAAGGGCGCCTCAAGTTCAGCTACTGGAAGCGGTCGGAACAACAAATCCCAAGCAAGTGTACAGTTGGGCTCCGAAACGGGCTCTGTGCAAACACATTCACAAAGTAGTGGAGCGATGCACTCATCGAACTCACAGGTTCAAGGCAGTGTTAAAGGAGGTATGGCAGATGCCCAGGCACGAGGTCCTGGAAGTACATCGTCTCAGGCGCAAATTGGTTTCACACCTTACAAAGATGGTGATAAAGCGAAACACGATCTGCAAAAAACTCCATTTGTCGGCGGTGGTATGTCTTCTGCCCAGTCGAGCGGACGCACCGGACAGTCTCAATCGCAACTTCACGGAACTTTCAAATATGGTATTACATATAATGGTGCTGCCCAAGCTGGAGCAAGTTTAGACAAGGACGCCGTCTTTCCAAACAGACTATCGTTCGATAAAATAGACGTTTTTGATGAGAAAGATAAAAACGTGAACCTAGATCTGACTGAACCCCCAGAAACTGAAACTGAAAAATCACCCGACACTACACCTCTACCCCAGTTACCTGAAGAGATTCAAGAACCAGATCAACAAGCAACAACTGAGGTACCGTCAGATGAAACGCTGAGAAATTCCGAAAGTAGATATGATGTGCACCCACATGCTGATCATCATAAATATGAAAGTACGCAGGCACCGCCTGGACCAACGCTAACAGACAACAGGCGTTCCTTCCAAAACGGCTACAATGGTAATAGCGCCGATTACGAATTTACAACAGATAAAGACGACAACGACGACTACGATCCCGAAAATGAATATGCGCCAGAAGGGGCGGAGGTAGATCAAGGAGAATATACTAATTATGACGAATATCCACGAAACACGCCTACACACCAATCACTTCAAAATCCTAACAGAAACGGTTTGGAGGTGCGCCAAACCACGGGCGGTAACACCCAACATATTGTTTTAGGATCTTTAAAAAAACACGACGCAGAAATTACACAGAAGAGTTCCGAACGACCAGACGAATCTAGAATCTACCAACCAGGTGAAAGGGTTCCTGGAACGGGAGGTTACACTATTCCAATAGGTTTTACGGGCAGCGTAAAGTCTGTAGCGTCTAAGGACAAAACTTACGTAGTGGGATCGAAAGATTCTCCGTCACAAGCGCAATCGGTTACATTGACACCCGGTACTGGGAAAATAAAGTACGCACACTCGCCAAGCTACAGTAAATATGTCCATCCAAATAATTTGAAATCGCTTCAAAATCGGAAGCGAGACGACGATAGATACGTCTCTGTATCGAAATCAGTAACACGAGCATTGGACAACGACAACAATGTACGTAAACAGTACTCACATACTTACTACACGAAGTCATCGTCTTGTGGTTACTTTACATTCACTTGTACTATGGTCAGTAGTGCGGAGGGTAAGAAAAAGGTTTGCAGGCCGAAAGTACCCACGAATCCAGATGGGACACCTATAAGATGCTAAGTATAAGCCCGCGATAGTAGGCACGTTAGTATTTTAAAAATTGTTTTAATCACATTATTTTCTAATTTATATTGTAACAATTAGGGATATTAAGATAGATAATGTAAATATGATATTTTATAAGAAATATAATAAACAATTTAAATTAATATTATTTCATTAATCCTTTGAAATGGTAGTACATATATTTAAATATTAAAACTAAAACATTCTCGTCATTTTAGCACTAGAGTATTTTGAAATAAAAATAAATATATTTCATACAATTTATTGAATCCCATATAGATACAATACTTTTGAAATGTGTAACCACACTGACAGAATACCTTCACACAATCATAATATGTTTAAATACATTTTCAACACCGATATAAGTTATACTGAGTATCATACAATCCAAATAAGAATACACTTTGTATAGATTTCTCGTGTAAAATTACGAAGATGGATGAAATTTTTAAATGTTTACGTACTTTTTACGCACTTCTCGCCAGCTTTACACTTTTTTCCTTGTCACACCCGGATAATTACAAATACACCAAGAAAGAGACAAATAGATGTAGCAATTCTGAAGTGATCATATCAACTCAAATAATACACTCATTTAAGTAAATAGAAACTATGTGTGATCCAAACAACTTTACCATTTTTCTTTAATCTTTTGTCCTTGTCACACTCATAATTACAAACACAGCAAGAATGAGACAAACAAATGTAACCATTCTCAAACATTTCCTTCCAAGTAATTCATCCATCTTAGTAAATAAGTGAACAGTATACAAACATTCAATAAAGTACAAAACACGTAAAGGAGTGTAAATAAGTTTGGATGCAGTCAATAAAACTATTTATATAGAACATTTATTAATTTCTATAATCCACATATATTTAAACTCAAGATAGGAGACTTTTAACATCGACACGAGATAAAATTCTGTATAATGTGAACATTTAAAATCCCCAGATTGAAGGAACACGTAAAATTATCTTTTGATAAAATTTTCTTATACTTTTAGAGTTATTATACTTTACGACTATATACTTATTTATGATGTCTGTCTATTTAATATATAACTCCACACTCGAATATCAGTTGATTACAACTGAAAGTGCAAAATTTTTGAAAAACCTTTAAATAGTATATTATTCATACAATGTATATTGTATCTTAAAACAACAACAAAGGAATGTTCAAAGAAAAATTAAGTACAAAAAAATCACACAAAATGAGCGAAGCATGCGTTTCAATTACAGCTATCAATACTGAGTTTATGGCAAACATTATTATTATTAGCTAATCCACATATATATCACAACACTCTGTTGTTATTACATCTTAAATCTGACCCTAGAGAATGTAATCCGTACTGAACATATTAAAACTATAGCGTTATAGATTTTATTTACTATTCTGTATTCCATCTCGATGTATAGCCTGTTATATTTATTAATATTTCTCACATTTCTCAACCCCATCTCTAGGACCAAAGTAAAAAAGCAACATAACTATAAGCCTATCACAACATTTGTAGCAAAAACAATAAATAAAACAAACTGCCTCATCAAAGTCAGTCTCATGTTGGAATGCAACGTTAAACTTAAAATATTACAAAATGTATTTAAAATAGTTGTTAACACCACCACATCATGAGTGGTTTAATGTTAAGATCATCTTGAGCTGCCAAAACGCAGGTAAGTGTTCCAATGGGACTCCAATGCTTACCAACTATAAAAAATATAAATAAAACTATTTACCCTTAAACATGCAGTAGAGAGAACAAAAAACAACTTATAATGAAATAAACGAAACTAAAAATATCTGGCAAAACAAGACATAATAATATTATTATGTCTTGAATATTAAATGAGAACTTACAAGTAACTTGGTGGGGATGTTGCTTATAGCCATTAAAAAACAAAACAAAATAAAATAAATCGAAAAAACAAGCAATAATAATAGCCGAAGTAGATTCTACACGTTACTTTATCAGGATTTAAAAACACTGGGTTGAATATCTTATTAACAATAAGTAAAAAAGCGAATGAATATCACGCAAATGATTTCAAATTTACGTCACCTCATTGGGTACAAGATATTTTGCGAAACAGGCAAACACATAATTTTATGTATCAGTAAAATAATCAAATATCTGACATAAAAGCTGAATATTGTATAATTTTATTGCAAAACGCAAAATGGCAGTGCAGAAAGTTAATTTTCCTCGTTATTCCTTATAAAAAATAGTAAATCAAAACATTAAGGAACTCTTAGTAAACCAAGTAAATCGTCTTATATCCTTATCTCTGTAAATTTATAATGTATAAGAAACAATGCTTTAAAATTAAACATAATTTAGATAAAAATCCTTTTAAAAATCAGACTGGAGTAGATGTTATAACTTCTACATTTTCTCAAAACGAGATTAAATATCTTAACACATATATTTGTAAAATATTTCGAGATGAGCATTAATTAATACTGAGCTGCCTTGGTGGCAAATTATTAAACTTTGAGAAGAGACCGAATATAGGTAGACACATTATAGTAATTCCTTCTTTTTATTTTAACGCAAGTATATTCCGTATTGAATAAAAATGCTTTTTAACGGATTTTCAATATAATATTTAACGCGACCTTTCGAACACTTTACAGAGGGTAGTTTCGGGAATAAAGCCGCGTTTAAAATCCATTAAAAATCATTTTTGTTCAATATTAATACATTGTAACACAATCGAACTAAAAAAAAGTGTCATCACTTTCACACTTACACATCTTTCATACGTAAGTGTAATTCAAATTATTTTTGTGCATCTTGAGCTTACTGTATACTATAATAATGCGTATCTACCTTATATTTGATCAATCGAAAACCTGTTTTATAGAATAACTAACACACAAAGCAGGTACATTTACGTATAGAGAATAAACATCAGATAAATGTTTGCTACAAACAATTTTGAGATTTGTTTCCACAACATTAAGTACGAGATTACTTTGTAATGTTTCACTTACATCTATAAGTACACTAAGGACACAAGTTATAAATAAACCACTCATTCTGGAGTACAATAAAATGAGATCTTTGTACGAGTTGCAGTCGATTTTTTCGATCTATTAATAACTTAATAAATAACCGTTACTTATATTTTATGGAAAATATGTCTTATGTATACTGTATAAAGTTGCAATTTGAAATAATCAGACTATGGACTTATATTTGTAAAATACAATACAACAGTCAAATATTTAATTGATACTTAAATTTTAGCTTGATTGTTATTCAAATGGTCGACATGACATTTGAGCTCAAAGTTAAGTATCATTTCAGTATTTGGAAATTCAGTGATAGTTCATTATTTAACGGTCACTAGAAATAATAAAATCGGCTGCAACGTAATTTCGAGATTCATAAAATGGCAATCTGATTAAATACTGTCGTGAGGAACTTGATTTAACAATGGCCTCAAAAAGTTTGCGGACTCCCCATAAAAGTGTATATAAATGAACATTTCTCTAACCTTTTTAGTATCGATAAGAATATTTTATTAATAATAAATGAATTGTTAAGAAGTATCTGTTGGTTATGCAGTTTCGAGCGTTAACCGTGGACAGAATTATTTACACGTTTTTACAATTATATGCATATTGAATTAATATGAAAAATGTATTAAATGTGTTTTTATGGAAAGTCCTTCATCCCGCCCAATTTGACCGGCCGCATTTTGACGCATCTTACGTACAAACCAAACTAAAAGTCCCCAGAATTTTGAAAGACTTAAGAGATTTTTATTAACTTGCTTTATTGACACAAAAGGTATCAAAATGACTCAAATTATGCTTAAAAAACATTAAAAACGTATTTCGAAATGCGTATCATACGACCGGCCTCTATCGAACTTAACTAAAAATCAGCTTTCATACTGGACATGCAAAATCTTAAAACTACCGTACATCTAGATCAAATTCCATTCAACGCGGACGTATTACGCCCATTTAATTTTTAAATACTAATTTATTAACTCGACTGCGAAATCTTTTATAGTCTAAGAGCCTGACTATAAACTTAAAACTAATTTTAGACACATACCTTAAGTGCTTCATTAAATAAGTTGTATAGCCGAATAAAATGTCTCTCAGACTATGTTTTGTATATTTACAAATCATATACCTATTTGCTACTCAACACTCTAAGATATATTAATCTGTGTATAGATTGATATAATTTAAACTTTAAATAGTATATTAGTTTTTGGGAAACATAGTAATCTCTATAAATAGGCAATTTTAGTAACTACGTCCCCACAGACCTACATTTAGAGGAATATCTAAAAGGTCATCTTACGACGACATATTTAGTTAAATTTTGATAAAAATTTTAAATTTCGCAGTTCAAGTATCGAGAACACATTTCACGTGTAAACTTAACCAAATATTCATAATGGACATGTAGTATGGACCATTTAAAGAGAGATAAAATTGATTTTCAGACATTTTATTAGTAACATGAAATCTATAGAATTTGTTGCATAGCATTTTAATTTAATACTGTGAAATATGTTCTCGCCTATCTAGAAAAATATAAGACTGCCATATATTAAATATTAAAACTATTTTTGAGTAATTAAGTACATACTCATGTCTATGAACTTTAGACCTTGTTAAGTGATGTTTTAGAATCTATCTCTCAAATTCTTAATAATTTTAAAATCCTTAATATAATTGTATATTTATGTACAAAACCTTACTGGTTACACGTGCATATAAAGTGCTATTTTAATCAAATTTTAAGTATGAAATACACTAAAACGTTATAAGAAGAATTGACTTTACAAAACAAAAGTTGATGTACTTTAATTTATATATCAGTGCAAATAGGTAAACAAATTAAGATTAACATAAAAAATAAAAAGGATTTAAGGCCAGCCTTAAACTGAACACGAATGAATAATTAAATGAATATTATTCTAAACATCAGTGTTTATAATACTGACACGTAATATAGTCTTTGAGGTATCGAAAGAAAGAATTTCCTCTTTCTTTAAGTACATTAAATATAATTTGAAATGTACATAAATACGTGACTTTCGCCACAAGAATGTAAATAGATCGATACATCTAACTTTTCTAATTATCTTATAAAGTAAATTATGATCAATCAAATATTATATGGATACACGATCACATACAAAATGGCGTAGTTGACATAACGTGTGTTAGGAAAAATGTGGTGAAGCGATGTCCAACAAATATAAAATTATAATTTCATCGTAATTATTTTAAAATGAGATATCTTGGTATCGAAGTGGGCAGTTTGTTTTACATGCATTAATTTTTGTTTATTATTTAAATTAACTTTTTTCCATCAGGAAATAGAGTTATAGATGCTTTTTTTATCGTATGAAATAAAAAAAGATGCAAGTACTAAAACGACTAAATCAGACAGAGAGGGCAATAACACCTTATGACGTCATAACTACATATCGTCATATAAACTTTATACAAAACACTGTTTTGCGAGACAGGGACAAAAAAATAACTAAATAGCCAGTTAGTTTTCAAATAGATTCAAATTCTGGCTAAACTTTATTAATAACCTGAAATTTGTTTAGGAGTTTTTAGGAAAATTGATATTACGGTAAAAATATTTACAATATAGTATTTAATAACATGACTGTGATTAAAAGATGTTGAATTTTACTGTTCTTTAATAATTTGTATGAGAACGTGTATCCTATGTGACTGAAAATAATTACTATGGTAATCCTAATGCTAAAGTTTTTCGTATTCTTATACGAATATTGTAATATATGAGTAAATCAGGGAACCTAACCTAGCAATCCTCATTCCGAGAGACTAGCGGTTTTGAGATCAATCAGTATAATTATAAGAAATCTTGAAAAAACGTTTTTTTATACTTTCATTTGTCATTTTGAAAATTTTTACACTTCAATTTTATAATTTTAATATCAAAACTTTTGTAACTACGTACTTTAATATCGGCTTGACATTTCTATAATTAAACTGACTGTTTGTATGTTTGTCTATGTTCATGTTTGTGATCGGAGACGCAATTTGTGAGAAAACAATTACTTCATAAATTTCACTTTTGAATAAAAAAAAATATAAAACAGTAGTACTAAGAGATTCGAAAATTATAATTTCGAATTATACAATATAAAATTGTACACAACCAGTTGTGTAATAAAAATCACAATTTAACAAAAAATAAGTGAAACTTATCAACTTCTTAGTTTTCCCACCAACAAAGTTGAATACACCAGGTATACACAGCACAAATATAGCCACAATGCATTGTCTATGCTTCTCAAGTCTATGGTTCACAGTCTATGGTTCACAGTCTATGGTTCCCAGTCTATGGTCCCCAGTCTACGGCGCGCTCTTCGGGCTCCTCAACAGCATCTGGTTGAAGGCGTCCGAGACGCAGAAGATGGGGTAATTTTATGTGCCGCCTCGCAAGCGCTTGAGACGCTCCTTCTCGAGCTGGTCGCACGGCGGCTCGCGGTCGAACGATGTCAGCTCCAGTCCTGTATATTTAAATTAAATATTAAATTTTTAATTCTTTGCTTATGTTAATGAATAATAAGTAAAAATGAACTATAAAATATGCAATACATAAATAACTAGCTGTTCCCCGCGGTTTCACCCGTTCCCGGGTTTGGGATCATATCCCAGCCCGAAAATCTCGGGGTGAGATTTCCCGAATTAAAAGTATCCTATGTCATTTTCCTAGTCCTAATCTCCCCACAAATTATCCGCTAAATTGGTCGAGCATATCTCGAGTTACACTGTGTTAAACTGCAATTTTTCATTTTCATTTTTTTTACTGTGACTTACTCATATTACAGTCAAAAAAGCAAAGGCTCTAGTTACATAAGATGTTTACATCAAAAACAGTATTTATCTTTATTACAGTATTTATATATATAGCATTATGTTAAGGAAGCAAAGCCGCGTTGATCAGCTAGTTTTGTTATGAAAACAAAACGAAAGGATTCAATAGACGCGCAGATATTAATCTTAACGGTTCCGTTCCATAGCAGGAGCCGTGTTTACGGACCGTTGCCATGGCAACGGTCGGCGGCATGGCAGAGCCGGCGGTAGTGCGAGTGCACACTCACCCAGCTCGGTGAGCGTGGGCCGCTCGGTGAGGAAGCGCCAGGCGGGCGGGTGCGGCGGCGGCGGCGGGGGAGGGGGCGCGGGGCCCTCGCCGCACAGCCGCCGCGACGCCAGCTGCGAGGCCACGTGGCGCGCCAGCGATGAGCACTTGCTGAAGTTTATGCGGTTGCCCGATAGCCTGCGACAGGGGAGAACATTATAGAATATTATGTTCCGCATAATGGAAGGTACGACCACCATTGTCAAACTTTCAAAATTTATATTAAAAATCTGTATAAAAATATAATATAGTTAATTTATTTAGAATATTGCTAAATTAATGTTTCCAGCATCTATGCAAGAATAAGTTACCTCTACTGGAAAAGGAAATATATTTTAAAAATTATTATGTGCATTTTGTATCGAATTTTTAGAACTTCATCTAGTAGCATAGATACACCCTGAAAAAGATATAATTAATTTAAAGTAATTACTCACTTTGTGGGTGTTCCCTGGTTGACGAAGTGCAGATCTCTGCAAGTGACGGACAGCAGTGGCACCGCCGTCTCCGTCGGGGCCGCCGCCAGGGCTGCTCGGTATCTGAAATGAAAGAAATTGCCGTAAAATGCGAATGTATATTAATAGCGATATGAACAAATCTTTATTTTTTTTATGAATACTAGCCCGCGCCTGTCTACTAATCCTGCTAATAGCCTACCTGTATACAAAAATTTATTCAACATTAATAATATTAGGTGTAGAAGTAGGATATGACTTAAAATTGTAAAATGAAACTGACCAAACCAATAATTTCAAAATAAAAAGGACAAATAAAAAGTAATAAATAAATTCCGAGTAAGTAAATGAAGAAGAATAATATTTGTTACCTGGCATGATTCCCGCTTGGTTCCACGCACAGCTCGAGCTGTCTCAACTGTTGGCCGCACACGCCTGACGTGCGGCTCCACTGTGTAAGATACATTTTAAATTAATTGCTATGCTTCTCTTTATCTACACTAATATTATAAAGAGGAAAACTTTGTTCATTTGTAATGAATAGGCTCAAAAATACTGCACCGATTTTAAAAATTCTTTCGACCGATTTTAAGAGATGGATCGGGCTGAAATTTGGTATACAGGTATGCCATGACGATGTTATGACGTAGGCATCCATTAACAGTGGATTTTGATCAAAGCCAAACAAATTTAACAAATTTTTCCGTGTGGCGACAGGTACGTATGTCGCCACCCCATTTCTACCTTTGGGTGTCGTAAGAGGAGACGAGGGGAAATAAAAGAGTGGGAGCCGAGCATTGCACGATGGGGCCAAGCTCGCACCGGGGTAATTATCATCCCCTCAATAAAATATCGGCGTGAAGCAGTAATTATCTTTATAGTAATTATTATTATAGTATCGTGCAATAAATAGCACTGTTCCGTAAGGCGAGCGGGTGTCAGGAGGCTTGTATAACCATTCGATTCTTCTCCCAACTTCCCATGATTAGTCCTCTCCTTATCCATTCCCCTTCCTTCAAGCCTGACCACAGCCCATGAACATCAACAACATGACAGTGTCGCAGATGCCTTGCTGGCATGAAGGAAGGGGAGGGAAGAATAAGAAGAGGATTAATGATGGGAGAGAACTAGTACAGTATGGGAGTGGAATGGTATGGGAACCATTAAATTGATACAGATTGTATAACACTCACGGTCTTCTTGAGCCTGGTGACGGGCGACATATTGAGCGCGCTGATGATGGCCATCAGCGAGTTGAAGTTGCCGAGGTTGAAGCACTCGCGAGCCGTCATCACCCACTGTTCGATCACACGCGCGCGATATTTGCTCTTCACCGGCTGAAAATAAGGATTAAAATTGCTTTTATTTTTAGCCTACCTCTATATCCGAGAGATGGGCCCATTTTTCGGCTTTTCAATAATGTATCAATGATTATGGATAGATTTTTATCTCAGATTAAATGACATTTGATTGTCAAAAGTTATAACAAAGGCCGTCGACAGCATATTGAAATCAAAATAACTGCAAATAGATAGATTTTCTTTACTTTAGTAAGCAAGCTAAAAAGCTAACAAATGTTTAGCGTAGCGACAAGTTTTCAGCTTGCCTCAAGCATCTACCCCAAAAATGGCCCTAGATCTCGAAATAACACAGGCAGTTACAAGTTAATTCGTTAGTGAACAATGAAAACCAAAAAATCTATTGCAATTCCTAAAACTTATAGTATGCTCAAACGAATAAAGACCGACCCTCAAAGTTCAACTTTGTGTATTGCGTTCATAAAAACTGCATTAAATATAACGCATACTATCATATTTTGAAAACAAATCAAATTTGGAGCAAACAAACGTGGCATAGTATGCACAAACTTTGGAAAGTTCGAACTATAAATCTCAAACAGTAACTAGATAGAACAACTCATCTAACTATTCCGTAACTAAATTTTGATCGGTTTATCATCAAGATAAACATAAACTTGAATTTGCTTGAAACCAAAATAATAAACTACTGTAGGCTATCAGCTTATTTAGCACCCAAAAATAAAATTTCAGTTTAACTAGATTATCTTGAGGATAAACCTAAGCGTCAATTTATGATGTGATATTTTTGAGGATAAATTCAACCAGAATTCCTTGAGGATAAAATAGAGCAAGCTTGAAATCAGACTTCAAATAGCAACCAGGTAACACGTCAAGTTTTTGATACTTTTTTATATGACGTGGAGTTATTTTATAAGGCACAGCGGTAGAAACCTGTAGTAACGCTGTTAAGACCTGCCAAACACTTTTGATCACACAACCTGTACTGCTGTCAAGATCTGTCAAACACTTCTTTTTTTCAAAGGAAACATGATTAGGTTCCATTAAGAATTAAGCAGGACCTACCTTCAAAATATCCGTAGCAACCAGGTAGCTCAATCTATTGAACCATTCAGCGTACGCCTCCAAGTTTTTCGTGCTCTTGGTCTCCACGTGATGAAGGGTTATCCCTTTCCCGGACGTAGAAGCCTGCACTGGAGCGAAGGTCTGCACAAATTCCTCGGGACCAAGGAACGAGAGACGGTGCAGTTCCACTATGGTCAACTGATTGGCCAACTCCACTGGTGTGAGGCCTAGAGTTAGGATGTCGCCCTGAAAAATAAAACAATACTATGAGAAATGTAAAAAAGGCAATGTTAAGAAACTTTTATAAGATGTCATACACCATACAATAAGATATCAGGTTAGCTGTTATATTATCGAACCTGCTAAAAAAAGCATCAAAATTCGATGGATGGTGTTAAAGACCTAAGCATACATAGAGATAGACATATGAAAGTTACGCATTAACTTTTACAAAGAATTATCTTTTATTATATAAGTTATGACATGACGACGGCTACATGAAAAAACATCTTTAGTTTATTAAAATATTTTAATCGATTGAGGTTTGAGTTTAAGATATGTTTAATCATTTATATGATATTTTTTTTTTTAAATCAAGAAAATTTGCAGTTATAATTTGTTTTATTTTTCATTTCACATACTTACAAAAATCCCATCTTCCACCGATGTGGTGATGCAGAATCTCGGGAGTGGAGACGAACCTCAGCTGCAAGTATCTTCAACGTTATCAGTACAATTGCAAAATACTTGAGCTGAGGCAGGTCTCCAGACCGTGATGGATGGCATTTGAAGGAGTTGTCCAGAAAAAACGATAGCCCATATACAATACATGTACTTATATAATCAATAAAATAATAATATGTAATAAGCTAAATATAATTACACAATACTATTCGAAAATTACTTGTATGTTTCAAGTTAATTTTATTTACTAGTGATTTAAAAATATGATAATGATACAAACTATATGTTTTGTTAGGATAATAAAGTAAATAAAGGGTTGATATAAGATTAAAATTATATATTCTAGATTACAGCAGGCAAATATAATATGTTAGAACACACATACAATATTTCGATATCTTATAAATTAAATAATAATACAATAAACAACTACTTCGGGGATTCTAAAACAATGCGTATTAAAAAAAGGGCGGCCCGTGAGGCTGTGATCAAAACAGTATACTATAAATGAGAGAAAGTAATTCTTGTTAGTCTGTCGGCATGAACGCCTAAACCACTGTTTTGCATGAAATTTTGTACAGAGATTGTTGTTTTTTTTATTACGGGTATTACATGCGAAAACTGCGAGGAACAGCTAGTAAAATAATAACACGACCTCTTAAAACCAAATCCGGTTTGAAAACAGAATTCACGCCGGCTAAAACGCCCCGGTTTAAAATAACGTAAAGAGGTAACGTCTAAAATTTGTTAGAGCGCCAAATAATAAGTGCACACGGTCTGAAAAAGATTGGGAGTCTCTGCACTACACACTAGAAACAACTTATTTTTTATTTTAAATTCAACTATCATATTATGTATCCTACGGCGGTTTATTTTTGCATAGTTTGCTGTATCTTTGTGTAAACGCGCTAATATTCTCAATTACCGTATAGATTTGATAATTCTGATTATTATTATAATAGCCAAGTTATAAGGAAGACCCAGTGGGAAAGTACTATTGTCGAACACCAATTACCTTCATTAGAGTATTTTTCCAAATAACATGATTATTGCAGTCCAGGAGGAAATCTGGCATATTTTAATATTATCTTCAACTATTTGTCGGAAGAATTTGAGCTCTTGTATTGTATATTTGGTAATAGATTTCCAGTCGCAATGAATAGGAAAGGGAGGAGGAATTATCAAATTACGCACTCAACTTACATAATTATGTAACCGTAAGTATGTCTCCGTTATATATTTTTTATATTTATCGTGCGGCCACTCGCATTTTTTTTCGGTGACCTGCGGTATTTCAGAACAAATTCGACATTGGAGTCTACAAGAGGCGAGTATATATGTCCATCAAAGTCCAGCAAAGCACCTGCGACTTCCAGTGTTTCTGGTGTTCATGAGCGGCGATGATCACCTAACATCAGATGACCCGCTTGCCTCACTACACCACCTACACTCCTTTACTCTGCCATACAAAATGTTTAACTCAAGGTCGCACAAAATAGGCCAACGGACTGGTCGTGGACTCAGCTACAGGCTATATAGTGTCCGAACTCACCGGCTGCAGGCAGTCCACGCTGGTGACCTGCGGCACGTCGGCCAGCGACTCCTCGTAGTGCTCGAGCGCGGTCAGCTTGTCCAGCAGCCGCTCCAGCATGCTGGACACCTCCTCGCGCACGGAGGACATGTGTTCCGCTGCGCATCTGTAAGATTTGAGAATCTTGTTGTGAAGAATAGCCATTTTTGTTAGCGTCTCTGACTGATTTCAGTCATGGTGCACCTGAAATAGTGTAGTGTATATTTGTGCCCGAATTAAACCCTTTACTTTTATAGCCATTGGAACAGCAGACACACACAACTGGAGAGATCAGACGCATTTGACCGCCACCCATTTTACATAACTGAAAAATTGGTTACAATAGTGTTGAAGTGGTAGCACACTAGTTATTGTGTGGATTGGACAAAACTGCAAGTCTCTATGACACTATTGTTTTTCTTAGCTCTCAAAAACAGAGACAGAGAACAGAAAGTTGAAATATCTGACATTCCCCACTTTATTTGCATCCTATAACAAACCCACATTTTTGTATTAAATGCTTATGGGTGAATGGCCAAATACTTTTTGCATCGCTATTCACAGAAACATTCGCTAAGCATTCGCGATATTGCTATTATTGATTACATTTGGCACAACCAACATAAGTATAGAAGTCTTTTAAGGGCAGAAGGTAAGCAAGTAGACACACACAGTTGTAAGAGCAAAGCACACAGCTCATCGCAAAGCAGATCACAGACATTTAATCTAATAATAAATAACATGCATGAGTGCATCGCACAATTCATTATTATAATCATCCTTTTTTTTCATTACACTTCTTTTTTTTGTTTTATATCAAGACATACCTTACAACAAGAATGTCTTTTTGATTTAATTTCAGTTACAGATGTAAGGATACAGTGAGACAAGCTTAACATTACACGTAATAGAAGATAAACACACAAATCATGAAAAATAAAAAACGAACACATCAAAAAGGAAATATTTTCACACACACATGTGAATACACAAATAGTTTCGACACGTGATAAGCTTTGCATAATTTATAGAATTAGCGTCGCATGTTTTGATAGAAAACATTTAGCATTCACAGTTCGACATGCAAATAACATTTAATTATTTCTATTGACGATCATTCAGTGATATGTCATTGAATATGGGGCTATTGAATGTAAAATGTATTTGATATTTCATTAAATCTGGTCAATACATAGCTGACCTATTTTCTCGTTTCCTACAATTTATTGACTATTTTTTTAAACAAATAAAGTACTTTATACTTGGACCATCTCTTTGATAATTCGATGTCCACGACCACCAAATTTTCTTGGAGATCATGTACTGTCTCCATGATTCTTCGGGTTTTTGCCCAAGGTTTTTGAATAATTTTCACCAGATACCTATAAATGCTCTAAGCATGCGTCTTAGTACCAGCCTTGTACCTTTGGCTATGTATTTTGAGAACTGGGACTCTGAGTGATAATTTTCATCAGCGCCATGACCGTGTCACTCTGAGGTTACAGGACTCCACGTTTGCCAAGTTTCCTTTTGTTGTTCCTGTGGTTAAGTATTTTGTGCACAAACCTCTGAGTGATGCTCTTCAAGAGCGCCATGACTCTGTCGTCCCTGAAGTCATACGGGAACATGGTGGTCCACTGTTATAAGACCCGCATTACGAATACTTTGTCTTGGAATTCCTTACCAAGTTTTGTTGTCCTCTATACCTTTGGTTAAGTATTTTGTGCACAAACCTCTGAGTGATGCTCTTCAGGAGTGCCATAACTCTGTCGTCCCTGAAGTCATACGGGAACATGGTGGTCCACTGGTTCAGGACCCGCACTAGAGATACCATGTCCTGGACTTCCTTTTCAGCTGACTCCTTCACTTCTGATTTGCCCTACGGAATTGAAAATCACCAATTTAGTGGGGAAATCATGTGAAATCCTATCCATCATAAAAATAATGATAGACAATTTTATACATCATCTCAAAAATAGGTTATCACAACAATGTTTTTTAGTATCCGATACGTGAAGTCATGCTCATTACATTGAGAAATAACTTTTTTCGAGGTCTACCTCTAAAAATTTGAAATAACGCTATAACTACATAACTATAAACACTATGAAACCAATACTGACCACTTTATCATAGGCCTTAAAGTACCGCTTGCACAGCTTGGCGAGAAGCTCATGCGGCTTGACGAACAGCCGCGAGCACAGCAGGAACGTGAACACGAAGGTCTTGCTCGCGCCGGGCCGCAGCAGCTCCACCAGCGCATCGATGCTGCCGCTCACTATCTGACCGTCTTTGTACTCCACGTCCACTTTGTCTGTGTTCACGTATGGCAGGGAAATGCTCTTCGCTGGGAGCGAAGGGATCTGAAAGGTTGTTTCCACTTTTAATAAATGGTGTTAGTTTTTACTGAATACGGAACTACATAGTTGACTTTAGGACGTTCGTCGAGAAATTGCAAGTATAACAACAATCTTGGGGAGACCCTTGTATACTATCATGGACAACCAGGCCAAGGTGGAATACAAATTCCACATTAACTTTGTTTAGAAAGAGAACTTGTTCCCGTGTAGCGACGGGTTAGAGTACGTATGTCGCCACCCCATTTCTGCCCGTGGGTGTCGTAAGACGCGACCGAGGGTAATTCGGCTGCACAACATCTTCAGCAATAAAAGAGTGGGAGCCGAGAATTGCACGAATGGGCAAGCTCGCACCCCCTCCCCCCAGCAGAAGATCGTCATGAAGAAGTATTGCATTGTGTTTCGTAAAAAAGGGTAATAATTTGAAATATTTTTACTGTATGTTAATTGTATTCCTTTGATAATAACTACGATTAAAGTCAAAAAGCAATGCAAATGCATGCCGCTAAATGCGCTACTAGAATTAATTGAGATATAATCTTGGTGATGTTTACTTTCAATTTCAAGTTTCGTTGTTACACCATGTCGCGAAAATGCATTACGGCGGAATCCCCCACTAAAGTTAAGTTCAAAACTATCTAGTCTACCGAATTCGTAAATGTGAAAACAGCCGCAATCATAAGCAGATTTTAAAACTTATGAATGATTATACGGATAGATAAGCTAGGAAAAATAATATTATTTTATCTCAGCAGCAGAACAACTACCAACGTTTAGCATTACGGACAGCGTGCCCCGCAGGCGCTCTGTATTTATATTCCACGTTAAATAAATTCAATATAATATTCCTGCATATTGAAAACTGACAACGGCGTAGGTGTATTTGTGAAAAACAAACGATGATACGCGAAGAAAGAATAATATTGTTCAGTTTTAAAATATGTTTATTATTGCAGGTATAGTCGGTATTTACTTTAAGAAATAAGAAATACTTGGAAACTTAAAGAGGTTCTAAGCAAAATACCAAAAGACGAGATATAGCTGGTGACTGATAAGTACAAAAGAAAAATATTAAAAGACCAACCGTAATACGAAGTCTTTAAAATGTTAAGTAATTGTTCCAGTAATTATTTCTATATTAACTGGAGAGATATTGGAAGTTATAGTGAAATCGGTCAAGCACGTACACAAAGAGCTGTAGAGATTAAAATTATTAATTTTATTTCTTTACCATTGTGAAATTTGGACGATAAAATTAACGTTATAAAAACAATACGACAAACATCTCATTCTAGTGTGTAATAATCCAAGTAACGATGTATATTTGTGCCAAATATTAACCAAATCTATTAGAAATAGTTAGATTAACGCTCAGTTCCCATAAAAACTAAAACGAATCGTTTTACTCACGGGCAGCATAATCACGGGCAAACATGGTGTTAACATAACTACCAAAACTTGACTACGATTGGTTGATTATTAACCGCTCGTTAATAGAAACGATTCGTGTCTGTTATACTGTAACCGGGCCTAAGTATCAAACGTTTGAACTTTGCCATTTACAATAATAGAATTAGAGGAACAAACCCAAATGCATTTCACGTTGAATAGAACACAATATTGACGGAAATCGAAGTTCTAAATATGTTATGTCGATTGATTTCTGCTGATGCCATAAACGGACTAGAACGTGTTACATACATAATGATTCTCGGAGTTAAGTATAGATGCCATACAGGAAAACCTATATTATAAAAGGAATAAATTATTAGTATTATTGTTTGCCAGCTTGTTTTTGCTAGCTTTTTGCAAGTAGTAACCAGGAAATAAATTAATCAAAATATGAAGAGGAATTTTCCTCTTCCTTACACAGACGAAGCGACATGTTGAAAATATAAGTATCTAAACCATCTCTAATAGAAGATAATTGTTACATCTTTCAAAGGAATGAACATGTTTAAAAAAAATTACATTCAAGCGCTTCGTACGTTCTATTTTTAATGCTCCACGTATTTATCCGCTCGTTATCACGTTGTATCGACCGCCGGTATCCTCGACACGGGAGCTCGCGGGACGCGTAATTGGCTCTCCGAAAGCGGATCGTACGCCCCGGTAACAATTGAATACGAGTCTGTTAGCGGCGCGACTGATGGAAGCGAATATGCAACGTAAAGGCACTGCGTCCGCGACGCCAATTTATTAGCAAGATGTGCAGCGTTGCGTGGGCAACGGGCGCAATATCCGTCCATACGGCTGTGTGCCTATTCGCGAGCTAACACCTCTGACTTTATTTACAGCTCTCTGCATCTAATATTCCAAGAGCTGGGTCCATTTTTTCCAGACGTGTTTGAGGCAAGCTAAAAACTTGTGTAGACCTGGCTGGTGAGTAGCGGGTCTAAAAAATTATAAACCATGAAAATTTTAAAAATTCTTCCCCAAAAAATTGTCCTAGCTCACGGACGATAAAACTTGATGCCTTTAATCCTAGACAATTCTAAATCCTCACATATAAACATATACTTGCCGCCCAGGTTTTAATTCTTCTTCGAAGAATAATAAACACAACATAAAAAAATAAACGAAATTTTATCTGTTCGTTACGCGATAATCAAGGGAAATAGAGCTGATTTTTTAATTTATATTATCATTCAGATTACTAAGTAGATTTGAGAGATTTTCTTTAAGCCTTTTCAGTCCCAAAAAGATGAGTTAATAGCCTTAAAAAGTAACATACATCGACGGGCAATAGGAAAAGATAATTGGATCCGACTCAGTTAACAACATGACAGAAGCAAATACTACGAGGTTGATGTGAAGCGTGGCATCCGTGATGACGATTTATTGAGCGAGCTGCACACGTAAAGGTACCAACAGAACGCAGGTATAACGGTTCTTGGTTATATACCAGCTTATTGGCTGCCTGTACCTAATCACTTATTTATTATGAACAGAGAAAATATATAATATTTTTAGTTCAAAGGATATTTGAGAAGACACAAAGATGGACTTAAAAAACAATAATAATAATATAAGATAATATAAACTAAAGTTACAAATAATACTAGCCACACACCGTGGTTTCAACCGCGTGTGAATAGAATGGAATAGAAAATATTTTTATTCATGTAAACTTTTTACAAAGTACTTATGAATAGTAATTTTTTTAATTTGTGTTCCTTCCAATCCCGTGAATAAATTAGAAATATGGTCGACAGTAAGTTTAGGAAATACTATTTTAATTAGGAGATTGAGAGTAAATTATATTTCAATAAAACTTTAAAAGAACTAAGAGACTTGGCACTTCTAACTTCTGTCTGTTTGCAAGCAATAATATAATATTAATATCACATTGACAAGGCAGAAGAGTGAAACCTGGCAAATTTTAAGTCCCAGAGAGCCAGAAGACAAAGAAAACGAGAAAGAAGAAAACGAACATAGATATGTTAGGAATACGATCTCCGGTTTCAAGTCTTGCGTATTCCCTCAAAAATATCGTGATACATCGCAGAGCCATAGTTTCCGGTGACAATTGAATTGCGAATGATGGATACAAATATGCAGTGACGTGAAAAGCTGTTGGCCTGACAGCCTTCGCGTAGATAATTCATTTTAAACGTGTCTGCCTTAAATTGGAACTACCCCCGTTTTACTATATGAAACACGATTCAAAAAGATTGTCTTGTACAATTAAAATCATATAATTTGTATACTAGATGTACACAAAATACAGGTGGATTCACGTCTTATTTCCCATTATAAATTAATGCTTCCTACAGTTTTAAGCTTATAAAAACATATTTCATTGATTTTCATCATTAAAATCTTGAGAAAAAGATTGTTGATTGAAGAAAAAATGTATGTAAATTCAACCTGTATAAATATACAGTCTGAATTTTTGAAAGGTCAAATGACCTCGCTTGTCAAATGTTTCTTTAAAATTAAGTGCATAGCAACGATTTTTAGTACTCTAGTTAACAGGAATCTTGTTTGTGATTTGTTTATATCCACCTGTATAGCTTTCCGTAAAAAATGTGTCTGGTGTGTATGACGGGTTGAAAAAACAACAAGCACGTCGACATAGCCTTTGCAGGTTTTCACAATTTCCCAATACTGCATATACTGCGAAAGGTAAACTACGAGTGTAAACACATTAGGTTGATTTTAAAAAGTCCGTTGTCAATAACATTTTTTATTGTCTTTCTATCTATCGGTCTGTGCTGGTACAACTAACGGCCGCATCAAAGATTATGGATAGATTGATATGTCAGATTATATATGACGTAAGATTGACAAAATTCATAGCAAAGACTACCCGTAGATAGGATATTGAAATCAAAGTAAATGCAAATAGATAGATTTTTCTGACTTTAGTAAGCAAGTCAAGGGATAGATAGAATATTGAAAACGGCCGTTAATAACTTAGTAACAGAAATAGTAATTCGATTCGACATATTATATTAATATTTAATTAAACCATAAAGGTTCATAATTACTGAAAATTGCACAAACATGAATAACCATTGTATTTCCTGAACCAAATTATAGGCCACGGAAAATGGAATGGAATACGTCATATTTACAAAATTAATGTATGAAAATTCGTTAACAATCTGTAGCCTAACGCGATTTATGTTGGATTTTGGTCGCATAAAAAATAAATCCATTGTGCATTGTACAAAACTTTATTTTCTTTATAATATAGTTAATGTGGAATCAGACGCCTTCCTGCTGTCGAGACTGCAATAACGGAAATAGCAACGGGCAGCTTACGGAAATGGATTGGAGTCAGACATAACCGACGAGATTGTGTTTATGGTTTTACATACGATCCTGTACGTCGCAGGATATACTTAAAACTAAAAATAAAAAAAAATCAATTAAAAAAAAAATCAGAGCATAGACAATGCGAAGATATGAAATGAAAATGAAACATAGTTTAAAACTGCAAATAAATTATACGATCCTGTACGTCACAGGATATACTTAAAAGTAAAAAAAAGCAATTAAAAAAAAAATTCAGAGCATAGACAATGCAAAGTAATAGATATGACATGAAAATGAAACATAGTTTATTACTGCAAATAAATTAAAACTAAGCTTTAATACAATTCAAGTAGTAGTTAAACGATCTGCAGTATACACGTTACAGTTGAAAATATAAAATTGTTCTAAAGCCCCTACGAAAAATAGCTGCTAACATAACACGTGGAGCACCATACACTGCGAAATTATGGTTTACTATAGACGCGAATATCACATCCTTCGTCACTAATGTAATAAAACGTGCCTCGAGGTATCGTATGAAATTAACCCGTAATCCTAGTTCACCTATTACCATTATATGGCCGCCTAAGCTCCATTTCAATACTATCAAATTAATTAAACGCTAATTAATTTTGCATTTGTGCACTTTAATACCCATTATCCACTTTGTATAAATTAACTTGTATCGCTAACAAAAGATAGGTAAAGCAATCTCCATACAATGCGCGTTCGAAAACGCACTCATTGACAAATCTTCACCAACACTACGTCTCAGGCTACATCGGACCACTGTGGGCGTGAATCAGTTTGAGACACGCCTCTGTGTCTGTGCGCGTAGCATGCGCGTAGGTATGGAGAGAAGTGCATACACGAGATTGACTCCTGTACATTTTTTTTGATACAGTAGGCAAGCGGAGCATGCGGTTCACCAGGTTAAGTGACTGACCGGGTCTACAACATCAGACGGTTGCAGAAGCCTGGTCGACTTGAAGGAAGGGGAAGAGATAGGGAGAGAATTAATGATGGGAAATTGGGAGGAGTAGAATGGGATGGGAAAAGAATGGGATGGAAATACAGGCTTCCGGTCCTGTCTATTTTTTCCTAGAAGCTTCCTGCGGTTTCATCTGCATTTAATAAAGTACATTCGACATCTTTAGCGTAGTTCTGCTAATTGCCTCGTTGATTAAGTAGAATAGAAATGGAAATGTCAAATAATGGCTCGGTCTCGCAGGAGACAAAAGGTTGATCGCCTACTTGCACATTTATGAAATTTAATAGTTATTAACTGGTGTGAAAGGGATTTATCCATCCGTCCCATATACGGGGGATAAAAAATATGCAATTTGTTAATCTAGGATACGAAATAATTATCCTTATTATAAATTTCAGTCAAATCGGGAGTTGAGTGTTCAGTTTTACTTGATAATGATTTATTATTTCATTACCTAAATTACCATACGACATAACTCCGTAGGAGTTGTAAACCAAAACATAACTATAGAAAAATCCGTCCCAGAAATAATATTTGTAAAAGTGTGCACTGCACTCGTGGATAATTAAAAATAACATCACAAAGGGGAAAATATAAAACATACTTTGGGATTAAATGAAATGAACAAAAGCAAATTGTACACTTAGCTAATTAATAAAGTAAGTCTGCTCTTTGCATATTGATACGATATAAAAACTGACAACATTAATAATATTGAGAAAATGTTTACTCAGCATAAGCACAAAATGGATAGGTACAGAAGTCAAACAACACCATACAAAGCGCGCACGAGCCACACATTGGCACCACTCACCAACACGATATTTCGGATTACATCGGACCACTTTGACCGCTAATGTCATGGTGAATTACGCTTCGGTGTCATAGGCATGCCGTAGGTAGTAGGTATAAAAAGTACATAGACGAGTTTAACTTCTATAGTTTATTTTGTGCTATAAGATAGCTTTGTATTTAACATGAGCCTATTAATATCTCATTCTCTTTGGGAAAATGATTTCACATCAGCACATAAGGATTGGCCTACCCTGTGTAACGACAGCTTTCTTTTGAATGGATGAATGAATGAACGAATAAATAAAATTTATTAGTTTTGACTCATATTTTTAAATCATCATCAACAATGTGAATAAATTAATATAAATAAGTACCCTTTTTTAGACAATTGGATAATCTATATATATAAAAATGAATTGCTGTTCGTTAGTCTCGCTAAAACTCGAGAAGGGCTGAACGGATTTATCTTATCTTGGTCTTGAATTATTCGTGGAGGTCTAGGAAAGGTTTAAAAGGTGAGAAAAATTCGAATTGCCGGGTCCACGCGAGCGAAGCCGCGGGCGGAAAGCTAGTCACCAATAAATACAATATGAATGAATCCTGCGCGAACTAACGTTGGTTTTAATACGTCCCTCAACTAAAAAACACTTGTCTTACCTATTTCATTTGGTTTATCAAAAGCTTTATAAATACTGTTATGTGAAGCAAAATTCAACAACAAAATAACCATTGAAATTGTTTAAAGGAAGCTGAAAAACTACCATGCCACGTTTAATTATCGGTAACTTGTTGCCGGGTCAACCTGTGAAAAAATTTCATCACGTCTAGCTTTATTTCGCTGAAATTTTCTATACAAGAGGATATTCAATGGATTGGGTTATTGGATTATTTGAACTATAGGTACTGAATATATACTCGCATACAACATTAAAAATTTAAAATACATAACCTACATAAACTCTCTTAAAAATTACTAAGACTCAGCATTACACTACTAAATAAATAAGGAATTGCCGCTACAGCTCAAGGGTAACGAATCTATAGGTACCGAAGTTATGCTCGCATACAACATTAAAAAAGCATACAATGAATATCAACCACATAAACTCTCTCAAAAGTTAGTAAGACACAGCATTTACACTACTAAGAAAATACGTAGTTTCCGCTACAGCTCAAGGGTAACGAAGTGGGACCTAAGTTTCTAAAATAATAGACTGTTAGCGGCTTACAAAATTAAAAAAAATTATACAATGAACATCACCTACACTCAAAAGTTACTAAGACTCAGCATTACACTACTAAATAAATACGTAATTGGCGCTACAGCTCAAGGGTAATGAAGTGGGGCCTTAGTTTCTAAAATAATACACTGTTAGCGACTTAAAGGCTTTGATAGGAACGGCTTCGAAATAGAAATGTACGGCTTTTCTCTACAATTGACCGTTTATAGTCGATTGAAATTGAAGGTAGAAAACTATTTATATAGCTTACTAGCTGATCCGCGCGGCTTCGCTCCCGTAGCATTAAATATACAGCCTAGAAAATATTTTACTCGTGAACAATGTAGCTTTCGAATGGGGAAAGAATTCTTAAAATCGATCCAGTAGTTTTTGAACCTATTCATTACATGCAAACAAAGTTTTATAATATTAGTGTAGATAAAAAATTATTGACTATCCTAGTAGGATTACGTACTGTCCGTAAGTAAATCGACTCGTTAAATTTTTACAGGAACTGCGCTTAAATCTAGTAATTGTATTTTATAAAATTACAATCACTAGAATAGTTCCGGAATCCCAGATGAAGCCAAAAAATATGAAACTTTTTAATCGCTAAAAAATCGCATTGTCTGAGTCAGTTCCGTTGGCGGTATTGATACACCTCCCTGCCGTCTCTCATCGTAGAGCACACAGTTTATTTAATAGAATGTATTTTTAATATACACTTTAATTAAAAATTGCTAGCACGGTCTTACGCCTGACCTGTCTGGTCGACTTCGATTTTCGTCCTTTCGTCCCCCGATTCCTCCCGCCCATCTCTGAACCACCTACATGAAGTCACACCTACTTCATCAAGATTTCCTTGATAGAAAAGTTCTATGAACTGGCATAAGGAGACACACGAAAACGCAAATATTCCTTTATTAATAAAACGGATGTTTTATTTAAGTCAAACAGGCCCTCGCCCCTTTGCAGAAAAATTAAAAAAGAACGCCCCTTTTCTATAAGTTTATTATATCTCCATTCGTCTTTTGATCCGCAGACCTGAAAGGCTCCAGCGCCCCCTAGATGAACCTATGATCAAAACATTCCCAGAACTATCAAAATCTATTAAATAACTTTTTTCCCAAAAAATAGAAAATAAAATAAAAACTATTTTCTACTTTTTAGTGAGGAAGTTGTCACACTAAAAAGTAGAAAATAGTTTTTATTTTATTTTCTATTTTTAGTGAGGAAGTTGTCACACTAAAAAGTAGAAAATAGTTTTTATTTTATTTTCTTGAAACCTCATATAGTCGGTTCTATTTTTTAACAAAAAGTTACTATTTATCCATTTTAGTGACCAGAGAAGGGTTATTATATCAGAGCTAGTCGCAATTCAATAGAGTTAATCAGCAGTAGAGTTTAATGGGTATATACATCATTAAACCTTAACCACAGAGCTTATTCTGTTGATTTTCGAGGAGTTTCCTGGAATATCATCCACATGGATCATCAGACTTGAACTAAATTTTTATGGACTGACACTACTCTTTGCAAAAGGATTTTCTAGATCGGTCCATAAAAGCCGAAGACATGCGGTAACATACATAAAAAATTACGGTCGAATTGAGAACCTTCTCCTGTTATCTGAAAGTCAGTTAAAAACACGCGAGTTACTTTCCAATTGTTTTTTTTCTTTTCCTTTATTTCTTACCTGTGGAGGGTCGACCTTCTGCGCCGATACGAAGTTGAGCCCGCCGTTCATCATCAGGTGCTTGACGCCGCTCTCCGACATGAACTTGTTGCCCCTTACCATGGAGTAGTAGTCGTCATTCTGGACAAACGTACACGATTAGTGCATCGTACCAAAACTTATCACAAAGGTACCACTTTTGCATAGTAGCATAATGTTATATAGCCCAGGGAGACCCAATCTTTTTCGATCCGCGACGCACTTACGAGTTGTATGTTAACACCCGTATTCTAAGCATTCCTCGACTTCACTAAACCTATGTCATAAAATGAAAATTTACATTCTGAGTTGGAAGTCTACTAACTCACGTCCACTCAAGTTATGAAAATTTCGGAGAAGAAAATTTAACGCTTCCATTCGTTCGATCTATTTATTAAAGTATATTTTTATGTTGTGAATTTTCGATTGAAATTCGTCATACGTCATATTTGACGTAACCTGAGTGGAAGTAAAATTAAGATAACTTCTTAGAAAACGGGTGTTAGACGGCCTAGTGTCAGCGGGGGATGAGATCTAGTGTCAAATATGATTAAGGGAACTTATAATCGGGACGCATCAATGTGGGGAGTTAAGCAATTAAATCCTCGCGACGCAGATTTTGGGAACCTCTGATATAGCCTATGTCACTCAGTGAAAATGCATTTCTGAATGTGAAAATCGGTCCAGTAGTATGTAAAGCATTACATAAACAGAAATGTTTCCTTTTAATATACGTGTATGCCAATATTTTCCCTTCCGAATCGAGGGTAAATAAAAAATAAAATATGTCGTGACGTTTCAAAAGAGCTTTCGAAAAGGCCAGTTCGGAAAAATAAACAACCTGAATTTTAATTTGAATAGTAAAATAAACAGATTCATTTCTCAATATGGCATGGGACTAGACCGCGCTTGATTTTTATGAACTTTTAAACATACCAAGATATTCCGCATGCAAAGATTCAGATGTAGATGAACAACAGCAACGATTGTGTTGTATATATTTTTCAAGACTGCCTCGTTAGTCTAGTGGTTGCATCTTTGACTACAGATCGAGAGGTCTCGGATTCGATTCCCGGGCTATAAATAAGCTCAATGACAGCCTATGAAAGTCTGGAAAATGGCGGTGTCAGAACAACCACGTGCCTCGGAAATCACGTTAAACAGCAAGTCCTGCGCCTGATCTATCTACTGTCGTGTCGATCTGCCGTCCCGTCGGATTATGAGAGTAAAAGAAAAAAGAGTGCACCTGTGTTTGCGCACTTATTTGTGCACTATTATATCTCCCGCATACCTACTGATCTCTGTTAAGATTGGCCGCTATCGGTCGGGGAGGCATTATTTATACACTTTTCGAAAAGGTAATAAAAGCTCCTTAGTCCCTGATTCCTCATGGTTTTACATCAGCCAATTTTAAAAACTAAAAATTTATTATCAACCAATACTTCATTTTCCGTCCAACAATGCACAATCTTATTTTTATTCAGTTCAATTGAAGTGAGATTGACACAGCATTGAATACTTGTAACACAAAGGTCCGGTCTATTTAGCACCAATCTATTAAAACTTTTCAACATTTTTCAGGCATTCATCTATGTTCGATAGCTTGAATTTATAATAACGACTTGGATGAATTAATTGAAAGAGCGGGATACAAACTGAAATAGGAATTTTACCTGATATTGAATTCGTGAAATTCAATAACAAATCATGGAAATAGTTTGAATGGCATGTTAAATATTGCAATCATTGTGAACATTGCTTGAATATACCGAAATGTTAGTAAAAAGTTATTGATTTGTTCATTTCTGTTTCGGAGTATTTTATGACAATAATACTGTGATAGGAATGTGACAAATTATAGGACAAAACGTCCGTCCGCGACTTCGCTCACTTTAAATTTGGGGACTATAAATTATTAATATTAATAATAGTTAATGTTATTGCGGTGTAATTGAAACACAAACATAAAAACATCCTTCCACTTACACATCAACTTCCACTTTTAACATATAAGTAAGACTGCTAAGACTTGGATGTATATTTCGTTTTCAATGATTAATTAGATTTAAAATCGATATTTGCTGTAATGGCCAATCTATAATTCAGCTACGTCTAGCTGATGGGGGCCTTAACTAGCGTTTGGACAGTAAAGCTCAGCCCATACTTAATAAGCGTTCAAATATTAAGAGACCTAGAAGGTAGTAGTATTGATTAGTTAATAATTTTTAAATTTCAAAATACATGATTTCTATATGAAAGGTTGTATTCGAAAAAAAAACATCTTGACTTTTGGACATATTTTTCCTGAAGTTTCCGGAATTAAGAACTTTTTAAAACTCTGCTAAACAAAAAAAAAGTATATGGTGTACCAATATTTTTTTTATAAAAGCCCGGTCAAACGAACTGGAGAGTTATCTAATAACTGATCACACCTGAGCATACTAACGACAGAAGTCTTAAGAGGGCGCAGTCTGTTTTGGAGACCTGCACGAGGGAGATCTACAGCAGGCAGTATCCACGATACTTGGCTCATATTCTCTGATGTGAGATCAAAGGATTTTATGATACGAATAGCTGTCGGGACGTCCTGTCCGTTTGACATGGACTCGGACGTCAGCTGCCGGTGCTCTGCGGGCGGCGAGGGCGCAGCCTCCGTTGGCGCTGAGACACCTGCACCAGGGCTACTGCACACCATGATACTCACATCATAGAGCGACAGACCAGAGCCGAAGATCGTGGACTCCGACGTCAGCTGCCGGTGCTCCGCGGGCGGCGAGAGCGCAGCCTCCGTTGGCGCTGAAACACCTGCACCAGGGCTCCTGCAGACGGTGATACTCACATCATAGAACGACAGACCAGAGCCGAGGATCGTGGACTCCGACGTCAGCTGCCGGTGCTCCGCGGGCGGCGAGGGCGCAGTCTCCGTTGGCGCTGAAACACCTGCATCAGGGCTCCTGCAGACGATGATACTCACATCATAGAACGACAGACCAGAGCCGAGGATCGTGGACTCCGACGTCAGCTGCCGGTGCTCCGCGGGCGGCGAGGGCGCAGTCTCCGTTGGCGCCGGGGGCACCTAAGACAAAGAAAGGTTATTTCAGTAAATGAAATAAAAACTATAACGCAAATAAAATAACATTCAACACTTTTGATATTACAGTTAACATCAGATGAATCGCGTGCTCTTTAGCCTGCATCTAACATAGAAAAATAATATGAAATTGATAATTATTCATACAAAAAGAATCAGGGAAATGTATGCAGACACCTGTCTTACGGACGACTGCGTCTGCATTCAATTAAATAATGAGCGGTCCGCAATTTTCAGGACAAGGTTTATGCGAAAAATATGGTTGAAAGCTCGAGTTTCAATTAAATAATAATTACATCTATGCGAAAATGACGACTTCGCTAAACTTAACTAGCGCAATAGATAATTGACAAGAATATCGTAAGATTTACTATGCCTTAAATTTTTAAAACTAAAGATTCCCTCAACATATGGGTCTCCAATCATTTGCATTTGGAAGATGCATTATTCGTAAGCTTTTAGTCACGAATTCTTCAGCATACATTGAGATTAAAATAATCTACTATTCTAGAAATGCTTTTAGCCTTTAAAAATAGGAACTACTTTAACTGGTGCATTGGTTAAGAGGCCGCAAGAAAAAGCAACCGAAAAAAATTATAGAAGTGGAAACTCACAGGACTCGCTTTATGCGAAACCGTGTCATCAACTAATCAAGATTTCCGTCGGAATATCTATTTAAGACAGAAGATAGGCTCAAAGAAAAATATAACAATGGTGCTCCTTTTCATAAAAATTATCTTACTTTAAAATTTTCCATAAGTATTTTAAGTAATATTTTAATGGAAAATTTTCTCGGTAGCTCCAGTGTCTTTTCAAACTCAATAATTATTGGAAAAAATGGAAAAATCTCATTGGCGATAAGTGTAGGCGACATATAAGGATGGAACTAAATGAAACAACTACTACGCAGCAAGCAACAAGTATAAACTATTTCGCTTTCAGATCGCCACATTTCACGTTTCAATTAATCTCTATATAAGACCCATAAAAATTATGGAATTATTAATAATCGCCAAGTGATAAATAACTAAAAACTGAAAAAAAGATTTATCAAAAAAATCCCCATAACAGCAAAATTCGACTCCAATATATTCATAAGCCCAAAATCCTCAATAATAAATTGCAAAAAGAACACAAAAAATCATACGAAAGTGATTACGCCGCTTACCAGCAAAAGCTTTCAGGGCAAAGCGATTATTCGCACAGGGTTTACAAACAGGGATGTAACGCGCTCGCGTCCGTCACCGACCACCGCCAGATATGCACTGTGCACTGTGCACGTTATCAAGTGACGTCACGCGCCAAGACCTACGAACTACCACGGAGCTACGAAGCTACGAAACACTATTCCGCTCGACAATCGAAATTGAACTCTAACGCTTTGTTATTACGTCACATATAATATGTAAGTTTCTGGACAACTTCATATAAACTAACTATGCCAATTTAATTCATTCTAAAGCCCGCTTATATTTCCCACATCAAAGAACATCGGTTGTGATACGAAGATAAACTTGGGAATGTATTGTATCGGCCTATTTTAAGGATTCTTATTTTGAACCTTATAGGTTAAAAGGAAGGGTACACTTTACCGCTTCAATAAGAAAGTTCTCACAGTGAAAAGTGAATCTTTTCCCTAGTGGCGTATGCCGCAGATGGGTAACTTTGCATCTGACCGAAGTTCTTTCTAGGTGGACGTAGCCTGTCCTAAATAAGTATTTTTTCATATTCTGGAGCGAAGTTTGATCTCGTAGGTTAAAGCACAGGGCTTATAAAGTACATTTTAAAATCCATAATAATAATAAATTGTGGATTTACTATTAAACGACGTTTTGGTGGATGTAGATTTTTATCAAATTATTGATAAAAAATCTACATTTCAATAGTTTATATTATACTAGCTTTCCGCTCGCGGCTTCGCTCGCGTGGACTACAAATTTCTGTATTTTTTAGAGACGAAATTTCCTACTCAATGATGTCCTATATCCTAAACAAATAAAGATCACATTACTATTTTTTCAAGATTTATCAAGTTTTAATTTCGGCTAAAATTATTGAAAAAATATGTCACACGAATTGAAATTTAATTTTAAAATATTTACTTCCGGTTAACACATATACAGTATGTTAATAAATTCAAATTTTGCATTTTTGTTAAAAGCAGTAAAACCATTCTTTTGATTATATAAAGTCATATTTATTAAATCAGATATAGAATCCATTTTAGTGGCAATTTTTTGTTTGAAGGATAAACAGGATCAACCATCTAAGCCATGTCCAACCGAGACATTCTTTCACGGCTCCGTATCGAACCTAGGGCAACTTGATTGTAACGCTTGACGTCACCCACTGAACCAGCCCAAATTCTAATGCCTAATAATGAATATCAAAATTCTCCCCGCTAACATTGTTGTGCACATTCAATGGGTGTATTATCGGTGAAATTCGAATAATTCGATATTAACAATGTTGCTCGGCTGAAATCTAATATCCTTTTGATTCCAATGGCGGAATAACGGATATTGCAATATAATCGACATTATTCTGTTTGTCATAAACAATATAGTTATTTGTAGCGTGATGCAATGTATGCTTTCTAGAGACCTTAAAATTGGATTCTTTATAAATTTTATCCGTTTAACGGCCGTTTTCAATAATGTATCATAGATTATTGATAGATTGTTATGTCAGATTTATGTCGTTAGATAGACACAAGTCACATAGCAAAGGCTATCCGTCGATGGGATATTGAAATCAAATTAAGTGGGAATAGATTTGTCTAACTTTAGTAAGCAAAACAAGGGATGGATAGAATATTGAAAACGGCTGTAAATAAACGTAGGTTGTAGTTATTCATGCGATCTACAATACTGGGCTTCTTTCCATGGGTACTGGTACTCACAAATCTGTTGTGAGTGACGGCGCACGGTGCAGGCAGAATACGCGGCATATTAAACAAATGCTCGATGTTTTTGAAGCTGTCCGAAGTGCCAGCGTACACGTGACGTATAACGTCACTTCCACGGAAAAATCCGATCCATAATAGTGTATCCCGCCTGCTCTGTGTGCCATCACAGAATCGAGACGCGATGAAAAAATCTTTGGAAATACCTGTTTCAGGACTAGGGAAGATTGTTAAAATGTTAAGTCAAGTAACTTGCGAAGAAAAGAGTACCTGTTGAAAATCTCTTATCGGATATCCATCTAAATTCGAAACCGAATAGTAAATAAAAAATGTATGCAACGATACCAAAGTACCTATTTATTTAAATTGATTTGATACATAAACCTACAACAAGCTGATGACGTCCTTTTAACTTTTTGTTAAATGGATGCAGCCGCGCGGTACGGAAGGTAGCCTAACTGGTAAATTAAAAAAATGACAATTCGTAAGTACTTTTTATACTAAGATAGGCAAACATTGGGCCACTGTATCGCCTGATGGAAAACGAAACGCGGCCTAGGGTGGTGCATGCTTGCCTAGTAGAAGCCTATTCACATTTGCTTTGAACTTCTGCAAATTGAAAAAAAAGTTTACATCAATAAAAATATTTTCTATTATATTTCTATTCTATTCTATTCTAACACGTCATCATTGTTTTATTCTATAAACATTTAATTGAATTAAAACTGATAATAGATAACCTATAGATAACTCACCTTCACATTACAGCCGCTACATGACGCTTCATTCAGCTTGCTCGCGTAGTAATACATAGCCATCCAATGACCGCTGCCTGCCTGCCAAGACCGAGCCGCGCGATTAGCTTACACCGCCCATCGGGTTAGCTGCGAACAAATTATTCAAAATTAAAAAATAAACACTTTTCTGTTTGACTGTACCTACAAGTAAAGCTCGCATCTACTGTTGTATGATGTTATATTATATAAAGAAAGAAAAAATTAAAGAAATTAACACTTTTCTACTTGACTGTACCTACACGTAAAGCTCGCTACTACTATTGTTTCCTGCTTGATTGTACCTACAAATAAAGTCTCCTGTTGTATGATATATGTTATATCACGATCGTGATGGTGATAACCTTAATAGATTATCGAGGCCGCATTTTTACGCTCTTTGTAAATTTCTCGTATTTAACATTTTACAAATGAAGTTTCCATGTAAATTAGATAAATGCCTACCACTATTACCAGTATAAAGTACATAAAGCACGAGCAAAATGATTTTTATCTATTGAAAGCACATTTCGACTTGAGTGTACACTGATACATTAGCGACGAATTGAAATGAGATCGCGGCACCATGCGCGTATTACAAATAAAACTTCTTAACAACAAAATTAAAGTTAAGATTACAAAACATACAATTTCCCGTCTTCTTATTATTAAATCAACGCCAAAAACACTTAATAAAAATATACAACGAATATGTCATTAATTTAATACACCACTAACATTCAAAACACTCAGCATTTAAAAATAAAATTACACTTCACTTTCTAATTTTTTTTCACAGCATTATTTCAGGCGTAAACCACTTTTCCACCTCACAGTACCTCGATGGACACGTTGATGGTATTATTTTCTTCATTTAAGTTAACTAGTAGCCCAGGGGAGGAAGTTGAACCGTACATAGGGTTACAAAGTCAATTACCTCTAACCTCACCCTGTTACTTAGTCTAGCCTAAAAGTAATGGCCTAAAATAGAGCTTACACAATTTTTAAAGCCTACTCATATATACAAGGTTTTTGCTTGTACTCAATAGATATAATTGGAAGTGCGTAGAAAAATATAACCTTTTAGTCCGAAAAAATGTACCACCTTATGTCTTAATGTAGTGTAGTGAGAAATCCACGTGTACCTGTAAAAGCTACTTGATAATAAGAAACACTGATGACAGTCCATGTTTTTGCATATGAATGCAAAACATGGAATTGTATTAAATATATAAAAAAGTACCACCTAGTACAATTGTTATGATTTAGTACATTATATAATTTATTCGTTCAAACTAAAAAGATCTTGACAGACAAACGCACAGACGGACGAAGAAGTGATCCCATAAGGGTTCCGATTTTACCTGAATAAGCCCTTAACGGTCTGCTTCCTGCGACAAATAAATATAGATTCACTAATGAAGATTATTAATTAATTGAACTAGTCAAGTATGTAACATTCTGATAAATTGGCCTTAATAATCACAAATAATGAGATACCTCTAACGACTCTGAACAGAAATAGTAAGAGAAAAACTATAGCGTACCTATTCACTATAGAAACTTCAATGGAGTCTAATAAATGAGTAACGTGGCCTTATTTTGGGCTCACAAAGATGCATACAACGTAAAACAATCCCTAAACGGTCTGCTGGCTGCGACGAACAATTATAATTACGCATTGTACTCCCATAATACTAGGGCTGCCTATTTTATCTTTTTTTATTTTTTTTTAATTGCGACACTGATGTTGTAGATGTTCACGGGCTGCGGTCAGTCATTTAACATCAGGTGAACCGCATGCCCAACTTGCATACTACAGTGATCTCTGTTAATGAAAACACAGTGTCCACTAATCATCTGTATATATAAAAAGAATGACGTGATTGTTACAACACTTATAAATCGAGACTTGCTCGATCAATTGGCCAGAAACTTTGTAGGATTTTATTTTGAATCCCGGAAATCCCACGGAAACGGGTAATACAGATAAAAAAGAAGAATTTTCAACTTTAATTAACAATGAAATGAAATATATTTCGGCGTTTACAATATAAATATTTCAAAATTAATAAAATATTTGAGATGATTTGCATCGAACATAATCAAATTAAACACACAACATCGCATTGTTCAAACGCGAATTCCATCGATAAATTTCATGTTAAATTCTTTTGATGCTATTCGCATGATCGGCTTTATTCGAAGTATAAAATTATTTCAGTTGAAAATTTGTTTATATTATTGATTTAGTACGTACGTTTGTATGGTCAATTATAGAGAATATATCGTCCCCACCGTGTAGAAAAAAAAACCCTAATCTTATCATACTTCCTACTAATACCTGTGAAAGTCTCGATGTTTGGATGTTTAGATGTTACGTTAATCATGCCGCGACTATTGAATAGATTTTCATGAAATTGTGTATACAGGTCTACTTGTAGTGATATTAGCGGGTTTATGGTGTGAAAGGAGAACACGGGTGAAACCGCGTGTTGTGGCTAGTAGTTTGGAGTAAACCTTTATTTGACACAAAGTAAGAATGGCACAGTGTAATATACTGTTAGTTTAGCCAGTTAAAAAAATAATGTTTATTAAGGAGTAATAGTCCCTCTGCCTAATACTATATGCACCCTGTTTCAAATGAATTTACAAATAATGTTTTTTAATTAATTGGACTTTTAAAATTTAGAAATCGTACGTGAAAGTGGACGTTAGAGTTATGTCAGAAAACTATTACATTTTAGCTCAAATTAATTTAATTATCTAAAAACTTGCATAATAAGTTATGAAAATTCAGAATGTATTTCAAAACTCGCAATACTGCAAAAATATATTTTAAAAATCTGGAGAATATATAAAATATTTTCGCATAAAATACTTAATTTACAAAAATTATAATTTTTACAAATGGATACTATTCCTCTAGGCCTCAATCATCATTTGACAACCCTACGTAAAACGAACGTACCTACTTCAAAGTATCGGTTTTTACGAACTAAAGATTGCACTAGACTTCGTTATTAGTTTCGAAGTTTTAATCAACTTTGTAAAAGTCAAAGTGAGCTGCATAGAGAGCAAACCTTCCAATTAAGCCGTGCCGGGTCAAATAATATGTTTAATAGAAAATAGTCGAGTTTCTACAGCGCTTATTGATTAAGTCCGACAGGATAGTTACGTTACCTGATGCTTTGTGGACTGTAAACAATAATTGTGAATTCTATTTTATTTTATTTTCAGTGTTAAATGTCAAAGGTTCTTCGACTACGTTTAAACACTAGCATAGTATTGTTTTCTTTTGTTTTGAATCGCGGCAAGTTCACAAATTGAAATACTATAAAGCACTTATTTTGTGTAAGAAATCACAGTGTGATGTGCGTAACTGTGTTGACTCTATACATGCCTTATTTACAGAGTATGTATAAAAGTTGCTTAGGCTAGTGAAATAGCGGGACATTTGGTGACCATATCGTTAATCGGGACGGGTCAGCTGGCCCTTGAAAAGGGAACGTCCTATAAAAACCTGACGACGCTTTTATAGTAGCCTAAGAAAATTCAAACTGAGATGTGGTGGCGTGTCAGTCAAGATCTTAGGTCTAAGGAAATTTCCTTTGTTAGTGAAATCGCAAACTTGGCATTTTCCTTTAACGCTAATAACTTTCTAAATATATATCTGTATGGAACACGATAGTAATTGTTATCCAGAAAATACCATCAGCATAAACTGTAGTATCTATGGTGCTATCACGATATTATACTTTTGACTATTGAGTATTTTCGTCGAAGAATGCTAATATTTGAGGACTAATGTTTTAGAGAAATAGTACTGAAACCATTTTTGTTGACAACTTTATGATCTACAATTTTATCAAAAATATAATAAATCGAAAATTATTACACATTGGATCTGTGCAAACCTTTTTTAGTTTATTTCACCTGGTGTATCCAAAGTTTCTACTTAAATTCGGCCCTGTCACTTTTCTTTTTCAGAAAGTAAGCTACATTATCAGTGTGTACCAGAGGATATATCATTAATAGGAAAAAAATGAATTTTATTCATATATCAGTAAAACTATACAGTACACGCGATTATAAAGTAATGGAATGTGAATTGTTCTAAAATTCAATTTTTAGATTTAATAATTCCTACCCTATCTTAAATTAAAAGGTTTGTCAATAAATGTGGTAAACATTATTATAAAATAAAACACTTTGCTGCCATCAGCTTGTGAAAGGATTAAAGTGACACTTTAATTGAGGGTAGTTGACATCCAACTGACCCAAATATGGTTTAAATATTTTGTAAAATTATTTTCCTATTTAGTCGTCGGAACACGCAAATTATAATGGTAACATTATGATTTGATAATACTTTGAAACATTATGGTATAATATGTATTTTAGTTAAATAAAAATAATATATATATTTGACTATAGTTTGTCAAAAATTATTGATTAATTTTATCTACACATTTTCCAAAAATGTTTTATATAACTGTAGCTTATCGTAAAGGCAGGAAGATTCAAATAACGAATAGCAAAACAAAAAATTGGAAGCGAGTGGAGGAGACACCAAAATTCACAAAGAAAATCATAAAAACATAATTTAAGAAGTTAAGACGCTCTGATAATCTTTACTGTATGTGTTTTTCTGAATTGTTATGTTAACATTATACTTAAATAATATAAATTAATCAGTTAGTTAGCTAAGCTAGTTCTCTTTAAAGACAAGCTATTGAATCATTAACGCATATTAAATTAAATAAAAATTTGCTGATTTTCACTTCTCTAGTTAGGACTTCCAATTTATAGTTTTCAAATTTTTCTTTTATATGTCTGTGGCATAATGCTATGTGTCCACATGTTGAATAATATGCATCAGATTCATTATTTGTATAGAAAAATGTGATCCATGCAATGTAGAACAGTGAATGCACACATTCTATACAAATAATAATATGACATTCAATGTGTTCAATAGATAAAATGACGATATGTGGATGCCTAGCTCTAATCCTTACTTTTTGCCAAATTTCACTATTCCAGAACAATGGAAAGTACCCTATGGGCTTTCTTTCCCCAGTCAAATGAAAAAAATAGTTTATCTTTTGTTTAATATTTTCACGAATTAGATGAAACCCCTACTGAATTTACAAAAATATTTTGGAATGCTTTTTTTCTTTGAAGTTAGTAGTGATGGTGAAATGTGTATGAGCATTTACTATAATTGATTGAGCATAACAAGGTCTCGGAGCCAAAGTGTTTCATTGGTATACAATAATATTTTTTCATACAACAATTACTTGATGTCATTTACTGCAGTTTAGACCATGGAAAAAATTGAGATTCAAAGATAAGCAAAATTACTAAGGGATTACAAAGGTAGGAGAGCCCTCCTCCACATAATGGGTTTAAACCAAGAGGAATACCTTGAAATGGCAATGTTCTGGATGTCATAGACTTTGTAGATGACTTGTGCTTCATTACTACCCCGCACAAAGATGTACTAGAAAAGGTCACTAATCTTGTGTTGAAGTAAGTAGTGAAAAGTTTCTCATTAACTACCTTAAAACTAAGGAATACTGAAATGCTTTCAAGATGTGTGCAGTTCCCTATTATATGAATAGAGCACCAAAATATGAATATGCGATAACATCAAATCGAATCTACTGTGTGGTTGCAAAATGTGGTTTGCTACACAGAAAGTAACTAAGCAAATACAAGTGTTTATAAATAGATGTTTGCACTATATAATTTTTGGCCTCATCTAATCTCCAGTGAACACCGAGATTCATTCTAAGAATTGGTGTAGGATTGGTATGTGCTTTGGAGATTGAATGACCATATACCAAAGCCAAGTGACATCCACAAGGCAAAAGGCTGGGCTGCCCCAAAACAACCTGGCAGCGAACACTCGCATCAGATGCCAAGAGCTTCGGAATGTCTGGGAAGACCTAGAATGACCATTTGGAGTGAAAAAGTTATGCTACGGGCTCAATACTCCTGGTGAGGAGTCAAAGGAATTTATGATTATGATAAAGAGGTATGGTATCAAATAATAATTCATACATACCAACACTAACTATAAAGATCTCTTTTCTTAAAAGGCTACATTCTTATAAATTGCCACATTTAAATGAGAAAGTTGTTAATTCATGCAACTGTAGAGCACTATTAAACAAATTTTTATAAACTATGTTGAAATTTTATTGCAGAAAGCTATGATGTAGGTCGACTCGGTATATTGGTTTGAATGGTAGTAGCGCCATTATTCAGTGATGCATTGTATTGTACATACATATTTCAATAAAACTGTCAAGTTCACAATTGATTTTGATCAGCAGTACACTAACCAGTTTAACTGACTAAATAAAGATAAAATTATGGTTAAAATTATATATTTCTTACTAGCATAAGAAACCTTTTGTTTAATATGAATAGCTTTATCTAGTAATAATAGATATTATTACTTTAATTTTTACTTTTTTTACTATATTAAAACCTTGATTCAGAAAGAAACCTAAAATAATTTAAAACACTGACTTCATCTCACTAGCTCCATATCCTATATTTAATTCATAATGTTTAAAAAGCATTTAAAGGATAAGAATTAAAAAATAGAAATTTATGATACAGATATTAGATTAAATAAAATATGATATGTCGCCCTAATTTTGTTTACTTATCAAAATATGCATACAATGTATCTAAACCATCTGAGTTGCATTCTTGGAAAAAACAAACAGTCGAAGATTGCTAGATTCTTAGGAACTTATATTTACAAACATCATGAGTTATGACGGTACTAAATTAATAACGGCGTAAAATTGTTCGAAACACATTAATTTAGATTTTACCATTAACCCTTTTATAATAAGCAAATTCATACTTACCAATTCAGATGATTTTATCATTGAATAATATAAATAAAAGGATACTTTTTTCAGAACAATCACGTAAAAGTAGGTAGTTTTAAGGAGTGGTTCACAGAGCATGAATATGCGCCACACGTAAAAACAATATATTAATTGACACTGGTTGATAAATTAAAAATATTTATAATTAATTAAAATGCAAACATAACTTAATTGAATTTACTACCACAAAAAATCAAAGAGATATTACGATACGGTGAAAGTTGTATCTAATATGATTTAAAATCACTAACATATTTTATGAACTATTTAAGTTTTATACCACTATTCACCGCTGACAAAGTTTTAATTCATAAACTTATAATTTCATTCAGTAATAACTCACTTTAAGAAAGCTTCATTGAATTAGCGCGAACAAAAATCCAATAAAAATAACAATGCCACACTGAATTACGGAAGCTGATAGCCCGATTACCTTTTACTAGTGATGTACCAACTAGCAACCCGTAAAGTAAATATATTTCACGACTCAACTACAGATAATGCGATAACTTATGGTGGCAATATTTTTCCGACCCAGCAATAAGAAAAATAATATTCATGTAGATAAAATAGTTTTTAATAAAAATTAAATCGTTATGTAATAAAGGCCATTTCTTTGTTGTATTTATATGTACATTTTTTAAATTATAACAATAAGTATATTTTTCCTACGTTCTCTACGAGTTATTGCAAAGACTTTGACGAGTTACCTATTATCATAATAATTTAGTATACTTAGTGCATTAACATTATTCAAATTTAAAAAAAATAAAATTACATACAATCAAAATAATATTTCAATTAAATTGATTAAAAAAATATTATGCAAATTGTATATATTTATGACTATTTTAATTAAGTTCAGCGTTTAATAAAACTTAAAAAGACACATTACAAGTAATCGAAATAAACCTTATTTTTTTGTTATAATTGAATAGCCGAACAAAGTGATGCACTACTTTGCCCAATTCCTATGTCAAATGTGACCACAGAGCAGTAAGTGATCTTAAAATCGATTAAAACACTATTTTTTTACCTACCCATTATTTTTACAGGCATTTATTATATTAGAATTATACTAGCTTAGAATCATAATACGTGGTATTAATTGAAACCTTGATGCATCATATAATGTAGATGGATTTTTAATTAACTGCTAATGTCATTTTAAATTTAAGAAGACCTATATAAAAATTCAAAATCCCAATTTCGTTAACAAGTAATAATTATTGTTATTAGTTATTTTGTATAATCAAAAGCAATTAAATTTTAGTTTTATTTTTAGTTCTTATTATTATTAATACTTACCACATTCTAGAAAATCTGCAGTCTTTAGTGTGAGAGACGGAAAGTTTAATAATCTATGTTGATATAGACAAAACCTTTGGCAGCTGACAGTCCAGCATCCAAATTGAGATTTGTCATTTGACGCTGTCTAGGTGTTGTCAAATCAGTTTTCAGACTTTCAGTGTAGTGTTGACTGCAAGTGCAACAACAACAATAACAATAAGCTCGCTTCTTATACCGGGTGGAACTGTTGAGAGTACTGCAACTACCAGATATATAAAAAAATAAAACAATGACTGACACCGAGACTAGTTTCGATACATCAGATGAAGACATCATTCTCCTGCGAAAAGTGGTTGAGGAGGAAACTGCCCGGGAATTGGGACAGGAGCCGGCTCACTCCACGGAGCGTTCTAATTCCACTACTTCTCAAAGTTCTACTTCGAGCTTTGGCTCAGAGACATCATCTTCGGTGGAAGAGGCTACTGATCTGGAGCTGGCTCTCGCTTTGAAGCGTCTCCACGATAAAGAGTTGAAACGTCTGAAGCAAATGATCGTCAGTCTCCGCGAATGCAGGAAGAAGTTGATCGAAGTTTTGGTGGAGAAGAGGAAAATGGAGATACTGAACGAGCGAGCCAAATCTGGCCCGCCACAGTAATTTACCTTCATTCAATACAAAGTAGTATTTTTGGTGTTAATGTGTCAGATAAAATTTAATAATTATCTACCTACATTGTATCTCACCATATTTCATATATTTCCTGAGAATCTTTATTGCACATTGTGAAAAGTTAACATTGCCATAGTTGTTTGTATATTTATAGATTTTAAATTTGTTATATTATAAGTGAGATATTTTTTAGTTAAAAAATTATGAGGTATGATATTTTATGGATTATATATATGTTTTGAGTATTTGATAAGGTATATATAAGTTAAGGTATATATACATTGTTTGTATATTATTTAAAAAAATGTGAATTAAAAAACATATCATTTGTAATTTTTTGATGATTTATATTTTATGATATAAGTATTTAGATACAATTATTTATTCTTTGTTAATGTTTATATAAAAATTATTTAAATTAAAACAATTGTATCTGTTTTTTTGTTATCACAATAGCCAAATCTGTTTTAATATAATAATATTAATTGTATAATCATAATTATTGTCATATTGTAACTCCAGCTATTTAAAAGTATTATAGTAGTTGTAATTCAGAATTTTTCTAGTCAAGTAAGGGACCTGTTTGTTTTTCACTTTTTCAATTACTTTGTGATTAAGTACTACTGTGATTTTTTTGCCTAAGAATATTTTTAATGTATAAATATGATTTATACATCTGCAAATGTGGATAGTAATTACTGTAAAGCTCTTATGATTAGGACGGATAAGACATATTGAGGGTAGTTAACAGAATGTATAACATTTTGTATGAACGGGGCACAAATGGAATATGCCAAACAGAAATATACTATTTATATAATGCAGAAGCATTTATTTATATTTGGTTTTATTTTGAATGTAACAGAGCCTACTTGCCAAAATTTTTATGAAGTTTTGAGTGGTTTTCTTGTTATATTTCTAAATGTAGTAGCACAATCTTAAAAATGTAGTGAATTTAGTAAATGGATAAGAATAATATTTGTTTTATTTCCTTTCTAAATATTTTATGGAAAGAGTTTTGGATATAATGTGTGGATAGAATGAGAGGTTGAGGAAGACCGTAGATAGATGGATTGCATGAAGTAGGTATTGTGGTATGAGTAATCAGTGATAGTATGGGAGTTGTCACTTAGTAGATGACGGATGTCAGGAATATGTAAGATTCGAACTTGCGCTAACGCCACGATATCGGAAAAGGTCATGTGTTTAACTATTACTAAATATTTCAAAATATACTGGAATCTAGAACCGAGAAGGCACATTATAACAAACATCCTGCCTCATATATGCCAAGCTCCAGGGAATTGCGATATGTCTGCTTTTCACTCTAAATTTGTTTGCATAAACAATTCAACTTCTCTTGTCGGAGCGAGCCCTGAAAAACCTGAAACTTTCTAGTACAAAAAATATAATATGTTCAGTTGAATAAACGTATTTCTTATATTTACTTATATTATATGATTTGATAACATGATCATTTTGGGCTCGGATATAATTACACCGCAAACCACGGATTGGTCAATTACTGTTTCAATTATTATTATTTGTGTGGTTTACTCGACTCGGTTAGAAATCAATTAATAATTATTCGGTCCCTTGCTATTTGGTTTTTGTTTGTAACTTCATCCTTTTATATTTAAATTCTAATATTTAATTGCTTAAAAATGGTACACTTATAATATTTTTATTTGCACCAGGCGGACAAGAATATTAAAAAAGTAGGTAGGCACTTATTTAATTTTTCGATACCCAGTAACAGATTCTCATAGTAGGTTAAGCACCATCAGTTCTTTAAAATAAAATAAACGCCAAGATAAAAAAAAATAAAATTTAAAATCCTATTACAGTAACGATTGCCTTAAATTAAATAAAAAAAAAATGGTTGGTACATATTTGTTGTTTCCCGCCAAATTTGTGTATCGCGCTTTGACGTTGCAAGATATTTAAATTTAAAATTGTTTATTTTCGTTACCCGTTGCTAAGTAAATAACAAACAAACTGAATTGCTTTGACTCTGTTGCTCGTGAATAATTGATAGATTTTAATAAGTTAATTATAGTATTGTATTAAAAATCATGAATAATTGAATAATGCATCGAAAACCATGTTCTCTACCAGCGATAGATACACTTCAGCGAAATGTTCGCAAGACTCCAACTTGTTACACGAGGTACGTGTAATTTAGATTTGTTCAAAGATTTTGAATATGTTATTATTTATTAGTCGTTTGTATGCAATAATTACAATAAAATTCGGAGTAAAAATTATGAAAAGTTACTTTGTAACTTTTATGAACTTACTATAACCGCGCCCCGCGGTTTCACCCGCGAAACTTCTGATCCCGTGGCAACTCTATTCATTACACTCTATTCTAATTCTAAACTATATGTACATCAAGTGGCATCGTAATCGATTTAGTTCTTGCGTGAAAGAGTAACAAACATACATACATCCTCATAAAATTTCAAATTCGTGCACGTAGAAAGTTAATATTTTGGAGCCTTTTTTACGGAAAAGGCAAGCTATAAATGTAGACACATTTAACTAGAAAATCGCTGCAAATTTTGAAACAAAAATATTGCGTACGAAATCTCTTACAATACAATTCAAAAATATAACTATACGTTACTTTACGTCGGAGACAGTTTCAAGAGGGAATAGTATTTATAGTATCCAGCTTTACCAGGGAAAAATCCTTTGAAAGATGCTATCGATAAGTATTAGGCTCAGAAGGCGCTATTAACTAGACTTTCTTGTTAAAATTGAAAAGTGTAGCTAAAGAGGATAACCTTATCCGGCCTTTGAGGCTTGTCAAATGTAATCTATGTTCTGATGGGGTACATTGTTCGTGTAAAGGTTGAATGGTAGGTAATTGAATTTAACGTTTCGTACGGCGAATCGTAGTAGCTAATCTTTATTACGGTTTTGTTGGAGTTCTTGGACGTTCATATGTTGTTGGTATGTGCACCAGCAGAAGTCGATTGTAATCTCCTACTAGGGAAGTTTGGGGGTAAAAGAGTGCTTTAGTTTTAGGTGAAGTGAGGTTCTTCTAAGAATGGACTTTCTGAGTACGCAAGCCCTATTATGATAGGGCTAAGTATTCTTGTTACTTAGTTAACAAAAATTATTTTTGTTCAAATGAACAAGCTTCGGAAAATTGTTTCTATCGAGAATAACTCCATAGAATACACATTGTACTGAACAACTATCCTGCTAAATATATTTTTATAAATACAGAGATAAATGTTATGGAGCCGTCTAAATTTTGTAGCTATTATTGTAGTTTAAATTATCCTTGCACATTATTTATTTAAACATAAAATATGATGTTGTAGGTCCAATAAACATAATCGTAGACTATACTTACTTTACTATTAATATGACTTTATACTAAACTAGCGGTGCGCCGCAGATTCAATCGCGCTTGTATGAGTTATCTTTATTCTGTCAGGTAATCTACTAGAGACATATCTTTCTATATAATAATAGTATACACAATAATCAACAAAATTGTTACTATTGGGGCTTAACTTTTGCCTCCCGGCGGTTGATTGGAAAGCCCCGGCCGGGACGCCAAAGCTGAAGCCTAGGGCGAGCGAGTGTCTGCAGAATTCGCGAACCATTTTACAGAGGGATTGTTCACCGATATTTTCATTAATAGAAATGGCAGTGGAAGTACGACAACGATTAAAAGAAAAATGCATTTTGATATCCTGCGTTCATTTCGTTCAAAGGGATTGCTTCACGTTATTTTTAGATTTCTTTCCGTACTGTTGTTTCCATACTGTCAATGATAATACTAGTCGCGCCTCACGGTTTTACCCGCATATATTCTGATCCTGTGGTAATTCCGGGTTTAAAAGTAGCCTATATGTTAATCTGAACCCTCAACGATATGTTTGTCAAATTTCTATATAATCGGTTCAGTAGTTTTTTCAAAAGCAACAAACACATTTAACCCTGTCTCAATCGGAGTTGTCAGGTTTTTATTCACCCCAATAGCTACTAAGCTACCGGTAGTCTACTACTGACTAACCGTGAAACCGCGGGGCGCGGTTATAGTAAGTTCATAAAAGTTACAAAGTAACTTTTCATAATTTTTACTCCGAATTTTATTGTAATTATTGCATACAAACGACTAATAAATAATAACATATTCAAAATCTTTGAACAAATCTAAATTACACGTACCTACTTAATGTTATAACATTAGGTAAGTATCTATAACTAAGTTGATCGAGATAAATTGTTACCCTCTTTTATCTATAGAACTTGGTCAATGACTGATTAAAAGTCAATAAATATTTTGGTATGTATGTTTTTTGAATTCTACATAATATTATAATTAATTTCAGAAAGCCGCGAGATATAGGATTTCACTTGCCACACAAAAAGCTCCTGGATAAAATAGAGCATGTAGAAAAGGAACCGGAACCTTTGGTAAGCTACCCTCATCGCATTTAAATTATACTTTTTTTCATAAATATTAATAAAAATGGTTTTAAAAATCAACTAAGATGAATTGAGAAATTATTGATTTAAGTAGCAAGTACGGCGCTATTAAATTTTAAAAATCAAAATATATTTAGCAATTTTAAAGTGATGCTCGCCTAATCAGACAAATTATTCATCGATAATTCTTTGTTCGAGATTTTTATTTACTAGTATTCGAATTGATTTGATAATTCAAGATATTAAAATACACCTTTAACCAATACATTGACGCAGACTGGTTTTGGTGCTGCGCAAGAAGAAAGGTTTAGAAAGGAGAGAAAAACTCAAAATGTACAACTGGAACCCATTAAATTAGATGAAGGTAGGTTTTTGAGTCCTATTAAGTTGTTATCCTTGATACAGTATCTTTGTATAAATATGATATAAACATCTCCTATTTTATTTAACATAATGTATACGTAGAATAAATAAAACACTGAAAAAAAAAACACACTGTTTCGTCTTGGAAAATCCACTAAGTAGGGCAGTGGACTTGAACAGGGGGAGCAGTTTAACCTTTTCGGTTTTTAAAATCAAAATACAAAAATTTGCCGAAAACCTACGCGACACCTCTGGGAAATTAATAATTTAAAGACTATTCATCGACTTTATTAGATGGACTTACGAGTGAGCCCTGTTCATATTGCGGAAGTTACCACACCACCGGTTCCTTTGCCCAATCCACATTAAAGAAAATAAAAATATAAAGCACATTATTCACTCAATTAATTATTTGTAAAAAAGAGGTAGTGTATAAGATATTCAAAAACGTTTCGATCCAGGTAAAAAGAAAAAGGCGATCAAGATCCACGAGTCGCGTAGCAACTCTGACGTCGCGGAGCGAGCACCGACCACCGACCCCTTGAAAGTGAAGCCCGTGGTGGCCTCGCAGAAGGAGGTCATTGAGCACGTGCGCACCAACCCTGACTGCGGGTTCCTGTACATGGTATACGCGGTGCACCCGCAGAACGTGTACTTCACGCCGTACTACCTCAAGTAAGAGCCCCTCTACAGGTGAAGTCAGTGGTGGCCTCGCAGAAGGAGGTCATTGAGCACGTGCGCACCAACCCTGAATGCGGGTTCCTGTACATGGTATACGCGGTGCACCCGCAGAACGTGTACTTCACGCCGTACTACCTCAAGTAAGAGCCCCTCTACAGGTGAAGTCAGTGGTGGCCTCGCAGAAGGAGGTCATTGAGCACGTGCGCACCAACCCCGAATGCGGGTTCCTGTACATGGTATACGCGGTGCACCCGCAGAACGTGTACTTCACGCCGTACTACCTAAAGTAAGTGCCTTTCTGCAGGTGTAGCTAGGGGTGGCCTCGCAGAAAGTCATCGACGTGCAGCAAACCCAACTGCGGGTTCCTGTACATGGTATACGCGGTGCACTTGCAGAACGTTTACTTCACGCCGTACTACCTCAAGTAAGGGCCCCACTGCTGGTGAATGTGACCAGAAGCGGCTCTCACTTGAAGGGCTTCTCATTAGGGTCATACAGCACAACAAGAAAGAATCCATTTTTAATGTCATAGCAGACACGAGCTGTTCACCTGATGGTAAGTGACAAGCAGCCCATGGGTACTAGTTACTACAGAGTATCGCTGTGATTTGATGCATTGCCAGCTTTAAGGACGAATATATGACAGATACGAATATGAGATGAAAAAGCGGTATGAAATTGATATACACTATACAGGCTTCGTTAAATGTTAAGTTGCTTGGCATCAACTGTTTATGATAAGATTTAAAGTAGCTATACTGTGTATATAACCTAATAATTATCATAGAAAATTCGATAAACGTTCAGTAATAAAATTCTCGTATATCGAAACGTTAATAAATTTTGCTCAAGCACTAACTTTATTATAAAAATCTTGGCTATTTTCTACAAGCTCCGTCACTTTGCAGTTAACTTGATAATATACAAATTATATTTATGTTTTAATTTAATATCGACGGACTTGCTTCCGGCTGATATTAACGATCGTGTTTTGATAGATGATGTTAAAGGAAATATACATTTTTTATTCCTTTTTTGGATTTTTTATGTATAGCAGACAAACGAAGGAATATAGATTGAATGCGGATGCGAACTGCGGATCTCCTTCTTTTGCGTCTTTTTGTATATCAAGCTAAAACTTTGGGAAAACATTTAGTGTTCTATTGAACCTAATTTTGGTAATATGAGGCGAAAAATGAAACGCTTAGGCACAATTTATTTGAACAGTTTATTAGCGACTCAAATTGACTTACTGTGCGGGCGCTGCCGGTCCTAAATTTACTTGTAACATATGTGTACGCTACAAATACAATAGCTCCCCTGACCGATTCCGGTCATGGTGGCCAATCTCAATAGAGATTAGCCAGCTGCGCCGAGGATATTTCTTTACTCTTATAACTCGATCGGACGGCAGACCGACACGACCGGAGAGAGAACAGGCACAGGACCAACGGCTTTACGTACTCTCCTAGACACGAGGGTGCTCCAACACCGCCAACAACGCTACAAAGTGCACTTATTGATTTCTAGGACTGAGGTGATCTTTAGAGACACGAATAAAAAATGTTCTTTTTATTAAATTAAATATATAAAATAGCTTCTGCATTAATTGTGACAAAAGTACAAATCTAACACTCCCTCGTAGCTTTCTATTCCATTACTATCAATATGAATATCTTCCTTGTTCCTCTTCGTAGGGTAGTCCCCTACGAGCAGATCGACAGGAGGAACTACCTCACGATCAGCCCGTGCGGAGTGACGCACTTCACCAACGAGATGGTGTTCACCAAGCTGCCCGACTGGGAACAGGAGTACACTATATTCGTGCAGCTTACTGATGTGAGATATTTATATTTTATTTATTTTATTATGTTACAGAAAACTTACGGCTACAAATATACTACAATTTACATTTTTAGGTACAAATAAAGCCAATTATAAGTCTTCCCATATAATATATATGTTTTAAGAAACTTGTAATCAATAAACTTAGGTTGTAATTTTAAAAGAGAGTCTAACTTATAATTTACCCAAAATTAATTATCCAGGTTGTCTGGCAGAGATCATTGCTTTAGTGATAAAATCGCTTGTTTGTGCCAATCATAAGTACTTTTATTGAGAGTCAAACTTTAACTAAATTTGACTTTAAATAAAAGAAATATGCAATTCCATCAATATGTATTAATACAAAGTATAAAGTATACCAAGATAGGTACTTTTTTTACGCTTGTAATTTTATTTTTGCTTTCATTATGGTGCACAATAAAGTATTTTTGTTTGTATGTTCTGACCTTCCCTGGAAGGTCTATAAAATTTTGTGTTGTAATACTTTCCTTGATTATTAAAGAGCTACTCAAATGTCTTGACTTGCTGCCTTAGATACATTCACCTTAATTCATATTTCGGAAATACTTATCCTAAATAACCTATCTCACACAGATAAAATTCTTCAAGAACTATCGATATTGGAAGGCGTTTTATGTTTGGCGGAAGTCGATCCTCTTCAGGAAGTACAGTAGGATCCGCAAAAAGGTCGCCAAGAAGCTGTTCATCCTCACGCCGGTGCTGGGCAAGGCTTTACTGAGCATGCAGGCGATGTGCTGCGATATGTACATGAAGAGCTTCGCTGATATCTCCAGGGATATGGATACCGCCTTCTTCTACTTCATTGAAGTTCAGGTAAGGTTTAATTTGTCCTAGGGAAATACAATAGGAATTCCAAGAAGGTCGCCAAGAAGCTGTTCATCCTCACGCCGGTGCTGGGCAAGGCGCTGCTGAGCATGCAGGCGATGTGCTGCGATATGTACATGAAGAGCTTCGCTGATGTCTCCAGGGATATGGATACCGCCTTCTTCTACTTCATTGAAGTTCAGGTAAGGTTTAATTTGTCCTAGGGAAATACAATAGGAATTCCAAGAAGGTCGCCAAGAAGCTGTTCATCCTCACGCCGGTGCTGGGCAAGGCGCTGCTGAACATGCAGGCGATGTGCTGCGACATGTACATGAAGAGCTTCGCTGATGTCTCCAGGGATATAGATACCGCCTTCTTCTACTTCATTGAAGTTCAGGTAAGGTTTACTTTATCCTAGGAAAGTACAGTAGAAATCCTAAGAAGGTCAAGCTGTCCATCCTCTTGTCGGCGCTGGGACTTGAAGAAAAATTAATGACTTTTTTATTTATGTTATACTCTTTTTAAAACTGTGAGCATTCTATAATGAATCTACTTTAAAATAAACAAATGAAAAATAGGTTATATAAATTTCAATTAATATTTTGGAACGTTTCACACTGCGCCATCTAGTCGCAAACTGAGCATAGCTTGTAGTATGGAAACTGAAAAGAATGTTCAATTCTTAGTAAATAAGTGGACACCCAGACAGTGGAAAATTACAATGTTTATCGGACAGTAATTTACTCGTTGGGATCGAACGCACATCCAATAGACCATTGCCACCGTATCCATCTTGCCATAGTTTTGGAAATATACCCTCAAATATTTTACTAATTACTATTAAAATTTAAATCTATTAAAACCCTTAAACCTTGTCTAATGGACCTACTTCAAAAACAAATGGAAAACTAACCAAAAATATTCCAGATGAAACAAGTAGAATACATGCGCGTGAAATTGCAAGAGTTCCGAGCGATAGCCCTAGAAGTGATAACCACGGCGTGCCACGCGGCGCTCTACCAGCAGGGCTTCATATACGACGACAGGAACATCCCCCCCTTTCAGATCATCCGAGGGAAACCGCAAGGGGGCATGTCGTACACTGAGAAGGCGAATAAGAGGAACTACTGCGAGAGATTGGCTTGGTAAGAAAAATTGGGGATATGATGTAACATACCTTTCTTTCAGTGTATTAGGGACACGCTAGAAATGCATTTAGTATACAACAACAGACGAATATTATAACTTATACGAGATACTGTCTTGGTAAGGATGGTTTAGGATTTTTTGGAGAGACCAATTGAACACAACGGCGTTTTATTACCCTTAGCCAGGATACTGCTATCTGCCTTTGAACGTTGTTTCATTAAAACGTAGTAAAAGTAAGTGTCGTATATGGGGAAGGGGTAAGAAATAAAAATCGAAAGAAAACAATTAATTTTATATTAATAAAAATAAATCATATGACTATTATAATTCAGTTTAACAATTTCGACAGAGATAAAGTTAGTGTTTAACCCCACAATTTTCGTTATCATCGTTAAAAGTATACACTATTTATCATCAGCTTCATAAAACTGATGGACTACATGACGAACTACATGCTGTACCGTCTCACGAAGCGCTCCAACATGATGATGTCGGACATGCTGCGGGTGCACGTGCAGTTCGTGCCCGCGCGGGAGTTGCTCGAGGGCACGGAGCTGGACGAGGTGCTGGAGGTGCTGCCTCGGGAGACGGACACGTGCAAGGTGGGTGTGGTGTGACCTTCACTGGGTGTGCAGAGTCGAGGAGTTGATTGCGGGCACAAAGCTGGACGAGGTGGTAGAGGTGCTGCCTCGGGAGACGGAGTGTTGTGTGACCTTCACTAAGCGAAGCGGGTCTGATACGAGATTTGTATGTAAGTATGTAAGTATGAATTTGTTAGACGATAACTTGAGTATTGTTTATCCGATCTTGATAAAATTTGGTAGTTGGTGGTTTAGAAAAAAAAATATCGAGTTCGATAGCCGGGCGACTGTAAGTTTTAAGTATGAAAAAAATAGTCGGACGATAACTTGGTTATTGTTTATCCGACCTTGATAGAATTTTGTAGTAAAGATAAAAGAAAATGTCTAGTTCGAAGATGGGCAAAATCGGTACTGGGGTTACGAAGATATGGGTCGAGGGCAAATAGGTGAATTACCATCGGGTGACTCGCTAGGCCGCCGCCATATAAAAAGGATATCGGGAATATGTTTTATTCTATACTTGGAATAAATCATCGTAACAGTATAGAGAATGTGTGATATTATGTTACTAGTTATATAATACATTTTCGTTATCATCTAATCTTTATCTTTAAATATAAAACAGATTTAATTCACTACTTTAAATCTTTATTTTTATAGTGGGCTCTCTTCCAAGTCGACGCTTACGTCGTACCATCCGGTGAAGTGGAACTGAACCCAAGCGAAAAAGTCGTGTCCACATACATGCAAAGAATAACCGACTACTGGGAGGAATACGTCCGAACCTTCCACAACTTCCTCAACGAAGACACGCTGCAGATATTTGTGCAACCAACGGTTATGGGCAAGCAGGTGGAGTGGTCGGCAGGCCAAGCGCCGAACCTCTACTTCCTGATGCATCAAGACAAGAAGATGCTAGCAGATATAAATTTCATACCAACATGTATCCGAGAAGGCTTTGAAAACGTGTGGACGTTCTTAAGAAGAATGAAGAGGTTCATGGATAATTTCAAAGAGGCACATGAAATGGACGTCGATCTCATAAAGAATGAGACGGACGTGACTGCGTTCAGGAAGCTGTGCGAGAGGTTCGTGAAGCAGATCGAGGAAATTGAGGATGTGGTCAGTTATCAGCCGCTGGGGCTGATATTCCTGTGTCTGTGTCCGTTCCAGGAGTTGTTTAGGCCACAGCCACGGAGATTGTTCGATGTTGTACATACGACAACGCCAGAGTAAGTATATCTCGAATATATATGTAGGTACAATTAATATAACTCATTACTTTTTTGCTCTGCATATTAAATTAGTTATAAAAAATAGTTATTCCAAACCGAACGATCCATCAAGAACTGTAAATTTAACCGTATTATATTCGCTTTTTAAGAAATAAATGAATATTCATGGACATTCAACACGACACCTTCTAGTTCTACACCCAAACTAAGCAAAGTTTGTACAATGGAAAATAGACAGTTGATAGACATACTTAAACACACTTTGTTTGTAAATACAAACATACTATAGATAAATTAAAACCCAGACAGTAGAAAATTACAATGTTCATCACATCATAATTTTCTACTTGTGGGGATCGAACCCACACCCCACTGTAACCACTGCGCCAATCGGGTCTTCGGGCTTTATATCTATAAGTTTGTTATAAGTATACTAAACAGAGTAACACTAGAAATTAAATCTGGATAACATGACAAATTAGATACAATCAATTATTTCCTATTCAGTATTGGTCGAACGTGCATAGATGAGATCCTCGAAGGCATAGAGGGTATCAATGACGACATATCCAAAGAGCCAGAAACTGCTGGTGAACTGGTCGCATATAACTTCTTACTGGACGGACTAGAACCGAGAGTCACTAAGTTAGAAGAGAGACTCGAGTATCTAAGGGAATTGTATGATTTAATGGGAGAATTCAATATCGCTATACCTCCAGATGATATGACCGATTATTTGGGTAAGTATTGAACTTTAAACTTTACAGTTACTTCCTCAAGTCAAAAGACAGTGATTGATAGATTGATTTCCAATCTCCTTGATAAGTTAATTTGAGTCGAATAGGTCAGCGGATCGGAATAGTGAATTAGAGATGTGATTGATTGGTAAATGTCTATTTTAACCTATTTTCAAATTAAGGGTTGTTTAAATTTAAAACGTAATTTCCATTCTGTTCCACCGAAAGCAACAATATTAAGTAATTTGAGAATTTTAAATGTGGTTCCTGTTAAAGTCGAAGGTTGAAATGTTAGACCAGAAATACCAAAACTTTCTAGGAATTCCCGATTTCGAAGGAATATAGGGTTCTATATAGCCTCAATTCATTTATTTAATTCAAGGTTTAGACGTCCTTTTAGACATCGTAAAACTAATAAGATTAAAAAAAGGAAAGTAACACTTAATCAAACAATTATGATTCAAACAAGTAGGAATAATGTTCGGTTTTTTAGTATTTTAGTTAAACTGTCTATAGTTATAGGATTCATGAAAGTTGACTATCAAACAAATTTCGAAATTTGTCAATGATGCGTTGTCCAGAAACGCATTTATTACAGTTACCAGACGTTTAAAGGTATCGAATAGATAGACAAGCGTTACAGTGACTCAGAAACCCGGCATTAATCAAATAATTAAGATTCAAGAAGAAGGACTTAATCAAACAATTATGTTTCAACAAATAGGACCTAATCAAACAATTATGATTCAACAAATAGTACCTAATCAAACAATTATGATTCAGGTCTCAGTGTAGCGCTAGGCAACCTACGAACCAACGTGGACGCTAGGCTGGAAACCCGGGGCAAGCTCGCGGGGATGTTCGCCAGCCAGATCGGCAAGGACATCATGGAGCTGATGCTGGACGTCAATAAGCTGAGGGACGAAGTCACTGTACGTATTAATAATCATAATAACTCCCCTGACCGATTTCTGCCATAGTGGCCAATCTCAACAGAGACTAGCCAGCTGCGCAGGAGATATTATAGTCCACAAGTGTACGCGCGAACAGAGGTGTACTCTCTATTTCTTTACTCTTATAACCCGATGACACGGCAGACCATCACGACCGGAGAGAGATCAGGCGCAGTGCCGACGGATTCTATAAAAATATCTTAACCCATTCGAACTCAAAATTTGTGTGAAATTGTGCACGGGGAATACCTAGGAAATTTACGATCCTTTAAAAGTTACTTCTACGTGTTAACACAGTATAAATTGTAGCAACCGTGGCTCTACGATGAGAATTCGGAGTATGAAAAGGTGCTGGAAGTTCTGGACGACCTGATGGAGAAGCTGCAGGTGTGCTCCGCGAGGGACAAGCAGATACGGGAGTGGCAGAAGATATTTAAGGTGAAGAAAATTTGAGTTCACTGTGAAATTATTAAAGTTTTACCAGTTCAACTGTAGGCATAGTATTTGCTTTTTCAGAGTCTTTTCAGACCGATCGTCCTATAGTCAATTGCTTTATGATTTTTATGTGCAAAGACAAAGAATAAATGGATGAATTTTAATGATATTACGTATTAAGAAATGTTTCCATGTTTATTTTGTATTGCAGTTACCATGCTTTAATTAGGATCATGTACTAAAATTTACATCTAAACTTATTATTAAGAGGAAAAATTTGATTTTTTGTTTGTTTAAATTGAATAGGCTGGGTCACTACTGGACCGATTTCAATTTAGTTTTCACTGATGTCTTCTTTCAACTTAACATCGTGCATAATAATTCTAACCCCGGAATTTCCAGGGATCAAGTGACGCGGGTGAAACCGCGGTAAATAAATAATAAAGATAATGATAGTGATAATCTTGGTAATGATTATGTATGAGTCGATATTAGATCCCGCCAGCGAGGCTCGAGCAGCTGGAAGAGGCGATCACAGACGTGAGGCTGCGCCAGATGCTCTGGAAGAACTCCAAGGAGTGGAACGATCTGTATACTTCGTGGTATGTAGATATTTTGAGCTCTTGAAATTTTTTTTATTTTATTTTTCTCAAGAATGTTTTTTTTTACTTTTTATTTATTTATTTATTTAGTCATTCGTTCATTCATTCAATGAAAGGAATTGGACCTCATAGCACAGATATTTATCCAGCGAGGTTCAGGGCCACAAATTATAATTGTAAGAATAAGTTAAGGCCCCGCGGTTTCACCCGCGTATATAAAATCGCGTCTATATTCCCTGTTCCCGTGGGATTTGATCAAAACCGTCTCTCATCGGATGCCCACGTCATAACATCTACCTGCATGCCAAATTTCAACCCATTCCGTGCAGCGGTTGGGGCTATGCGTTGATAAATCACTATGTCAGTCAGTCAGTCGGTCACTTTTGTGTTCTATATACATAAGGATAGAAATCTTAGCATCATCCCTTACCTTGAGTCTCTTGAGTTCTAAAACTAAACTAAACTTTTTTAACGAACAAATTAACTAAATAAATGAAGTTCATATACAATTAAAGGTACGAAGTGCCCTTCAACACATTGGACATGGACGAAATTCAAGGAACCACAATCAACTTCGGCAAAGCGTTCAACCAGCTCGACAAGGGCTTGCCGCCCAACAAGATAGTGCCTGGTTGTAAGGACACCATCGATATTATAAAAGAGAAGGTATGTTTTTTATATATTTTTGGGGAATGGAAAAGAAGGAAAACTTCGTTTTTCGTTATGATTAAGGCTTTTTTAGGATTTAACATTGGAGAGTGAAAGTAAAATTTTCTTATCTATTGTGTTAGATTTAGTATTTTTTAGTGAGTATTAAAATAATTGTGTGTTACTGTGATGCATTCTTTAACTTTGAGGCGCTGCATTATGCTGAAATTATTATTATTTGTATTTTTCATTCTTTAATTAAACAGCCACTATAACATCATAATGTTCCAATTTATTTTTAATCAGTCAATATCTAAATTACATAGAAACTGACTCTCTTCACAAATTGTGTAAGAGGTCACTTTCTTACGTCACTTATATATACACATTTTTGGAGAGTTTATTAGCGAGTAGGCTGTAGAGACAGTAGTCGTAGTAGAGGCTGTAGTCTTCCGAATCGGTGGTAAAGAAAAAAATATTAATTATTTTATTGAATTTTCATTTTTGACTTTTGACTTTTGACTTTTGACTTTTGACTTTTGACTTTTGACTTTTGACTTTTGACTTTTGACCTTTGACTATTGACTATTGACTACTGACTTTTGACTTTTGACTGTTGAGTGAATGGATGAGTGAATAAATAGACACATATCGTCACCAGCTCCCAGTGATGTCGTATCTCCGTAACCCGGCGCTGAAGCCCCGCCACTGGGTGCGCATAGAGGAGATCCTGCACACGCGCTTCACGCCGGACATGGTGGTGACGCTCAAGGTGCTCGAGGAGCTGCAGGCGTTCCAGCACGCGGAGGAGCTGATGGAGGTCGCCGGCCAGGCCAGCTCGGAGGCCGGCTTGGAAGCGTTGTTGAAGAAGGTAGGTGATACTGTGACTCACGTCTAAAGTAGAGGTCGCCACTGCGCCCTTTTAGTGCGCCCTATTTTTTTTTTAGTAAAGGTATTTATTTATTTTTTTTGGCATACACAACTGTGTACAAAAACACGATATAGAGTACAATTCTTATGTATAGGATGTTTAAGTCGAAATTGCCAACCTAAGCGTGCATACACGATAATTCAGAATTATTAACGTTATATACTTTAATTACTCGGCTCCTTAAACTTTTTACAATTGTACTCCACAATTTTTCGCCGTGAAGTATCTAAAGCATAAGACTCATTAGATGGAAGAAATATGGGCGGCCCTGGAGTTCCCAGTAACCCTGCACAAGAACGCGGGCGACGAATGCTGGGCGGGTGGTAATTACACTGATACGAACTTGGCCCAATCTTGAAATGTTCGGCTTAGCACAATTTTTCCCCGATAAACTCTAAAGCTTAGGTGAAGAAATATGGGCGGCCTTGGAGTTCCCATTGATCCTGCACTAGGATGCGGTAATTAGTGCGAGCTTGGCCCAATCGTGCAATGCTCGGCTCTTTAAACTTTTTACAATTGTACTCCACAATTTTCCCCGTGAAGTATCTAAAGTATTCCTCATTAGGTGGAAGAAATATGGGCAGCCTGGAATTCCCAGTAATCCTGCACAAGGACGCGTGCGACGTGTACGTGCTGGGCGGGTGGTAATTACACTGATGCAAGCTTAACCCAATCTTGCAATGTTCGGCTTAGCACAATTTTTCCTCGTGAAGTATCTAAAGCATAAGACTCATTAGGTGGAGGAAATATGGGCGGCCCTGGAGTTCCCCGTAATTCTGCACAAGAACGCGCGCAATTTGTACGTGCTGGGCGGTTGGTAAACACACCGGTGCGAGCTTAACCCAATCTTGCAATGCTCAGCTTAGCACATTTTTTCCCGTGAAGTATTTAAAGTATGAGACTTCATTATGTGGAGGAAATACGGTGAACGTGCTGGGCGGGTGGAAAACACACTGGTGCGAGCTTGGCCCAATCTTGCAATGCTCGGCTTAGCACAATTTTTTCCCGTGAAGTATCCAAAGCATGGGATTTTTTAGGTGGAAGAAATATGGGCGGCCCTAGAGTTCCCAGTGATCCTGCACAAGGACGCGCGCGACGTGTACGTGCTGGGCGGGTGGTAATTACACCGGTGCAAGCTTAGCTCAATCTTGCAATGTTCGGCTCCTTAAACTTGTTACAATTGTACTCTTCAATGTTTCCCCGTGAAATATCTAAAGCATAAGATTTTTAGGTGGAGGAAATATGGGCGGCCCTCGAGTTCCCCGTGATCCTGCACAAGGACGCGCGCGACGTGTACGTGCTGGGCGGGCTGGACGAGGTGCAGGCGGCGGTGGACGAGAGCAACATACACATCAGCACGATCCTCAGCTCGCGGAACTGCGGCCCGATCCGCAGCCGCGTCGAGGAGTGGGCGAAGAACTTGGAGCTGTTCGCGAGGACTCTGGTCAGTTAACTGAATATTTAGTTAAATGAGATAAATGTTTGAATGGAATTTCATGTTAAAACAGTTTAGAGAAGAAAATACAAGAACTGTGTTGTGCAATTTATTTGTACTTTAGTGCGATGTTTTTTGATGGAAATTGTGTTGTTGTTTATAGATAAATTTATCCACGAAGACGCCCCCATTTTTTTTCTATCCTTGACAGTATATGTTGTATGCAAGCTTCCGCTTATGTGAGGTTCTATAGGTTCCCACTCATTACCCATGTGTCTACACTCACACTAAAATGAAAAAAATATCGGGACAAATCGACAAATATCGGGGTATTGCGATGATAGTAAAATATTTCCAAATTAAAAAATTGGTGGGGCGCGTCGTCGTGGATGACACTATCTATATAGGGTATTATTTAAATTTTTTTTGGAAGACAGTTTTTCTTCTCTTATAATTTTTGATATGAAATTTTATTTTAAATATTTAGTTTTATATTTTGAAATATTTCGTTTTAGTGTCTCTCGAACGATATTTATCCATTCTTCATGTGTTTAGGTTTTTAATAAATTTATTTTGAAATTAATTTAAATCCGTATCCACTAACCAAACATATAAGCTCGTTTTTGCGTGTCAGACAAACATTCTAAAAAACTTCTAACTCCAAAACCAGGAAGAGTGGTACGCGTGCCAGCAGACCTGGATATACCTGGAGGTGATCTTCTCCGCGCCGGACATCCAGAGGCAGCTGCCCAACGAGACGCGCCTCTTCACCATCGTGGACAAGTCCTGGAAGGACATCATGAGGAAGTTGGCTAAGGTACGTGATGAAAAAACAGGAGTTTATTTATTTATTTATTTTACAACAGTCACTGATATAACCAAAACGTGTATACAAAATTACATATTGATAAAATATCTAAATCAAATATCTATTACAAGAAAATTAAAGGACAGCATTGTTTAAAATCATTATTTGGTTTTCTAAGGCAATTTGTACATTTTTTTTTAATTTTCTGGGACGGTTCTCAAACAAAGAGGGCTAAAGCTTGTGAATTCACCGCTAGAGGCGCTAGTGTAGCGTGAGATCTCCGAGAAGTCACGTGCCACTGTTTTCGGCGGTTTTATTTCTTAGACTGCTTTTGACGTATCACAGAATATTTATTTAAATCATTATTCTAATTATATTTAACGCAAGACTGCTGCTTTGAGACGGTTCTATCATTTGGAAACTCTTTTTCCAAATAAAATGGGATTGTACGCTCGCTATATTTATTATCATTGTAGCGAGTATTGTCTGGCAGCGTTGTAAGTCGTTATTTCTTTCCAATTTATAAAGGTTCACTATGACTATGATTGTGAATAAATTTAGTCACTCCAAAGCGGTGATACATTAATTTAAAGCATTTTCATAAGAGACAATTTAAAGGTACCACTGGCAATGCCAGCAGCGACCCAACCCAAATTATACGACGAGTTCGTCCGCAACAACGAAATGCTGGACCAAATCATGAAATGCTTGGAAGCGTACCTCGAGACCAAGAGAGTCGCGTTCCCGAGGTTCTTCTTCCTTTCCAACGACGAGCTGCTCGAGATCCTGGCTCAGGTGGGTTTGCTGTTACGGTTTCTGAGTCACTTGAACGCTAGTTTATCTATTCCATAGCGCTAAAAACGGTATCTGTGACGATTACGTATCTGAGCATTGAAAAATTTCGTCTGACAGTAAACTTGAGTCCATAGCTATTAACATTTTTAATAAGCCTCTTTCGAGGCACTTTTAGAATGTCATTTATATTTGCAGTTTAACGGAAATACTCAGACTTTTAATTAATTGGTAGTAATGAAATTAAAATATCATATAGTTTCTGAAAGACAGCCTTCCGAATCGGTGATAAATAAAAAATATTAATCGCCTCGATAGATGCCAATTTGGAAAATAAACGTTTTACTTTAACTTTGATAAAAGTGTAAAGAAAGGAATCATACAATTTCGTTTAAAAAAGGAAGTTATGTTCCAAAAACATAACACATACGAATTAACACAATCTACAAACAATAAAAATATTTATAAATTTTGGTGCATAATCATAGCTTTTGTAAATGAAGTATGTTTTCAACAGACGCGTAACCCGCACGCAGTCCAACCCCATCTTCGCAAATGTTTCGACGCCATCGCCAAACTGGAATTCGGAGTGAAACTACCGGAGAGTGAGATGGAAGTGACAGAAGATGGGACTCTAGTGGAGAAGGAGATGTCATTCGCAACTAGAGATGCGTTGCAGGCGAGGCTGGCGAAGACCGCCAAGGCTGAGGATCTGACCACGGATATTATTGCCATGCTCTCGCCAGAAGGGGAGAGGATTAATTTGGGGAAGGTGAGTTCTGCCTATAGTGTTGAAGAAAAATGTGATATCTTTCGCTACAACAGATGTAATAAAATATACAAGCGTGATTGGCGAAGACTGCCAAAACTAAGGATCTAACCATGGATTACTACCATGCTCTCTTCATAAGACGTGAGAATTAATATTAATCATGTCCAGTAGTTTCAAAACCTATACAAAAAATAAAATCTTTCCTGTTTATAATATAAGAGTTAAAGTATAGAATAAAGATAATCCCATCTCATTCCTCTTCCGTACTTTTCTAGTCTTCTCCCAATTTCTAATAATTAATGATCGTCTTATTCTCTATATGTTTTCCTCTAAAGGCATCTTATTGCTGTTGTAGATGTTCATGGGCTGCGGTCAGTCACTTAACATCAGGTGAACCGCATGCCCCGCTTGCCTGCTGTAGTATACTATTTTAAAGAACCGGTATTTCAAAGAACTGCTAGCAAACATTTTGCACACCAGGGGCTAAAAGCGCGCGGTAACGTGGAGGACTGGTTGGGCAAAGTGGAGGAGGCGATGTTCGCGTCCGTGAAGCGCTGCATGAAGTTCGCGCTCAAGGACTACGAAGTGCGGCCGAGGGTGGAGTGGGTCGCTTTACATCCTAATCAGGTAGGTTTACCTACCAATTTTTTTCACAGGATTATATTAATGAAATGAATGACAGGTTTTTTGTTCGATCTTTGATCTTATATCCATCTTTGAATCATCAAGCGTCAGCCATGGTGTCAATTTTTACTTTTTTTTAATGTTAACTTTTAGATCAATTGTTCACAATTGTTGCTTCTTAGTTAAATGTTTTGTCACAATGAGTCAAGACACAAAAAGCTATAGTGAAAGGTCTCTTGTTGCCTAACTTTGTATCTTATAAAAATATTACAGTTGTAGATTTTCCATAAAAATAAATAAACGAATTTTGTTACCAATCAGGTAAAGGATTTTTAGAATGTAAAGATAAAAAAATCCCCTGGGTTTGTTTTAAGTAAAAATATAGACTTCGTGAAAGATGGAAAAAAGACACGATGTTGGTGATGCAGGGCTGTTATTAATAAAAAATGTAAATATGCATGACAAGGGTATAAAAAACTGACACTCGTATTCACAAAAGATACTTGGGCAAGTAAAGGAAAATATTATGCGAAGTAAAAGTAGTAGTAAGTTGACAAGTCTTTGATTCAAAAACAATAAGACTAAATTTAAACGCCAAGCGATAAACTGCCACTCAGGTATCGTTTCTGCACGGGTTTATGGGGCCCTACGCGTTGTGGAACTCATAGTATCAATTGTGAATATTATTGCAGTCATAATCCAAAAATTCTTGAAAGACACTGCCCACAATCATTTTCTTATAGACAATCACTTTCCGTTAAAACAATATAACTTTACAAAATTAAGCCCGAAAAATGTACCAACAATTCTTGAAAGACTTGTGATTTGTCTACGATCATCCCACTCTGAAACAATATCGCATTATAAATTAACACCCGTATTCTAAGAAGTTACCTTAATAATACTTCCACTCAGGTTACGTCAAATATGACGTATGACGAATTTCAATGGAAAATCCATAACATAAATAAAAACGGAACGGAATTAAATGAAAAT
>LQNK01000026.1:664894-719028 GCA_001586405.1 Phoebis sennae
GGAAAATCCATAACATAAAAATATAATATTTTAATAAATAGATCGAACGAAGGGAGGTGTTAAATTTTCTTCTTTGAAATTTTCATAACGTGAGTGGACGTGAGTTAGTAGAGTTCCAACTCAGAATGTAAATTTTCGTTGACAAATGTTGAGTGAAGTCGAGGAATGCTCGAGGAACGTATTAGAATACGGGTGTTAGACAAACAACATAATATTGCCCAAGCCATTTGAAGTAGTAAAGTTGGGCAAGCGCCTCACGTTTGTGACACGAGGAAACCTTCAGGTGGTGCTGACGGTGTCGCAAACGATGTGGGCGCGGGGCGTGCACGAGATATTCGACCTGGACGTCCCGCTGCGGATCGACACCGCGCTGCTTGATTATGAAAGGTGGGTCTTGTTCATATAATAATAATAATAATAAATAATGAATAATAAATAATAAATAATAAATAATAAATAATAAATAATAAATAAATAATAAATTGTCTTTATTACCAGTTTGAAAAACAAATAATTTCAGTCTTACATTTAAACTTAAATTGTAATTCAATTCAAAGAGCTGTGTCAGCGAGACCCAAACTAGACTTGTAGCCTGTATCTTGGGCCTTAGAGTTTTTGTATTGGTGAATTTGTATTTAACACGTTGAGTTAGGAGATCTATATGATCTCCTGCAGGACTTTAGTACTATGCGGTTGTAATCGAGTTATTCCACTCCTTGCGGGATGCTATTTTTTGTATTTGTAGATTATTCTTATGTCATAACTGCGCGCGAACCTAGCAAAATATAGAGCATTAGGCTATCTTTAACCTATTCTAAATAAATATAATTAATTTTAAAGATATAAATGATTTTCAAAATTGTATTTTTAGGAGACTTATTAGGTCTCTAACGCACAAACGGATATTTCTACTCGTGAGGATCGAACCCACAACCACCCGTGCAATAGACCATTGCTGTATCCACTGCGCCAATCCGGTCGTCATTTCGAAAAAAAAAGAAATAAATATAAAGTGATAACTTTTATTATATTTATTTCTTTGTTTTTCTTTCCTTTTACATGTATTTTTTTTATTATGTCTGTATTATGGTGGTTTTTCAAAATAAAATGATTTATTTATTTCTTCATTTTTCAAATATGTATCGGAAATTGAAATTGTTGACAACTAAAAGTGTAGATCATTTTACAGTGACCAATCAATCGTCAAACTATCGTTTTCGTATAGGCTATAAACAGTGTCCTACAAAAATGACGTCATGAGCACCGATTCAATTTGATCGATACCATAACTCATTTTGATAGATGTTTTCGTACCGATAATTTGAAATTCGTTTTGCTTAGATATACGTTGTTTCCAAATTAGCCGCATAACATCGATAAAACTGCTATTCGAATACAAAAATTAAGATGTACCGTTAAACGGCATTATATGTTTTATATCAATACTCAATGCCAGGTCTGTTAAATTTTTCGTTAACATCAAATTCCGATGTGCAACCCAAGATAGTTGTCAACGAAGACACGCAATAACCCTACAGGAGTCCTATGGTACATGGTCCATAGATAGTGCCATCCACAACGACGCAATACTTTGATTATTCTATTTATTTTAGTGTGGGCAACGAGTGTACCTATAAAACTTCACACAAGCGGATGCATGTATACATATACTATCAACGATTGAGAAGAATATTGGAGCGCGTCTTCGTGGATGAATTTATCTATATCTAGTTTAGGCTCCTGTCCCTCACCATCGTGCTACTCTTCTTGATTTACTAAGTTTATGGGAGATAATTTGTCGAAGGAAATGCATAGCGGACCTCAACGACCTCGCGGCGCTGACGCGGCAGGACCTCACGTCGCTGTTCCGCAAGGTGCTCTGCGCGCTCATCACCGTGGACGTGCACGCGCGGGACACCATCACGCACATGGTGGAGAAGCACGTGCAGCGCGCGTGAGTTGGACGCACACACACACACACACACGCACACACGCACGCACACATCGCACGCACACACGCACGCACACATCGCACGCACACATCGCACACATAGATTTGTTATCTACGCTAATATTTAAAGAGGAAAACTGTGTTTGTTTGGTTGTAATGAATAGACTCAAAATTTTAAAAATTCTTTCACCATTCGAAAGCTATATTAACCACGAGTAACATAGGCTGTATTTTATAAGCTTTATACATAACATTATACTGCGGGAGCGAAGCCGCGCGGATCAGCTAGTAATCTGTAATTTAATTTAATGTTATGATGATATAATAATTATTAAATTTAGTTTTCTTTTGTAACTTAAAATTGTAATCAATTAAAAGTCAAGTTACATATTTAATGTTATGGATCATAATTAAAAAGTTTCGTGATTCGGAACTCATATATTTTTAAGTAACATAAACTTATTTTTGAGGCTCAAGTTTCTGAAACAGTATTCTATATTGGGCACCTAATTGAATTACCTACGGTATTACGTTTAAATGAATACAGAATTTATTGACCAAGTTTTTGATATACAACCACGGAATAGAAAAAATAAGTGGAAGTGCCCTAGTGCTTCTTTAGTATGAGAACCAATGTCGCCAAACTCACACATTGACAAATTAAATCGTACAATGCATACAAAAGAAGCAATGTCAAAAATTTACAAAAAACATTTCGGTTGAAAATCGTATTTATTGTTATTTAAAATGAATTCTTTTTGTATGACAGTAAGGTAGTAATTAATTTATCTGTTGAATCAATTTTCTACCTAGCATAAATTACTAACTATTCAACGCTAGAGGGCGATATTATAAATTCATTAAATTTTGGTCTTTAACACCTTTTAAATAAATGTTATATTTACGGTACAACCGTTTGACACTCAGTTGTCATTTTGCTACTCACCCAGTGATTGATCGTATCGATAACTACATGTCGATATTAGTTAAATTTCCACTATAACCGAAAAATAATTAAACATAAATTTAAGAACTCCAAGAGGAGGAAGTCGTCCTAACTGATTCCTTAATTAATTTGTATTATAAATTAATATATATTTTAATACTACTTATTTTCAATTTGTTTTTGTGGTTTGCAGTGTTACATTTTATACGATGGTTTAAAATCCTTCGTATGCGAGTCCAATACTCTTTTAGCTGATTGTATTAAATTCAAGTATTGTTTTTACATTATTAATTTCACTTATTAATCGATATCAACAAATTTGTCACATCCCTCATCGAATCTTCTAGAACTTATATCATTTGATTTAGGTAGGTATTAAAGTCAATTATGTACTTTAAGTCAACAGCATAAGGTATTTTTTAATTTGAAAAAAAATACAAATTTGTGATTTTCACAATAATTTACATTTTATTGTATTAAAACAAACTTTTATATTTGCCGGTGATAAGATACATCGCCATGAGACTTATTTATTATGCTGGATCGTTTTTACAATTTATAGTGGCGGAATAACGCCTGATTTCAATATATTATATCTGATGTCGGGACGTTATGTCACATCAAGTAGCGAATAGCGACTGGACCGATGTTGTACAATAGTACAAAGTTAAAAATCGCAGGCTAGAGCAGCAGGGCACTTCCACTTGTTTTTTCTATTCCGTGTATACAACAGAATAAATACCTCTAAAACGCTACACAAATTTGAACGACTCAAAGAGCAGCAGCAGTCTATTTTTAAAACTAACGGTTTTTCAGAGTTGCCAGTGACATTTTTCCATTAAGTAATCTTTTTTATAAAGTTCTTATATTTTTAAATACTTGTGCATATAGGTATAAGACAACATCATAGGGTAGACAGAAGTTTTCGGAACTTTCAAAGAAGTTGCTGTTTGACAAATGATATCGCATTATTTTCTTTACTTAAGCGAATAAATGCAATAAACAAAGACAAAAGAGCAGTGAGCACAATGAAGTATATCGGTAAATTTTCTTACTTATACGTGAATTGTAAGTCTAAATTCAGTTCGCGATTGACATGGAAATCAATGCAGTACGTGAAGCGGCCTGACAGCTACGTTTGACGTCACGTTCCTAGCATGAAACGCTCTGGGCTCTTTGTTGTCCGTTAGACGAGGAATGCGGTTCTGTTTTTGCCTATCTATTATTGTTTGAAACATTTTTTAACAGCAATGAAAGCTGAATTCAAATTTCTTTTTGAATCGCAAAAATCCGATGTTTTCAAACCAGGTTCTTCTAAATTAGCTATCCCTGAATTCATCTTGTTATTATGAAAATCCTAATTCGTTTAGGCATTTTATCTAAATAAAGATTCTAATAACAGACAGGTAGACAGACCGATATAACGATCAGGGTTTTTGGTTAACTACAAAACTCCCGAAAATAGAGGACAAACATAAATAACAAAAAATACAATTCTAGCCAGACATAATTTAGATCTTCGACCTTACCATCATTTCCCATAAGTTAGGATCGCGATCAAATATCTGTTTATTATATTTTAAAAACACGTGACATTACAATAATTACGTTGACAAAACATTCAACACAAAAACACACCAACCATTCTAGTTTGGTCTAACACACCAGAATCTTACAATAGTTTTCCTCTAGGAACGATTTCGAGTGGCTCAAGATGATCCGCTACTACTGGGAGGACGACATCGACAACTGCGTGGCGAGGATGTCCAGCGCCATGTACATATATGGCCACGAGTATTTGGGGGCTGGAGGTAAGACACTCATACAGTTGCGGATCTTGCTAATCTTTGTCCATATCTTAGCCAAAGAAGTCAGCTGATGTTGCTGCCTCTGTTTGAAATTTAAATAAAATTTTAATGATCGTAACATCAATTTATAAACAATCTTTTTAACCTAAAATTTTTAAAGTAATTTCTATAACGTCCAAAGAAAGGAAACTATTCATCATGCATTCAGTGTAAGAAAGGTACAAAGATGTGACTATTCAGAAATGTATAAATTTTCATGGTAACCAATATAATATTTGTTTGTCTGCCTTGGTAACAAAAAGTAATTCACAAAATAACTACCGTCATTATAAATACTAATATGCAAACTTAATAATACCAATTACCCGATTGCAAAATCGGGTTATGCAATTAACTCCTTTGTGAATTCGTCACCTGGTTATACAATATTAAAGCTAACCTACTTGCCTCCTTTACATAGGTTTACCACATGAGACAATAGACGTCAAATTCTAATTGGACACGCCCTGCAATTCCCAACGATTGTAAGAAAATTATATTTAAATGGAAACGATTTTAGTTATTACCTCGCCACTTTTACATATCTGCACAATTAACATATCGTCGATGTCAGAAGCATATGGCCAGGTTTACTTTCAACTCCTCTTCTTGCTATTCCATAATTTGGGAAGAGGAAGGGTTGTAACTAATCCCATCCAGATCTACTTCTGCTTCTTAGGAACCTGGGTTTGTTGCAGTCGAGTAATCGTTCACTGGCTCAGCGATGTCATCAAAAGGGCAAAATTTTCGCGTATAGAATTTAGTATTAAATGTTTTCTTAGAAGAGGGAGTTTTCCTAGGTGTCCTCGTAATAACGCCGCTCACGGACAGGTGTTATCTCTGTCTCATGGGTGCGCTGCAGCTGGACTTGGGCGGTGCTCCGGCTGGTCCAGCGGGCACTGGCAAGACTGAGACGACAAAGGACTTGGCTAAAGCCCTGGCGATACAGTGCGTCGTCTTCAACTGTTCTGAGGGTGAGTGAATGTAGAAAAGATTGCTTTTTAGCATTATTAGTGGTTTCCGTCTTGCAATTGTATCAGATTATCACTGTACCGGAATCTAGGTGATAATCTGATATCCTTTTTTGACAATAGCATTTGGTGGAACTACTAAATAGAATCAAGATTCCAAACCGGAAGAATTACGATTCATAAACGCATATATGACTATGCTTGTTAATGAAAAACTTTCGAGTCGACTTAGTATTATAGTGGTATACTTTTTGAAATATACTGTAAGTGAACTGTTATATTCTGACGCTCAGTTTTACGCTCTTAAATTTTCTATAGCAAAGGTTTAATTTTGATGCTGATAACATCACCTTGATTCCTAAGGTCTGGACTACAAGATGATGGGCCGCTTCTTCTCGGGGCTGGCCACCTCCGGCGCGTGGTGCTGCTTCGACGAGTTCAACAGGATCGATATAGAAGTGTTGTCTGTTATAGCCCAGCAGCTCATCACTATACGAAACGCGAAGGTCGCGAAACAGAGTCGGTGAGTACAAACTTTTTTATGTATTTTTTATTTCAATTGCATAGCTAAGAGATACAAATCAATATTAAGAAATTAAACTGGAAAGGACATGTTTGAGAAAGAAATTAATATTATTGCAGGAATCTGGGCGACATAAATTGTGGTAAAGATTAAAGATACCTAATTATTTTTTTTTAAATTCTTATAGCAAATGAGTGTGTCATTATTTGATTGTTGTTCATGTTCATGTTTATATTCATAATCTTATGCGTATTCATACGACATGCGTCTAGGTCATAGATAGGCATATCTGCCTTTAGGTCTTAGAAGGTGACTTGAAAGCGCCAGAGGAAATAGATGGGATATATTTTCACAGAAATTCTAATATCTGTTCTATAGATTCATGTTCGAGGGTCGCGAAATAAAGTTGGTTCGTACTTGCGCGGCCTTCATCACCATGAATCCAGGATACGCGGGTAGAACAGAACTTCCCGACAACTTGAAAGCCCTCTTCAGACCCATCTCCATGATGGTGCCGGATTATGGTAAGTGAATACTATTCATACTACATTCGCTAATTACTCTTTACAAATAATTTCAGGGAAATTAATTTAATTTATAAATTTCGACCTATCGTTTGATTTCAAACTTGCACATATAGATGTTGAAGCTCCAATTAGTCCGACCTATCTTTGCAACCCCTCGATCGATTCTGCCCACATTTGAACCAAATATTATATTTGCCTGTTCTATTTACCTACTAAATATCAGGAAACTTTGATAACGTTGTACTATCATATGCAAAGATGCAACTAACGTTCGTCTTCACTCTGAAACCTTGTTTCGCTGTATTAATAATATTATAATTGCAATGTAAGCCTGTGTTATGAATGTTTAAAAATATGAAATGCGTTCTTTGTTTGCCGGTTCTTCTCAGTAGACACTGCCTTCCGATTCAATGGTAAATAAAAACAGTAGAATAAATAAAAAAGCCAATTTGGAAAAATAAACGAATTCAATTTGAATTTGATTGCTACACCTTTAATTATCATCTGGGACGGAATTAAGAAACCACTCCACTTAGAATTTGTCATTTCTTTCTTATTATAATTTTTGTTAAAAATTAATTTAAACGCGTCGTATTCGTCGTCGTTTAAGTTGAGATTTAGATATGTCAGTATTTTAGCAATTTGTAAATCTTTTACAGTCAATCAGACTTTCCTCGCTTTATTGCAACGAATTGTCATTTCCACTGCACTAATCCTATTACACGTTATTGGAAACAAAACCTAAACGGAGAAAAAATTTTAATTTCGCGATGTTTAATAAACTGACATGCACATACTGCGCTCTTCAACGACGCCTTTTGTGTCAATGGGATTTAGTAGCACAAAGGCGGATTGCGTCTGACCCCTAATTTGTATTCGAATCAAACAAACGAGTAGGTGGGCAATGCAACTAAAATTAATATCACAGTACTGCGAATGTATGTTACTGAATACATCAATATGACATCATTTTAAGAACACTGATATCCTCACAGTACCATCACAGTATATTTATTATAACATTTTACATATACACAAACACGCTAATCAATACTCAAACCTAGGTGACAGTCATAACTACGATACGCGAAACAAACATAAACTACAAATGCCTGTTTTTCGGCTTGCTAGAGTGAAAAATTCATTTATGGGTCAAGGTATACGAATGTATAATAGGATTCCCCGAAGCGTAACAGAATTAAATATCAGTAAATTTAAAACTTATGTCAAAAAGGTTCTAGTTCAAAAATCTTATTATAGTATTAATGAATACATGGATGATAAAAATCCATGGGTTGTAACATCTCCCTAACAATTACAGGACAGTTGGATTTTCCGTTAAATTCATGATTGTAAACAATTACACATTGTATCAAAGCTTTTTGAAAAGAGCAACTACTCGAGTTTCTTGCCGGTTCTTCTCGGTAGAGACAGCCTTCCGAATCGGTGGTAAATAAAAAAAATATATATTTATTATGCAAATGTAAATGACGTTCTAAAAGCGCCTCATCAGAGGCCAATTTGGAAAATAAACATTTTGACTTTTGACTTTTTGACTTTTGACAGCATTCGGTTTATAATCCTGCCGGTAGAGAGCTCAAAGGGTTGATTCCAGGTATCGATATTTCATACTGTTGACGGTTCGTGCGTTATGATGCAATGTCAATATAATAATGGTAGGGTATTTTGCACGAATTTCGAATATGGAGTTAACTGTAGAAATGGGATTGATACGCATGTATGCATACTAATGGAGTGATCATTATGAAATATAAGCTCATGTTACCTAATATTACGTTTCGGACCTTTTTTGTATCAAACATTAGAAATAAATATTAGGCTTTATATGGGTACAGTTAAATTTATCACTAGCGATATTTTTTTAATACAATCCATTATATTATATTTTTTTTTTATACAAAGTAAATATTTACTAATGAGATGAATAAATCCAAGAAAATCGTCAAGTTATGGCGTTACTAAGGGAATTTGAGATTCTTCTTAACATATAAACAAAAATAGATATTCTTATATGAATAAAATATACAAGTAGCTTAGAAATATAACGTGTTTTGATAAAGATTTTGTATAAGTAGCGTCTTCAAAGCGGTATTGACGCTAAAATCGCCCAACCTACTCTATGGGAATAAAACGAGATACAAATTAATTGGTCCGATATATTTCAGCGGTTGCTTTTATTGGTGGTTTGCGTTTCTGATATTTCTTGCTAATTAACGCCATTCTCAAAGTGCAACCAAATTGTTACATACAATAACAGATAATTAACGATATATGCGTTCGTGGAATGATGCGTTGCAAAAGTTAAAAAATTGATTTTAATTGCAAATTAATTAAGTGTTGAACATGAAAATTCTGAAAGCTGGGTTATGTATTTTGCCGTTAACGTTAAAACAGGATATTGGAGGCTGACATTTTTCTTTTCCTTCTAGCTAATAAAGTTATTCTTTAACAAGTTGCATTCTTTTTTTGTATGTGAATGTATTTTCTAACGGCCGTTTTCAATAATGTATCAAAGATTATGGATTGATTGTAAACTTAGATAAAATGACATTTGATTGTCAAAAGTCATAACAAAAGCTATTCATCGACAGCATATTGAAATCAAAGTAAGTGCAAATAGATAGATTTACCTGGCTTTAGTAAGCAAAACAAGAGATAGATAAAATATTGAAAACGGCCGTAAATTACCTACAATTAAACAGAGCTAAAGTCATCGAGTAAATATTATTTTCAGCACTAATCGCAGAAGTGATTCTCTACTCCGAAGGATTTGAGTCGTCCAAAGGTTTGGCCAAGAAGATGGTGCAAATGTACAAACTGTCCAGTGAGCAGTTATCCAAGCAGGACCATTACGATTTCGGAATGAGGGCTGTGAAGAGTGTGCTTGTATGTTTTAAAATATACGTAGAAATACTGGCTTGTCTTCTATAAGTAAATGTTTTTAACTTTTTTTTATAACAAAATCGTAATTTACAGATTATAATTGTGGCTATATATATTTTTGCTAGGGTTTTTAGTGTTCCGTGCCTCCAAAGGAACTCTAATAGGATCGCTTCGTTGTCCGTCTGTCCGTCAGTCTCTTAAGAAAGAGATTCCGCCAATCGTAGAAGCAATAAAAATATTACGATTCATTAAAACTTTTGACATGAAAGTAAAAAAATACCCTGAAGACCACGAGAATATTCGTTTAAATATTCTAAAAAAAAACATATAATAAGTGTAACAACAGTCGAAACGATTGTTATCAAAGCTTAATAAAGCTGTGACACAAGCGTCAACGCCCGCCTCCATTTTATATAAACATTAATGTTCCGATATTAAGCAAGTACTAAAGTTAATTAAACTAGTTAGAACACAAATTAAAATAAAGATTTATAGATATTTGATACTAAGATCATTTATTTCACACTTACTTATCAATATCTGTGGGTAGAGCGCTACCTCACTCGGTTATCATGCAATCTGTATTAAGGAATGACAGTCCTAAATACATTGCACATTTCGGTGGAACTATCTACATTTAGTGCAATTATCTATATATACAAAAATGAATTGCTGTTCGTTAGTCTCGCTAAAACTCGAGAACGGCTGAACGGATTTATCTTATCTTGGTCTTGAATTATTCGTGGAGGTCTAGGTAAGGTTTAAAAGGTGAGAAAAATTCGAATAATTGCCGGGAATTGCCGGGTCCACGCGAGCTAGTTAAGAGAAAGCTAGTTACATATATTTTCTTAAAATCGCCCAGGTGATGGCCGGAGCACTAAAGCGCGCAAGTCCTGACCAGCACGAGGAGATGACACTGCTCTGCGCCCTCAACGACAGCAACCTGCCGAAGTTCCTCGCGGCTGACGCTGTGCTGTTCGCCGGGATCCTTTCAGACCTGTTCCCGGGGGTGTCGCTGCCGGTCAGGGACTACGGGGTTATGGTGGAAGTGATCAGTAAGTAGATTGTGGGATTTAAGTGTCAGCGAAGTTTCCAGAAGCCGACGAAGGGCTGAATTCACACCATTCTCCCTTCCTCCCCTCCCTCTATACCCGTCCTCCCCTCAATCCCAACTCTCCAAATATAAACACCAGTTACATTATTTTCCCCATTTTCCTTCGAAAACCTCTTCCTTTGGGACAGGACACAGGAGAGGTCCTGTCCCCAAAGAAGCAAAGCACTTATCATCAATCAACATATTTCATCGATATTCTTAAAAGTGGGTTACTGGAGTCCCTTAACATAAAGTGAACCGTATTTTTTCCTGTCTCTGACATAAAAAAAAGACTCAGAACTTAAGTGTCTCTTCTAATACGAATATAATTACCATATAAAAAAATTGTTAAAACATTTCCAAATATTTTTTAAACCATATTTCTAAATAATAGAGATATAATAACAAATCGGTCATCAGCGATGATCCTCATCGAGCGTAAGCTGCAAGTGGAGGAGTGTCAGATCCGCAAGGTGATCCAGCTGCACGAGACGATGATCGTGCGTTGGGGGGTGATGCTGGTCGGGCCCACGGGGGGGGGCAAGACCACTGTGTTGCATGTACGTACAAAAAAAATTTAGAATTTTTTTTACCTCTTAATTAATATTTTATTTTTTTTTATTTCTTATATCTGTAATTCACGTAATAAAATACATAAATATTATATTTAATAAATGTGTCATCAAATATTTAAAATTTAAATCAAAACCACTCAATATTTGTTTTGCCTAAAAAATCTTTACGCACAAAACTGACACTGTTTTTAATATCATACATTAACCGTGCACTTCATAAACGATGTAACAGGTAATTTGCAGACACTACAAACGCACCCCTCACCACTGTAAATCGACAGTCTATAATGTATCCGGTGCTACGCGGAGGTATGATTAAAATCCCCTAGACTAGATTATTTGCGTTCTTCTGTAGGGCTTAATATTGAGCGTGTATATGTTTCATCGACGCTTTTATTTATGTGATGATCGCCAATATCGTGAAATTAGACAATCAAAAAGACATGAGTTTATAATTTATTTATTTTCCGAGACACTCCAACGACATGTACTGATACATTCATTACAAAATTACATCTTACCGACTATATATGGTGAACTCGTCACTTATAGGAGTGCACAACACTTGTTTAAATTGGAAAATTTTTAGAATTTAATGAATTTAACAGATAATACAAAATTTTGAAGAATTAAAGTCAGGCATAAATAATGGAAATTTAATTGATTCAAAAGAATACTTTGAGTGTCTTGCTAATTCTTTTCCGTCGAAAAAACTGAACTGGTAGCCAATCTAAAAAATGACGATTCAAAAAAGCTTGTAAATTCACTTGAATATTTTTTTTGTTCGCTTAATTTTAATGTTTAACCATGTTTAGTTTCTCAAGTAATTTTGATATTTAGCATATCTTTATTGCTGCTCTGGCAACTTTTTTAAGTGTTGTTTATAAGATGAAATCTATATGAAACTGCTCTTATAATTTGGAAACCCTCAATAATTTTCTCAGGTACTCGCGGACACTTACACCCGCCTTTGCGAAACCGGCTACGTTGGGCCGACGTACCAAATAGTGCATAAGTATATCATGAACCCCAAGAGTCTGAGCATCGGTGAGCTGTACGGGGAGGTGAACCTGCAGACCCTGGAGTGGCATGACGGGATCCTGCCACTGTCCCTGAGGACGGCTGTTCAGGTAACGTTAGCAATATCACTAATATATTTGACCCCCAAGAGCCTTTGTGTAGTCGAATTTACAGAGACTAGTAGCACGAAAGGAGCCAGCCAGTCCCTGAGAATGTCTGTTCAGGGAATATTGCTAGTCACATACACATCTGAACCCCAAAAGCCTGCATTTCGAAGGTGAAACCGTAGACCCTGGAGTGGCATGACGGGATTTAGTCCATCCCTGAGAATGATCGTGCAGATAATAATATTGGTCACAAAATAGTCTCAACCCAAAGCCGCTTTGGGGATGTGAACCTGCAAACCCTGGAGTGGCATAACGGGATCGAACCAGCTTCTGAGGATGATCGTGCAGGAAATTTCGCTGGTGACAAAAACGTCTCAGCCCAAGGATCTGAGTAATTGGTGAGGTCTACGGGGAGGTGAATTTTCGGACCCTGGGCAAGACGGGATCCTGCCATACAAGGCATCAGAGAGCCAAAGCCTGGGCATTTTTATAAACTATTTTTATGATCTTTTACCTTCTCCATTTCAATATCATGTGTTCGTACATAATCAAAAAATTCAATCAAACTCTCAAGTATTCGTTACGAAAAATTCGTAGCAGTCTTTAATAAAAGTGTATTAAGGATTTAATTGATATTGGATCGCTCAAAGATACCCCCGCAGTCGCACACAGTTACGTGTGAAAGAGCTAGCTTTGGACACGTCGATAAAATAGATTTTTAAAGATCTGATAGACTACATGCATATTTATTTGTCATTCCGTTATAATCAGTAGTCAATTATCTGTTGAATTTGTACCGCGATTTACCTACAAATTATATTGCTTTACTAGACTGCTTTTTCAGAAGCTCACATTAAAAGTTTGCTTTAAAATATTGCAAAATACTCAAAAAATCAAAGGAAATAAGCATTTTTAATCGACGATGTAAAAAAAATGAACCCATTAGTCAGAAATGCATTTTAAAAGCTACAGTTAAACTGATGATTGTCTTTGTTAATTAAATTATGAAACTACGTAGTTGAGCAAAATATTTAGTACGTAACTGAAATAACAGTATCAATTTGATTGGTACCCCGAGGCCGTTGATATCAAAACAGTTTTCCATTTGATTAAGAATCCACTCGATGCACGCATATTCGATATTTCAAGCCCCTCTCGGTTCCATTAAGCCCCGATTTCACTCACTCATCCCGAAAATTATAGACCACTTTAAAATTTGTTGATGATCGAATAAAATTCACGTTGGACGTAGCATATTACAGCGCAAATTTGATTATATTAAATCGATAGGCTCAGGACAGGTATGCCCTATCTAAATTGTACATGCGAAAGTTGTTGAGGATGATTAATATACAATCACATGAAATTCGATGACATTGTTAAATAAAGTTCGCCGAAATTTTCAAGTTGAAGTTTCAAAACACTTTTCTTAGTAAAGAAAAAATTACAACAACTTTTATTAATTATCTTTTGCCGTAAAAATATGCAGTATGCAAGGGAGACACAGACTGAAAAAGTTCATAGTAGATTTTTAAGTACCTTCAGTTTCGTGAAAAAACTTATTTTCAAATATTAATCGATTAACGAGTGCAACATAATATTTTTATTATTGAATTATATTTAAACACTGATTCGTCAGAAATTAATTTAAATAAATCATCGAAAAATGATTTCAAATCATTATGATCGTTTCGTTCGACGAATACGTGTATTTCATGCCATTATTTCTGCCATATTTTACTCGATATTACTAAACCGAGGGAAAATTCGTTAGCGCTGTAAGCTCTCTATTTTAATTATATGCGATTTTCCGCTGTAAATTCATGACGGAATATTAACTCGTCCGTTTGAAATTTCCACGTATTTTACAAAGTGAACCAAATGAAAATTGGTCGTACATTTATTTCAAAGCGTTGTTTCTTAACATAGATTGTTTTTCTTTTTAATTTAATGAAGTAAATATTATAAGATTAGGTAGAAATAATTGAATTTGCACCAGGTGGGATCGCGTTATGTTGTTTATCATACATAAAAGAATGTGTTTTAAAGGTATAAATCATAAAATTGAAAATTTTACTTCCATCTGTTGCTTTGAAGATTTGCTTAGGGCGGGAGCACACTGGTTTACTATAACAATCTTTTTTTTAAATTCACGTATTAAATCAATCATCATCGATATAAATAGTACCATCCACGACGACGCACCCCACCATTTTTTGAATGAGGAAATATTTTACTATGCATAAATGCACATATATCGCAATACTTTGTCCTGATTAGTCTATTTATTTTTGTGTGCATGTACACACATGAGTAATGAGTGTGAACCTATAGAACGTCACACAAGCAGAATCTTGCATACATATACTGTCAACGATTGAGAAAAATAGATAAATTAACATCCAGACAGTAGAAAATTACAATGTTCATCACATCATAATTTTCTGCTCGTGGGATTCGAACCCACACCCTCAGGCGCAATAGACCATTGCTGAACCATTGCACCAATCGGTCGTCGAATTTATCTATACATAGAATAAGAAATGATGATTATTGAAAATGAAAATTTTAAACCACGCAACAGTTTGATAATATCTTCAAAATAATTATATTATTTATTTTGATTCAACGATAAGTGAGAAATTGTTTATTAACTATATTGTTCACGGTTTTACTCACTTTTTATTGTAAACATCGGATTAAGGCCGACGGTTTCGGACCGTTTCGGAGGTCCTTCTTCAGGGCGAGTGTTATGGTTACGCGGTCGCACCCAGCTTCGCACTGAAGCGTGTGCGAAGCTGGCAAGGAAGGACCTCCGAAACGGTCCGAAACCGTCGGCCTTAATCCGATGTTTACAATAAAAAGTGTAAAGTACTTCTTATAACTGTTTTTACTATGAATGAATAAACATGGCACAGTGTGAAGAGCCCGACCACCAGTGGTTGATCTGCGACGGGCCGGTGGACGCGGTGTGGATCGAGAACATGAACACGGTGCTGGACGACAACAAGATGCTGTGCCTCTCCAACTCGGAGCGGATCAAGCTCACGCCGTACGTGCACATGGTGTTCGAGGTGAGGTTCAACTAGTAATAACAATTCAATATTCCAATTAAAAATTGAATTTAAAATAAATAAATATATAAAAATACATTATTGACAAAACACCACACAGTAACACACACATTAGGACAAAATAAATACACTTTGTTAACTCAACTTACCCGTTAACTTACTTGGCCGTTTTCAATATTCTATCTATCGCTTGTTTTGTTTACTAAAGTCAGGCAAATGTATCTATTTGCACTTACTTTGATTACAATGCGCTGTCGATGGATAGCCTTTGCTATGACTCTTGTCAATCTAACGTCATATAATCTGAGAAAACAAACTATCTATAATCTTTGATACATTATTTAAAACGGCCGTTAGACACTCGGCTAACAGATCTCATATAGTCAACTCAACTCAACTCAGGCACTCAGCCAATAATGTCCTTTACCTTTAACATAGATTAGCCGATTTAAATCCCCGACGGCAATATGCCTGATCCTTGTATTAAAGATATAAGTCATGACAGGAGACCAATTCTTGCATGTGTAACATGATGTCAAAATAGAGATAATTCGAAAATCACAAAAGTTGACCGTTTAATATGTCAACCACCATTTTTCAATATGATCTTAAGGTGTTATTATTTAAAAATTAGTTATAGCGGGAAAGAGGTATATAATATTTGATGCTAGAATTTCCTCATGTAAGCCCAGCCCTTAGCTAGTCTGATACGTACGCAACGAATGAAGGAAGTAGTATCATTTCATTCGATCTCGTAACCTAGGTTACGTTGTTATACGTGGCATTAAAAGCATCTTAAAGATTTGTGTTAGGGTTGCCAAAAATTAAATTTATAACATATTAATTATATTGTATTTATTTTTAACAGAAATCGGTTGAGAGTTCTTAATACTTTATATTTTTGAGCCCATGTTTGTAAAGTATTTTAAATATAAATTAATTTACATACTTACCATACACCGAATTTCAAATACACTACCTTATACGACTTCAGGTTGCAGCTGCTGCTTGATTTTAAAATATTAATTACTTTGAAAATCAAGTGTTCTAATATCGTCACTTAATACATTGGAATCGAAAACATGGTTAATTTTATGCAATATGTTTTAAATTATGGTGTGTATAATGTTCTAAATACAATATTTTAAACTAAACATTTAAAGATTTTATAACCGGTTGTTCATAATATAGTGTTTTGTCAATAACACGACAATAACTTCACAAACCATTACCGACAGCGTAGTCGACAGACTATCGATTGATCAGGCGTTAAGTCAATTGCGTTTAAAATTTGAAATTACGATGCACTCCACTAATCGCGTGACCCAGCCCTGGGCTAGATCGCCGCGGGCGCCCCGTGCACCCCGGAATTCGCTTATGAAGTTTGATTTTTGTGACGTGGAAACCACGCAAATTCTCACTAACACGTGGGTTCTAATAACTGAAACTTTGACTGAACATGGGATGAATAATGCGTTTTTTTATGATGTCGATATCATTGTTATAAATGTATTTGCATTGCATTTGTATTATGCATACAGTTTTTGGTAAATAGGATAACACCACCGACTTGGTGCATTTCTCCCACTACACGTAGTAACAAATTTTTTACATTATTTCAAAGGGTTGTGTTATAATCAGTTCCCAGAAACCATTTATTACATAAAAGTAGATATTCGCTTACCATTTTTGTATAACCTAACATAGTGACTCCATTAAAAACTGGGTAAACCGATCAGGTGGCTGACTTAGCCCAAGCCTCCCCAGCCACGGTGTCCCGCTGCGGCATGGTCTACATCGACCCTGGCGAGCTGGGCTACCTGCCCTACGTCAGGTCCTGGCTGGCCGAGGGCATCGAGAAGAACCTCTTTACACAAGAGAACTCAGAGTTCCTATATGAGCTTTTCAAGATGCTGGAGGTGGGGCTGATTCACGTTAACACTAAATGCAGTGTGGGGATTAGACAAGTGAGTTGTGGTATATACATAGCTGATGATTTACATAGAAAAACCTTGAAGAAACTCAAAAATTGTTTTGAAACTCCCCGAATTTGATTCTAGTTAAATATACGCTCGCCAATTTTTTTCAGAAACAATAAATTTCAAATGTACATAGCTAAGTATTTAGTTGAATATCCTCATGTAATGCTTAGAATATTTTCTGCCATACACGGTAAAATTACATCAAAGCAATGATAACTTCACAGTGGGTTCAGATTTATATAAAATGTTACCTATCCTTTAAATATAGGTGGACATTAGCAAGGTATCGGCGCAATGTTATCTCATGGGGGCTTTACTCTCCGAACCCGGGGAGAGGTTCGCAGACAAGGCCGCAGTTAAAACTTACATCGCATACTGCTTCATTTTCTGCTACATCTGGTGTATGGGAGGCAACATTTTGGAGCACAACAGAAAGGCCTTTGAAGAGGTGGTTAAGAGGCAGTTTGAGGCGTTTGAGGAGGCTGAATAGTGAGTATTGTCCGTTAATACACTTAGGCATTCGTAAGGTATGACAATGCTACCTAATAAGGGTCCAATATTCTCCGAAATTGAAGAGATATCTAGAAACAAAGTGTCAAACTACTTAATTTTATACTTTATCTGGTGCATTAGAGAAAACATACTGGAAACAAATAGAAATGCATTTGAGGCGGAGGCTTACAGACAATTTGAGACGTTTGAAGAAATTGAATAGTAGATTTTGTTCGGCCTGTTAAATTATAAAAAATAGGCAATTCGTTTTTACTTACATAATTTTTATTGATAACTCGAAAAAATGTTATTGAGACTAGCCAAATAATTGAAAAATGGAAAATTGTTGAGTTGTAATCAAGCCTTTGTTATTGCATACGCAAATTTGTAGCATAGTTTGGATTTTTCAATCACCTTGAATAAACTCTCATATTCGGATAGAACGAAAATCTGAATAAATACAAAAATTGTTACAGCGTCTGTAGACCAACTAGGCAATCAATCTAGCGCTCAAATATAAACCTGCCGAGTATTAATTTCCTAGGGGAAAATTCTAGCAAAGACCTGTTAATCGATAACTATCCCTGTTCAACTTCATGAAAACAACTAAAGTTTAGACTTTCATCTAAAAATTGATGCTAAGTCTATGATGTGTTTGTTTAAATGCGCTGATCTTCCAAACTATCGGATAGATTTGAAAAGTTATTTCTAATTGGTAGACAGATTGCCTATATAGTGCTTTAGCACTGCAGTCATACGCGGCTGATACCGCGAGTCACAGCTAGGCTTTATATAAATCAGTCAAATCTGTCATATAAAATATTGAATACATATTAATGGTAAATTATCCTACGATTGTTTACTGGGATAAATTAATACTATCACCCGTACAATGTAACTCAGTACACCATATCAGTCAAGGGAAAATCAGTGATCAAAGGGGAATTTCTCGTCAGTTTCCCGCAAGGGTTCAACTTCTTCGACATGTTCATGGACACGAAGCAGCGCAAGCTCAAAGTGTGGGCGGAGATCATCCCGGAGTTCCTGTACGATTGCAACAAGCCGTTCTTTGAGACTCTGGTACCCACGATAGACACAGTGAGATATGGGTACTTGTTCCAGAAACTTCTTAGTTCTGGGAAGCCGGTTATGTTTACTGGGAATACGGGTAAGATATTTTCAAAATTAAGAGTAGTAGGGTAGTTGTCAAATAGTTTGGATATAAAATTTAGAGAATTTTTAGTTTTTATAGGTATTATGTTTACGCTTTGTTTAAGTAATTTTTTATATGCTATGATTTACACAAAAAAGGAAATAGAATATGATCTTTTTAATTTTTTGTTAAATTAGGTTAAAGGGTAATTTTCAAGTATAATATTCCAGGTGTGGGTAAGACAGTAATCGCAGCGGAGATATTGAACAAAATGTCAACTACTGGTACCTATATACCGGTTATTTTGAACTTCTCTGCGCAAACTAGCAGTCCCAGAACTCAGGTACTATCTAATAGAAATTCTGCATTTTCATATATTATAGTTGCAGTTGATGTTTTATCGATATTATGATTTGGAAGGTTGCTGGTTGAAAATATGGCTTTATCGTGCATGGAATTTATTTAAATTGGATCATTAGTGTATTGCTTACAAATACAGATTATGAACTGCTGTCTGTTTTATCTAAAATATTTCGCTGCTTATAAAGAAAGATTTTGAACTCTGCTTCTGCGTCTTTTTTATCTAAAGTCATAATGCTGAGCTAGGGCCATTTCGTAGAACGCGATACAACAACTTACAACTTTATTCTGTGTAATGTCTATTTTGTGTAAATTTGTCTTTGTGTAATGTAACGAATATGTTCTATGAATAAATAAATATCTATCTATCTAAAAATTCTTCACCTTCATGAATTTTCGCATATATAGGAGGTAATAGAGCTCCGCTTAGAGAAGCGTCCCCGTCGAGCGATAGGAGCTCCACTAGGGAAGAAAGTGATCATCTTCATCGACGACGTCAACATGCCCAGGCTTGACGTGTATGGAGCTCAGCCAACCATCGAGCTGCTACGGTAAGATCGCGTATATCAAATAATCAATTTTATTTATTACTTTAATTTTGGAGGAACGGTTTAACCAGTAATACCTTTAAAAGAATTTCAATAGATATGTTAAAAATAAATTAAAACTTATTTATACATTTATCGTTCAATTAATTCGTTCATTTTCTCTATAACAAAACTATCATCATGAAAACCATCAATAACGTCATGAAAAGCTCACATAAAGGTGGATGTTTTCTATCAATAGCTTCGAAAATGATCTCACTGTTTACCAGTAATTAGGTGATATTGTTACGATTTTATCTTCGTTTTCAACACTATCGACATGCACATCGGAATAGAGTGTGATTTTTATTATGTTATGTGCACTTATAAATATATTTTTACATTTTATTTTATCTTCGTCGTTTACATACATACTTACACGACAGTGCAAACTTTAAATGTCTACATAAATTTAGACTTCAGCTAAATACGCTACGTAAATTTAGACATTTAGTAATTCGGATTTCAAATATATTTTATAATTTTTGCCATCCTTAATCCCCTGATATGTCGCAACCCGAGATATTGTTAGAATACCGTTCCGCGCAATGTATTTCCTTTAAGCATTGTGTAAATATACAGGAGCCCTTCGACAAATACTCCCGTATACTTACAAAACACAAGATAGCTCATTCTTACGTATTGTAACTGTGGTGTTCACGATATATAATAAATGTTAGCATACAGACCAGTGGGGCGCTAGTGTCACTTCTGACACTTCAAACCTGTCATCTGTGGCGTGCAGACGTATCCGTTGAGCTGTGTGCCTACTTACTGATATTTGAATCTTTTATTTAATGCTCACCTACAACCATAGGACATAACAGTAACAACAGTCATAGAAATGCGTTTGATATTTCAAGAAGTAAATTATTTGTAAGGAACGATAGATAAATAAAATGAAATAAAATTTGTATAAATCGAATCTAATTTTTTTGTAGTAGGCTTTAACAAAATTGATTGTTATGAAACTTTGATTTGCTATTTTTATTAAGTCCAACATTACTGAATTTGTAATAGGAAAAAATAAGTATACGGTATTAGATTTTCGAATCGATTGATAACATTGTCATACTTAAAAAACATACGTAGTATCCTGTTCTTAAAATATACTTGATAGACTGACTGTAAAGTCACTTCAAATCGCACGGAATGCCTATTAAAAAATATAGAATTTAAGTTTTTTCACACTATTGGCACATTTATTAATAAACTTTATTTAACTTGCAACCGGTTTCGTAAAATCAGACTACCTATAAAATTTATTCCTAATATGGACTTAGTGTGAAAAAGACTAATATGGATATTTTTTCCTGTTCTTAAAATTCTCAAAAATACTCAATTTACGACCTTTTAATTTTTGTTTGGATTGGATTTAGGATAATTAGGCACTGAGAGTGCATAATGAGTATGGCCTTAAGACGACTGATATTCTCAGACAATTCCTCGATTTTGGGGGTGTATATGACCGCGACAAGCTCTACTGGAAGGAGATTCTGGACGTAGTGTTGTCCTGCGCATGCGCACCTCCAGGCGGAGGCCGGAACCCTCTCACTGGCCGGTTCGTGAGGCACTTCGCTATGTTCTACATATCCGCTCCGAATTCTGAGGCTATGAAGACTATTTTCAAAGTAAGTTATCAATCCATTCTACTGTACTTATAATTCTAAGTGGAATGTTGTACAAACACTCGTCCTGTGAATTATGTGCAATCGAATTTTCGAGAAATAATTTCAAAAATATGAGAACTATACTAAAAATATAGGTGTGATCTTCAGAGCCTGGACGTCTTGTTTTTTTTAATAAATAAACTAATATAAAAATGCGTTTATTGTCATGCAAATATATATATATAATAAGAAACAAATTGTATGACAAAGGGAAATGGCTCAGCATCTACTGCCTGGCAGATCCGTGCAAGACAAAGTTGTTTTTCAGCTACTCTGAGCCCATAAAGTGTAAGGCGGGAGCCGTGTCGTCAGTGGACTTAACACAGAAGAAAACTTAAAAATAAACAACTTTATATTTAAACCTCGCAAAATTTTAGCCTTGCTATTAGATCAATTCTTAAAATCAATACATGTTCACTATATTATGTTTCATTGTACAAAGGCTACTTCAATTTACGAAATTCGGCGTTACTATAAAGAATATTCTCTACACCAGGCGATCCTCAAAGGCCATATGGAGGACTTCGTGTCCGAAGTGGCTGTACTAGGCGAGCCCATCGTTAACGCCGCGGTGGACGTGTACCAGAAGATCTGCGCAGAACTGCTGCCCACACCAGCGAAGTCTCACTACGTGTTCAACTTGCGGGACCTCTCCAAGTGCATGCAAGGAGTGCTGCAGGCGAACGCCGCGTATATGAGGCTGCCGCAAGCTATGCTGAGGTGATTATTCTTAAGAGTGGAAGCTTTCAGCGCCAATTGGGCCTAGATTTCATAGATAATCCTGGAATATACAGGAACTCAGCGGGAAATAGTGTCATACTGTGAGTGCAGGCCCGTAGGTTCCTATTCCACACCTAATTTGTTTGTCACTGATTCTTTACTTTTCTTCCCTCAAAAGAGCTACCAAGGCATCTGGGACTTTTTGTTTTTCTTTAAACGATTTTTGTTTATACAAAATCCTTTATTTTTATGATATATTTTTTATTAATTTTAAGAAATTATAGAGATTCTTAAAAAAACATGAATAGCATAGAAAGATATACGGAAAGAAAGCAATTCGCATATTCTAAAATCAAACAAAGTTCGAAGTATACAATCTGGATAATTAATAAACACACAAATCAAAATGATTAGATGCAGGAGAATTGCGCAAGTGTAAATGCTTGCTTATTTTTAAACAATTTTCACGTGTCCTTCGCAAAGTTTTTGCAATATTAAGGAAAATGGCACGTTAACAGGTTTCAGTGAAAATAAAATATTCTTATAAAGTGTTCCTTGAAGAACTGCATCGAAATTACCCTTTGGTGCTACGTAAACTTATTTATTATTTAGGCTCTAGACCGACTATTTCTCGTGTTCTTGAATCGATTAGTTGGATACAATTTAGAACTTATTTTAAATTTACTTACACGCGATGCAACAATCGGGCTATAAGAAAAATTAAAAAGGGATCAGAAATAGATTGATATAAATTACATTTAAAATAAACTTATTGGTACAACGGTGTTGTCATAAGTCATGAAGGTACTTTAAGTGGCATAATTATATAAAATAAACGCTTGAAGTTTGAAGTTTATTTTGATCGTGTGTAAATCGCGTGGTCTTGGGTTCGAATCCAAGTCAAATAGTTTCGCTGGATTTCTTTCTATTGCAATATCTTTGAGTATCAAGTGTTCGGCGTGCTATGTCCGGAATTTGTTGAATACTAAATGTAATAAAACAACCAAACATAATTTAGAAAATATATACATTAAAAATACTATAAACTGTTATGTATGACACATGTTGGACTGGCATACCCTACAAGTAGAAGTTCCTTAAAATAAATAGTAGCAGTATAGGGTACTAAACACAGATAGTAATAATATTATTATCTTAGTTCGGATTCACTGATTTACCCCTTCTCATAGATTGTTCTACCACGAGTGTCTCCGCGTGTTCCACGACCGCCTCATCAACATCCAGGACAAAAGCTACTTCTACCACCTCATGTGCACGGTCTGCCAGAAAAACTTCCAGCAGCCGATCCTGGAAATACCCGAAGATCCGATTATTGAACAGCCCCCGGTTCTGCTCTTTGGGGACTTCCTGAACTCCGCCGTGCCCAAAGAGAACAGGATGTACCAAGAAATACCGGATATACAGAAATTGATGAGTGTTTTGAAGGTAGCTACATTTTTCAAATATATTTTATGTGTCTCAATAGTTGCCGATTCTAATGTAAAATATATTATACACCTCGCCTTCTTAATGACACCCATAAAGATTTTCTCGACATTTTCAAAAATAATTGATTGAGCAACTTTCATATATAAATGGATTTTTTCGACATAGATATTTCTAGTTGTGCATCGAACCGCTGCCGGTTCGCGAATGACGTTCGGACCTTACTCCCTGCACCCCCTATTTCCAAATTCAAAAATCCTGGCGCGTTGTCTATGGCTCTATTTATACATAAGACTTCTATCAATAATAATGTGTAATTTGGTCTGAGCCATTAATAGCCCATGACCACCTATGGTGTATTTCGCATTGTGGCATACGGTTTGAAAATTTAATTGACGATCGATGTGACAGTAATATCGTTACAAGCAATTTTCTAACAAAGAAAATTACTTTGGAAAAGAAAATTACCGGCTTTGTTGTTGGTAATAAATTATTGCAACATTATAGATGTTTTGACATCGGAATCCTATTACAGCGTTATTTATTTTAAGTTGGTAACACTGTGTTTTCGTTTTGTTAATACGAGTGAACTAATTAGGGTGGATTTCAATAAATTCATAGTTGATCAAAAACTAGATACTGCGCCATCTTTACAGGAATACTTAGAGGAGTACAACTCTACCGCTCGCGCGGAGATGAATCTGGTATTGTTCCGAGATGCGGTGGAGCACGTGGCGAGGGTAGCGAGGGTGTTGAGGGCGGAGAGAGGGCACAGTCTGATGGTGGGCCCGGGGGGGTCTGGTCGACGGTCTGTGGCTACGCTAGCGGCCCATGTTAATGAGTGCAAGTGAGTATCCGGAAAAAAGCACCTGGTATTTTGGGGGTGTAACGTGTGTTGAAGGCAGAATGAGCCAAAATAACACGGTCGGGTCGGGAGAATCTGGTGGAAGGTATAGGCATGGGCCTATTAACAGCGCATGATAATGAGTGCAAGTGAGTATTAGGAACAAATGTCAAATGGTCAGAATGTACCTGGTAGTTTGGGGATGTAACGTGTGTTGAGGGCGGAGTGACCCAGAGTTACATGGTCGGTTTGGGAGGGTCTGGTGGAAGGTATATGACTCTATTAGCAGCTCATGTTAATAAGTGCAAGTGAGTATTAGGAACAAATGCCATATGGTCAGAATGTACGAGGTGTTTAAAGGAGGTAACTTGTATTGAGAGCAGAGTGAGCCAGAGTTACATGGTCAATTCGGGAGGATCTGGTGGAAGGTATATGGCCCCATTACCAGCCTATGTTAATGAGTGCAAGTGAGTATTAGGAACAAATGCCATATGGTCAGAATGTACCAGGTGTTTACGGGAGGTAACGTGTGTTGAGAGCAGAGTGAGCCAGACTTACATGGTCAGTTCGGGAGGATCTGGTGGAAGGTATATGGCCCCATTACCAGCCTATGTTCATGACTGCAAGTGAGTATTAGGAACGAATGCTATATGATCAGAATATACATGTATTTTGGCGATGTAGTAACGTGCGTTGAGGGCGGAGTGACTCAGAGATTGATGCGAATTAGTGGATCATTTGAATAAGAGGAGGAGTGATGGTATTTTTTTATGTAATATTGCATGTCGTGATCATCAAAAGAATCATTGATGTCTGTCAAAAGATTTTTATACCTTTGAAAATTTTCCGCAAAAATAATTATAATTTTACTGGAATATTCCTCCGTCCTTATTAAAATTCACCTGAATTAGAGTACTAGTATTTTAAATAAGATCTGAAAATAATTTTAATAAAGATGTTATTAACTTTCGACGAACCATGAAAGGGCAGTCGAGCGACTGAATAATGAGAATACTTATTAATTTTCTCGATTTGCGTCCACATGCAAACATCCTGATAGTTGCATCCCGGTATTCTTAAGACAAGTCGCTAATTAGAGGTTTCCCTCAAATGGATGTTTCAGATACTTAAAAGCCTTTGCAATTCGAAATATTGAGCGTGGCAAACATTATCCCATTTTCTGATATTAAATGATAAATAATATAATATGGTAAAATTTATTTAAAGGTTTCACGACCGATTTTAGCTCGGCGAAAGAGTTGTTTACTAAAGATATAGGTTCGATCTCCATGCCTTATAATAAGTACTAGGAGGGGATGTGTTTAACCCCGAGGAGTTTATTATTTTTGTCTGATAGGTATCAATAAACATATTATGACGAATTTAATGATTTTGTCCTATTATTTATTTATAAATTATTTAAATATATCTAATGGAAATGCACCTTGATTTTAAAATCTCTGGTCAGATGTATGGGTATGGAGCTCAAACGGAATTACGATACGCCGGAGTTCCACGATGACTTGCGCAAAATGTACATGAGAGCAGGTGTCAGTTGCGAAGACACTGTGTTCCTCTTCACAGACACTCAGATTACAAAGGAGGAGTTCTTGGAAGACATCAACAATATGCTCAATTCCGGTAGGTACTGGAAATTAAAGATTTCCTTGGAATGTACTAGCACAATAGTAGTTACATTTAATTGTCGTATGTCTCACAAAGCAAGTTCCGAGAAACATCGAGCTATGCTTAAGTCTTATTGAAATACTGTGACGTCGTTTTAATATAGCTTTAATACAACCTAACAATAAAGAGTGAGCAATATGATATTAATTACATCTTTTGCTTTAGTCTTACGATTCTAATGTAAAATTTAGGTGAGGTCCCGAATCTTTTCGAGGGTGACACATACGAACAAGTACAGACCGGGTGTCGTAACGATGCCGCGAAGAGTGGAATCAACCCCGCGGACAGAGATTCGGTGTACTACTTCTTCATCAACCGAGTGCGGGCCAAGTTGCACTTGTGCGTGTGCATGAGTCCTGTGGGTGAAGCTTTTAGGTGAGTATCCAGTTCGAAGGACCAATGGCACCAATTTCGTAGACAGAAATACTTCTTTATGAGCCAAGTGCGAACCAAGTTGAAGTGCAACGTAGCTCGCACTCTGTATGAATCTCGTTAGAAAGGTATTCAGGTTAGTCAGGCTTAAAAAACCAGTATTTATGCGTTATATAAACCAGCTTTTAGGTAAATATCCAGTTTGAAGGACCAATGACGGCAACAACTCCATTGATAGAAATACCATATACTGCTTTATCGACCGAGTGACCAACGTATCATTATCAAGTTTTGTCTGAAATTTGTCTGACAATTAACTATAATCAATCCATAACTATTGATAGTTTAACAGAAATACTCAGAAACCGAGCATGCGAGCAGTATACGGAAGTTTCAGTCTGAACGCGTGTATACAAAAGGGAAAATAAACATAATCCATTTTTTTAATTTTATTTTTGAGCTGTGTAAATCTGCAAATAAGGAATATTTTTAAATTTTTATTCGAAGCACGTTACAGTCTTCTTAAGCTGCTTTTATTCGAGCATCTTTTAAAATATCACTTTAGATTTTTCATGAAAATATAAACCTTTTGATGTAAAAATACAATACAGATACATTAGGTAGTCTTCCAGACGCAGTCGACATAAGAGGCTTTATGAGGTAGACGAGAAAATTCTTAGTGGAAAATATTAGAAATTCACAATCAAACATATCGTTTTGTATTAATACTTTACACAAGGTGCAATTCAAAATGGCGGATTCGGGCGTGGCTCTTTCCAATACCGCCCGCTGTTTGGGCGGTAAAACAAAGGCTCTTGTGAACTTTTGGTAATTTAGATCTGAATAAATGATTTAAAATTAAGAATTTCTCGGCAATAAACAGCGAACTATGATATTTGATAATACAATACGATATCTTAAGACGGCCGACAACGTCACAAAATTGGATGTTAGATGAATTATGTTTTTACAATTACAATTTATTTATCACAATTTTCGCCTAGTGAAACATGCTAACGGTACTAATTGGTACTATTACATTTACGAGTGTATAATCCCAACTACCGAAACGGTGCAACTCAATTTGAGCGCAAATCGCGGTAAGGAAATGAAAATGTTTTCAATACGCCGATACATAATTCCCAATTCGAGTATTGAGTGAAATTGATGAATTCTATATTTTTAAAGAAGCTTTTGAAATACAATTTTCTGGGAACGATGTCAAAGGAGTATTCGAGTAGATCGAAATTAGTTTGTAGGCAATGATATTACATGTTGCAGTTGAATACCTGTAATAACTAACAGTACTGATTGGCCACTGATCGATCTATTATAGAGGCCGGACATTTAGAGATCAGATTACTGGAGCTATCTGTTGTAAGCATGGGCCTAAAGCTCTGTTAATTACTGATCTCAAGAGTGTTAATTAGTTATTAATATAAAAAATAAAAATGATTCGCATTGCAAATAACATTTAAAACAAATACTCTTGCAGTTGCTCAAAGAAAGGATAAGTAAATGAAACGACATATACATTTATTTATTTATTTTCCACAACATCGATAGAGACGATATAGATTTATAGAGTGAACATGACACATATATTTGAAATAGATTTGTGCGGAGGGAATAATTTCGTTGTTACGAAGAGGGAGTGATAGACTTTAGAGAAAAAGAGAACTACTATGTTGGGTTTAACGACGAGCTCGAGCTCTGTTGCCGTGGCCGCAGGCTCGATTACCGTTGCCCTGAGCATGGTTCCCGTTGCCCTGGGCTTGGTTTCCGTCGCCGTGGGCTTCGTCCTGCTGGGTGCAGACTCGCTTCCCACAATTGACGCACCGCGAATGGTCCGCGTTGACTTGCTGCAAGTACGCCACCTCGCGCTCGCACTCCTGCAGCGTCGTGATGATACGGTATAACAGGACCGCCTCCTGCCGGTTCAGCCCGATGAACGGCCTGTTCCTATGCACGCGCTTCCACTCGTCGAACAGCTGCAGGTTCACCCGCCGCAGAGAATCCTGCAGCATCTCGAGTTGGCGCACGGCGTTGTCGTCGTCGATCATTTCGAACGTCGATGCGATTTTTAAATAGATGGGGATTTGTTACTGTGTCACGACCAGCAACCGTTCGGATGTGCAGCAGTGGTAGCAACAGGTGCAACCGTCCGACTTAACGGTCTCGCAGCGTATTGATTCCTGGGTTGCCGCTTTCCACCTTTTATTTTGCCCGCCCGTTTGGCCGCGACCCGCTCCTCTGCAATTCTGCGACTGCGCGTTTTCGCCCCGCCTTTTATCGATTCTATATTTCATGTCTATTTCTGGACGACACACAAAGGATTGCAACTGATGCACTCAATATCGACACTGATTGAAATGAAAAGGCAATATCAATTTACATAGACTAATAGTTATACTTATGTATCTGATTTCCGAGAACTGACGTTTTCCGAGAGCATGTTTACAATTCCTCTGATGGAAGACTGTATACACAAAATGTAATTTTCATTTTGTTTCCAATTTATTAACTTTTCACAACTACTAGAGTATTTTACAAGTATGATTGTTTATTTTTATTGGTGTAGTTTCGTTAATAGATCGACAAAGATTTCGTATAGTCTTATTTTTGTCAACAGCACATTTTCATTTGAGTTATATACAAACCTCCATGACATTTAAACACAATGAAAATGAATCCTGAATAACAGTATGTATTAAACACCATGAAGGTTCTGGGCACGGGAAATGCTGTGTAAATTGTTTTACGCAAATACGAAAAATAACGTTGATTTTGAAATACGCTTTGGGAAGAAAACATGCGTAAGAAGTTGCCTGCTCGAAAAGGTGCTTCTAAGAAAAGCTTTTAGCGAGACCGAAACAATGGTATATTTGTATTTGAGGATCATGTTTGGTTATATTATAGTAAATTGCGATGTAGTAAATAAATTAAACATGAATGACTTTACTTTTTTAACGCTTAATTATAAAACAATTGTATTGAATAAATGGGGAAACAATAATTTGTTACTTATCTTTTCTTTTCTTGATTATTAATAAAATAATATTATTTATAATTATAATAATTAAATTATTCGCATTAAAAATGTAAAAACGTGAGTTTTTATGTAGACCTTACCTTCCTGATCCGATTCCTAGAAAATCTGACGACAAAGATGTCGCATCCTTATAGCATGTAGTTCAAAGAAAAATTTATTGAAACTTGCAGGAAAATCTTAACAAATGCTGTAAAGTTTTAATTTTTATAATGTTTAAGTAAATAAAATCTTAAATGTTTTATTTATAACAAAAAAAGTTCGATATCTTAGTAAAGATCGTTTATAAAAATAATTAGAATTTCTTTGGTTTAGCGATTTTATTCCATTTCAGAATTCAAAAGATACAGTTATAATTTTCATGCTAATTTATAAAATAATACATTTTTCATTAGCTAAATGGGAAGACGTAGAAGTACCGCATAGAGCAAATAGACCAATACCGGAACACGACCTTTTTTTGGTCCATGCTTGCTAGAAACTTTTTTTTGCTGAACTCAAAACACTTTTTTCATACATTCAGATGCTCTTTAAAAACCAATTTTTTTTATATTTATAGACCACTAACATAATATAATGCTAATGCCCTATAAAGATTACAATCTAGCCTTAAGACTAACAAGTAATTTTATTTTAACTTAAACCGCTAACTATATAGTCTCTATTAAGAGGAAGACATTTTGATATTGTGTTCTTTGTGGGCAGATTAACACATCACTACTTAATTCTAACACTTCACTGAACTAGTTCGAGAGGTTTTGTCCTTTTTAACCGTCTCACTATGTCCGAAAAACCACCATTTAAAAAAACCAAAATTTGAAAATACATTTTCGTAGACGTCGTTGCCGCATGTTCCCTTCGCTGGTGAACTGCTGCACCATCGACTGGTTCACGAAGTGGCCACCAGAGGCGCTGCTGTCGGTGGCGCAGCAGTGCCTGCAGCCGCTTGGAGACCAGGACATCATAGATAAGATATCCATGCTCTGCGTTACTATGCACCAGGTAAGGACTTCGAAGAGCAACGACTTTTCAGAAATACCGTAATACTTAAGGGTTATAGAGCTGAAACAATGAGATTTGTATTTTATCTTATTTAATAAATATTGTACTAGGCTTTTTTCAATAGGCAAATATCATACATATTGGGTTTTTTTATATAGATTATTATTTATTAGCTTAGCTATCATCCCCCTAGAGATGCTTCACTCATTACGGGACATCCTGTACGTATATCCATTATGTAAAACATAGCGTAACTGAGAGTACAAAATGAATTATAATTTTAAATAACATCGATTCTTTCCAATACAGAGTTATATTATTTAAAGGAGTATTAAAAGTACAGAAAAGCTTTGTTTTATTATGATGTTGAAGCTATAACGCCGTAAGGTTTCATCGAAATCCCTTTAGTAGTTAAAGAGACTTCCACATTTACAATAACAGAATGTTTAGGGCATAGGCATATGAACAAACTTGAAAGTGCGTTGTGGCGTCACGTGACGTCACAATTCCTAAATCGCGAGGTTGAAATGTTTTCGCCGCTAAGTACATATACCACTTCCAAATATCAATTCTCGGGGCCTCACGGCCAGTCCTGTGGTTCAGACTGGCCGACCCCGAGGATTGATGTGTTATATGTAATTAGCGGCGTACTTACTGGTAACATAAGTCATAGAGTCTTTCTCAGAGTTATTCTATTACCAACACTAACAAGTAAATGATACCAGATAGAGAGTAAATGCAAAGAATCGCCTGGGCTAAGTGATTGTCTCGATCTTCATTACGCCTAATTACTTGATATAAATGCTGGTGCATCTTGCGGCCCACGCGAATAAACTTTAAATACTCCATTTTCAGCCTGGGAGTAGGTCAATTATATCCAGTTATCTTCAATGACGTTGATATGTGACAGTTAGTGGGGCAATGAAAAGAAATAGTACGGTTTTCAAAGGATTTTTAATATGATCTACGTGATATTAAGGCAGACTATAGTATGAAGTTACTGAGATTTTTTTGTAAGAAAATTTCTAAACGTTTTGTGTCCGCCTCCTTAAATATGCAACCGCTTCTCGAAGTAGAGGATTCACATCACATAGTGCAGAAGATTTTATTAAAGGCACAATACTAAACCAGCTGCTTCCAAGGTCTGTACCGTTATACTATTGTAATAAAAATTGACGTAACGATGACGTTACAATTTCTAAATCGCGATGTTGAAATATCACTTCTAAACATCAATCCTCTGGGCTTCTTACGGCCGGCCAGTCGTGGTGCGGACTGGTCGAGGATCCTCCCTTTTCGTTCGAGAAATAAAATCATCCGTCACAGCATTATAGTCATGTGCATGTTTAAGAAGGTGTCCAACACAAAACGTTTTAGATTTTTTCTAACAACCCTGAATCAGACATTAAGCGACGTGTATAGTCCCCTGCCTCAATATCACATAAAGCCGTGGGTCCTATAAAAAAACCGTACGAAGCACTATTTCTTTCTGATCTGTATCTGTATCACTATAATCAGAAATAAACTTTCAAACTTCATCCGTAGATTCGAAGATTAGCGATAGATAAACCAACAGTTAAATTTTTCCGCTTTATTTATTTATATATTTTTTTATATTATAGCAAGCAAGCGGGGAATGCGGTTCACCTGATGTTAAGTGATTGACCGCAGCCCATGAACATCTGCAACAAAATCGCCCATGAACAACCGCAACTGCATTATTGTACTATAGACTATCGACCATAGCAAGCAAATCTTCAGAAGCTGATACTATAGCTATCCTAGGACGTGGACGTAATGACGGACCGCCTGTACGACGAGATGCGGCGCCACTTCTACACCACGCCCAGCAGCTACCTCGACCTGCTGAAGCTGTACCTCGGCCTGCTGGACAAGAAGCAGCAGGACATCATCCGCGGCAGAGACCGGATCTCTTGCGGACTGCATGTATGTTTATTGGTTACTAGCTGTTCCACGCGACGTTGCTTTGGCTTTCACTGGTTTGGGCACTAATAAGAACTGACTTTTAACTAGTTCAAACTGTGTTGTGGAAACCAGTTCCTTAAAATGACTCTTATTTATTTATACACTTAATTTTTTTTTAATTTATTTATACCAGGCAACCAGTTTCTGAACAAAGAGTCTTATGTATTTATTTATGCACTTTATTTTTATTTTTGTTTTTATTTATTTATATCAGCTTATTGTGTCATCATGTCATGTCATCATGTAACTACATGATGACATGACATGATGACATGACACTATTTAAAAGATCTTAAATGACTTAAAACTGCGGCCCATAAAAACTAAACACTAAAATTAATACTAATTTATTATAAATTATTGTGTTGAGAAATACGAAATACAGTAACACAATATGTAAAGTTTCTAACATTTAATTTTTTAACACAGTAGGCGGGCTTATGACTCAAATTAAAAACAATATGTGAATAAACGCAAAATAGAAGGCAAATATAATAAAAAATCGATATTTGCAAAAATAATTGCGGAATTTATAGAATTATAAAAGATTCATATTTCAACGTTTACAATGAAAAATATTTATTTTGATGCACAAAATATTTTCAGCTCGATAAAAGAAGGCAGCATCCCGACCCGTATTGAATTTCTGAATGTATTTTTGGTGAAAATTGAGTTCTACGTAATTAAAATGAATATGATACGAATATGAATTTTATTTTCTATTGAAATTGTATTTTGAAATTTTACACAAAGTTAACATAGATGCTGAAATCGACCACTTCCTTGTGCACTCGATGTAGACGTTTTTAGTTTGATTTTGATAAATATTATAACTCAGTCGAATTGATTTTATCTATAAGTACAAACCTTAAGTAGTCGTTGAACTTAATTTTTTAAAGTCAATTTTTTTAAAGTTTCGAATTGAAAATTGTCAAAATAATAATATTTCAAATTGTTTAACCGGCTTAAATTTTTAACAATTTTTTGAAAAATCAACATAAAATAATATTAATTCATTACAAATTGTACAGAAATTGTACGAAACGTACGAAGTGGTGGGTGTGATGGAACAACAAGTGCGAGAAATGGAGCCCGTTCTAGCGAAGAAAGCTGAAGAGGTACGTTCGTATAAAATATTCTAATAACCAATTTTACAATTGATTAATTAATTTCTAACATTTCTTAAAATCTTTTGAACAAGGATATTATAGGACTTACGTAGGTTTTAGTTTTTAAGTTTAATTTTACATTTAATACACCTCCCAACATTTCTGTGTTCATTTTTATTCAATCATCGAGACTCCGCATAACTTCTAAGTTTTCCCAATTTTCTCTTGAACATATTAGCAATTCAGTCTGAAAAATATGTATTTTTATAATAGTATGTACCCTGTATTAAGTGATATTTTTTATTTATAAATTAACAGAATATATACATGATCAGCTGTGAAATAAAAAAACTGGGGTTTATAATTATGATCGTATACAATAATTTTCTTCAATAACAATTCCGCTTTAACTGAATACTAAATATTGGAGAAATAATAGTTAATTTTATGTTTAATATTAATTTTGGTAATACTTTTCCTTAATATCGGATATATGAAAACGGGTCTATAGTTTAAAATCGCTACTAAATTGATAAAGTTTGAGAAGGAACACATGTGTGCGGCGGAAAACGCGATATTTAAAATAAACCTCAAAGTAAATACTGACATCAAGGAGATAGACGATCTGAGCCGTACGGGAAATCTTTTCAAGTCTGCTCTAGACGGAAATTGTTGCTAACTCGCTCTTGAAAAGAAAATGTTTTCTTGTGAACGTACAAAACGAATGCGTATATACTGTGAATACACTAGGATGGTATAAATTTGATATATTAGGGATAATTTTTGTAGTACGTATTCAGATACGTAGTAGATTGGGGGCTTGGTTATATCTGCCTCTTAACTTAAAATATGATCATTGAGTTCCGGAATGAAAAAGCTCATTAGATTATTTAAATATGTGTATATAATTTCTATGACAAAACGCGGGTATAAACAAATTATTGAGAACACTCGAGATATATGCATAAAATATCGTTAACACACGGTCCACATAAAATAGTAAAATCCGGACCGAGGACGGCCATTTGGTGGTCTAGTGGATGGTTGTAGGTTTCATCTGGGCCTATACATCAAGAAGTCTCGGGTTCGAATACCGGGTATACCAAAAAATATTGTCAGTTGTTACGCCCCCGTGCCTTGAAGAGTACGTAAAACCTTCGATCCTGCACCTGAACTCTCTCCGGTTGTGTCGGTCTATCCAGGTTACGAGAGTAAGGGAATAGAGAGTGCGACTATAATATTTCATGCGCATCTGTTCTGTTTAGATTGGCCACCATGACCAAAATCGAAGAATTTATTAAGGGGATTTTTAAGTTATCTTTTAATTCAGTATTGGGTTTTTGTCTAAATAAATGTCCTAAAAATATTTTGTTTCAGGGCATAGCGCTCGTGGCTCGTCTAAAAGTTGAGCAGAAAGCAGCCGATGAAGTGAAACAGGCGGTCATGAAGGATGAGGCGGAAGCTAAGGTTTGTGGTATTTTGTAAAATCATATTTAAATTTATAAATGTCATCTTAGGTTTAATGTGAATTTAATATTGCGTTTTAGCTTCTTAGTAACAAACTTAGTAAAAATTGTTGCGTTTAAAAATAAAAATATGCAGCATATTATAACAATTTTATAACAATGAAAATTATTTCCATAAATCTATCAAGAGAGGATTCAAATCCTACTTTATATAAAAAATACTAAAAAATCGCAATGCACTAAAATTCAGTCACTTGAAATATGTTTTTTTTATATTTTTACTTCGGCGAAAAACATTAGAAGTTCTTCAGTTGACTGTAAGTGCCCGGAGCACTGCACTTGCGGGTCAGCAAACCCCGCCATTGTCTTTTGGTCGATGTAACCGATAAGGATTCCTATTAGGAATTGATTGAGCTTTGACCAAGTTAAGACCGCAATTTTATAGAAGAAAAACATTTTTAATTATCATACAGTTTTTAGTTTACGAAATTAAATGTAAAAAATGTTCTTAAAAATTCCAGTATTCGGATTTAAAATTTATATCACCATATTGAATATTCGTTTAAAAATACTATAATCAAAGGTGTATTAAAATCTAACGTGTAATTGTAGTATAATTTCAGCTACGGCTCGATTTTATACTAGAACACACACGATATCCAATCCCTCCCCAATTACTGTTACCAATTTTATAGTAACAATGAATTATCCGCATGCACTAACACCCGTTTTCAATAATATATCAAAGATTATTGATAGATTGTAATCTCAGATTAAATGACATTTGATGTCAAAAGTCATAACCAAGGCTTATCCGTCGACAGCAATTTGAAATCAAAGTAACAGCAAATAAATAGATAGACTTTAGCAACCAAAACAAGGGATATTAATACTGACCAAACCACGTTACTCGATATCACGAAATATGTAAAAACATTGTTATAGTATTTCTTTGTTGGTTTAACGCGAGTACTTTCTATATTAAATAAAATGTTTTTTTAAGTATTTTAAACGCGGTTTATAATACATTATTTTACATTATTCTGTCACCCGTGACCACGCTCGCTGTAAAGTGCTCGAAACGTCGGATTAATAATAATGTAAAAAAATGTATAATAAACTTTTAAAATCCATTAAAAAGTATTTTATTTAAAAACATTGTTAATTAAAGTTTATTTTAATACCGTATCTACTCATGATATTTCCATTAATATTTGATGTTTTTTCTTTGAGCGCTCATTCGTAGTCCCGTATTTCCTGGTAATGGAAAATAATGCAGTGTTTAATGAAATAATACGATGTTATACTGTTTCAGACGAACCGTTTCAAAACGATATTTAATTAAAAACGATTTCTGAGAACTGGGAATAGAATACAATAATAACTATGATAGTGTTTGAACATTTTACGTCGATAAAACATATACTTTTAGATACTTTTAAAAATATATTTCTCTTACTTTTATACTATTTCAATGTAATCTTGACAAATCTTATTTTGCTTACATACAGTAATTTTTAAGATCTGTAAAGACATTTCACACGGACTAAAAGCCCATATTCATTTCATAATTAATTACATTTATATTTTTATTATAAAGGCCCTACACGTGAGGATTTGCACTTAGCGATGGTTTTAATATTACATGCATAACCAACACTAAACTCTAGCGTGTTTGGGATAAAACTACGTAGGCCTCCATAATATGAAACTCGGTTATGCCTGTAAGGTTAAGACCATAGTGCAGACTGCAGGCCCTAACTTCCATAAGACTACTAAATTATAGAATAAAATAAAAATATAATTATTATTGTCTGGTGTAGGTAAAAGCGGAAGAAGTAAAGCAAATAGCGGACGAAGCGAAGGCGGACTTGGCACTCGCGATGCCCGCCATGGAGGCCGCTCAGAACGCGCTTAAAGCGCTGAACAAGGCTGATATTAATGAACTGAAGGCTTTCCAGAAGCCTCCTGCGCTTGTACGATTTGTGATGGAACCTGTATGCATCTTACTGGGAGCCAAGTAAGTCCTTTGTTATATTTTCTTTATAAGTGTAACTGGAGATGACTACATAAACTAAAATTCTAACCAAATCGGTTCAGTAGTAGTAGTTCAATCAGCTACATAAAGCTGCGCATTTGATTGCTAATATAAAGAATAAGGAAAATTCTCGAATTTAAATACCTAGACGAATATAAAATAAAAGTTAGATAGGGCATGAAAGTCCTGTATTTATTATTGCTTGCCTCGGGCAATGTTCTTCTAGGAACGTTTCTTTGTACAAGCGACAATTCCGTGAGAAGTTAATAATTTTCAGATTCCTTGCCTCTTTGGAACTGCGTTTCATTTACTTTGACATAGGATTTCAAAACGTGTACTTTACAAAAGACTTTATAGATTCTTAGAAATTAGCAGTGACAAATTTAAAATAGAATCTAAGCTTGTAATTTTTAACTGACTTTCAAAAAAAAGGAGGAGGTTATCAATTTAACCGTATTATTTTTTTTTAATTTTATTATCCTACCCTGATTTGTTTTTTTACCCGACCTTGCTTTTAATATATCTCACCGTCCAATGTATTCATTCTGCATAATAGATAAATTTTTACCATTTATTTAATCTTATGTTATGCCTCTAGGCGTCCAAGAGTTTGGAGCCTAATGTAATTCGAATAATTGCTGTTGTAAAATGAATAAATACTCTTCATATAAATCCACACATCCACACTTCCCTTTTGAAGTTATAAATAAAACCTGCCATAGAATTCTAGGTAAAATGTTATCTAATGGGCTTATTCTCCATCTCAATTACATTCAATAGTATTCCCTATTCCGAGACTTCAATAAATGCATTTACAAAACGAGCGCCCTTTGTATTACAAATATTTGAAGTGTAAATGCAATTTTTCCAGGAACTTTATCCGCTATTGCCGGGAAAAATCTTCTTTTTATTAGTCTGACGTAGATCTGAGATTGACTAGACACGGTATATGTGCTACGGTTTTCGTAGCGTGTATGAAATCTCTAGCATTCTGTTATGTTACAATCTATATTATTCTGTATTAAAAACCAAAAATACTATCCGCAACTATGAACCAAGCTGAAAAAGTATGTTTAAAGACCATTCCACGTCAAAAAAAGCCAACACCATCTGTAACAAAATCGTGTACGCAACAAGTAGCACAATATGCTTAATATGCCACAGTGTTAAGTAACGTGTTACGTTGTGATTGAAAATCGAGTAATGTTCTTAAAAAGTTATAAATTCCGGGATCTCTTACTAGCACAAAATTTAGTTTTTTTGAAATGAAATGAAAGTATATTTTTAAGTCTAGTATGCCTTTCCCAGTTCCGCAAGTTTTCTTAACGTTTCTTTTATTATCTAGACCCCGCTGTTTACGATAAAATAAACAGAGAATGTGCTATTTATGGTTTATTATATTACAAATTCAAAAAAGCTTGCATCTTCGATCTTATATCTTGACAGTTCAACCAAAATATCCAATGTATTTAGGGGAAACTGTCATTCTTTATCACAGATTACATAATGACCTAGTGAGAAAAACAGCGCTCTACCCACAGATATCGATTGATGTAATTGTCAAATAAGGGATTTTTATATATTTTTATATTAAGTTTTATCTAGTTTGATCTATGATCTATGGTGTTGTCTTTCATCTGTATTTACGCGGCAGAAATTAAATATTACATGTAATATTCTCGAGCAATATTATTTATTCCATTTTATAAAGAATGTTTATTTAAGGGCATAAAAACAAGTTCAGTGCAGTTTTATGAAGTTTCCAGTGTTAGTTGTTTTATGTAGAATGTAACGCAACAAGTGACGTTATACAGCGCTTGCTTTTGCGACCGTTTTATTTAAACTTCGACTTACTAGTGTATATTCTTGTTGCCACTGCCGTAGCAGTATGTTAATTAATATTCATTGCACATGTATTGTAAAGATTGTTTATTATGAACAATATTAGAATGGCCGTCCAAATTTATATTGAATTACTAGCTGACTCGGCGAACTTTTTGACAGACACGAACTTTAAGGAATTAATTGTGATTTTTACTACCCTATACACAATTTTATCATATTTTCTCAAAACGTTTTTCCCGTTTAAACCTTCCCCGGACTACCACGAATATTTCAAGACTAAAATTCGTCATATCTGTTCATGTGTTTTCGAGAATTAGCGAGACGAACGAACAATAATTGATTTTATTTATATAAAGTAAGACATATGTCCAACAATAACACTGAATGCCGGAGCTACACTCTTTCTTACAAATCTAAAAATATTCTTGTATAGACTTCGTTAGCCTAGAACTGTCCAGGAAATAGGCAACGTATATCGAGCAGCACCTGTAGAGCGGTGCATTCATACCCGTCAACATTTTATACCCTCACGGTGCAACTTCATATGAGTAATATTATGTTATGTGTTTATTGTTGTTCCAAATTCAAATAGTTTATTTACAGAAAAAGGTTGTTACATGCCGTGGCTGGTGGCGTACAAATGAAACTTTATGGAATTCAGTTTTTAACATCATGTAGAACACGATACCCTTTACCTAATTATATCATAAACTACACATTCTAATTTTAAATGAATTATGTAAATTATATTGATGTATGTGCTTGCTATTACGGTCAATTCAGTTTTAGATTAAGATTAATGTATAATAAATTGAACTATTATTGGTGCATCAAATAAATAAATATATTCTAAACGAAGAAATTAATATTACATTTTTTATCGTTCTCTCTTAACTTGAAGTATTTTACTATATAAAAAAATAGGACTAAGTACCAAAAGTTCGTTTTAAATTAATGAATAATAATTTAACAGACTTAGAATTTTTTTTAACAATTTGTAATATACAATTTTTACTGCAATTTTTAATTTTAATACTTATATGTAATTATATTTAAATTAAAAAATGCGGTAACAATTGTATATTACAAATTGTTACAGCTTCATCAATTTATATGATGCAACATTTTATTATATTAAAATGACTCATGTTATTTTAATAATTATTTTTTTTTTAAAGTATCCTTTTATCCAAACGCTTGTAGACCGGACTGGGACTCCACCAAGAAACTGTTGGCGGACGTGAACTTCATCAGGAACCTGGAGGAGTACGACAAGGACCACATCCCCGACGCGCTGCTCAAGAAGATCAAGGTCTACCTCACGCACAAGGACTTCAACCCGGACACTGTGGTCAAGGTGTCGAAGGTAATAAACCCATTGTTCTTCTCAGTCGTTGATAGTATATGTATGCAAACTTTGTTTTTGTGAGGTGATTTTTACAGTTAGCTAGAAGGGCTTCTACTGTTTAACGCGGACGTTACAGGCGAATTGAAGTTTCGCCTAGGCTAGCGACATGCCTAAGGGCCGTCTCCCTTTGAAGGGGATCCCGAACCTTGGCTTGGGCTGTCGCAGGAAATGTATGCAAGCTTCTGCTTGTGTGAAGTTTTATAGGTACACACTCATTACCTATGTGTGCACACGCATAAATAAATAGACTAATCAGGACGAAGTATTGCGATCGTAGAAAAATATTCCTACATTCAAAAAATGGTGGGGCGTGTCGTCGTGGCTGGAACTACCTATAAGGGCTCGTATACATAGACATGATACGACGTCACAACATGCTACGACGTAGCGTCGTTTCACGGTAATACGTCGTATCGTGGGCTCTACGACGAGTGAGCGACGCGTCATCCCAACGGGCTACGCCGTTACCGCATTCATTTGTTATTGAAAATTCAAAGATGAAACAACGGTAGGTGTAATAACTTTAATCGACTCGAAGAGTCGGGTTATTAAATGATCATAAAACATCGTATTCAAAGATAGAAATAAAAAAGAACTGCGACCAATCACACGATCGTGGCACGTTGCGATGTCGTGCCGACCGCTAATAACGACACAATCCTGTAATGCGATATTGAAAATTTTCTTTATGAGTACATCTTTCTGACATTAAACTGGCTGGCAAACTATTCCCGTACTCTGCGCTGGCGCATGATTTGGCCAAGGTAAGCTTCCGTCCGAATCAGACATACAGGTCTCTTTTATCATCGACAGCCTAAACGAAGTTCATGATACCCTTCAAAGACCGACGTCGTTTGCTATTTAAAACAACTGTTTTAAACCAAATGTTTTAAAACAATTTCTACCAATAAATAGAACCGACTTCCTCACATTAAAAAGTAGCTAATAACTTTTATTTTATTTTTGAAATCTATTCAAACTCGGTGCCTTTACCTAATTTCAATTTCAATTTAACAAGATTCTGTCGTATAGTCCTACAAGTCCATGTCACTTAGTTAAGATGTAGCTTTCTACATAATAGTATAGACATTTTAAAATCGGTCCAATAGTTTTTGTATGAATACATTACTCTTTATAATACTAATATTACCTATATTAATATAGATGACAATACTTAAAGGTTTGACTTTATCAAATGAAGGAAACGGATTTGTGCAACTGTTTATATTCACCTTCCAGACTTGATAGATTTATTTTCAATTGAAATGCATTCTAGCTCCACCGATTTGGGCTGAATTCTAAATTGTTTGCACGACAGAAAATAACTTTTGATCGTTTCAAATTCATTGATCTTAAATGCTTATATTTTTATGCCATCTGCGTTTAGGATAAAAATGTATTTTAAAAATATATAATTTCGAATTAAATTAACTGGCTATTAGGCGTTAAGTGGCAGTAACGTACCGAATTTAATTATATGCAATCGCTTAGAAATTACCTACTATTATATACCAAGATATCAAGTATTAGTAGTGTTAATAGGAAATAGATTTGATCTCCTCTAAATTTTAATGTCAGATAATTTACTTGTAATTACGTCAATGAACATGTAAAATAAGAAATATAATTCCATAGATTTTCCTTACAACTTTGGTAACGAAGGAATCTAAATTCTCTGTATTCGGATGTTTTAAAACCCCTATTTTTAAATATACTATAGTTCTAAATAATATAGTTTTAAAATATCACATAGTTTATAATACGCCGCGGGGTTGCTCTCACGTAACTTCTGATCCCGCGGTAATTCCAGGATTAAAAAGTTCCACTTTTTAGTGTCTGCCTTTTTATTTGTTCCAATTGTACCTACAGAACAATATCTTCTCTTGTGTAATATATGGGTTTAATAAATAAATAAAATAAAAGTGTCCTATATATTATTAGTTTTGATCCTAACCTATGTATGCTGAGAGTCATCGCAATCGGTTCAGTAGTTTTTTCGTGAAAGAGTAACAAGCACACATCCATCCACTCACAAACTTTCTCGTTTATAATTTTAGTGGATACAATCAGACCAACATAAAAATACATTGTTTATTTCTCATTATAATTTCATAATGTAATCCCAGAATAATTAAAATTAATATAATAAGGAATGAAATATGTACTTATAACTATATATTGTAACATGTGAGCTCCGCGGTTTAACCCGCCTACATCTACCGTTTCTGTAGGAGTTTCGAAACTTTTTTCTTGTCTCGGGTTTCAAAGAATCTCTATACAAAATTACCACCAAATCGGTCCAATAGTTTCGAAGCTTTATCAATTCAAACAAACAAACAATTTTTTTTTCCCCTATATAATAAGTAAATAGTATATATACAATGAAAATAGTAATATAAATAAGATGTCGTCGTCAGGTGTGTCGCTCCATGGTGTTGTGGGTGCAAGCGATCGACATGTACGCCAAGGTGTTCCGCGTCGTCGAGCCCAAGATATTGAAGTAAGTGCTTGTAACTAGCTACGTACCGCGGTTTTACTCAGTATCCTATAGGCTGCTATACTAATCAAAAATAATATAGATCCCATTAGTCTGTTGAAATTTTTTTTTAAATCCTAAGCTAGCTATTTTTCAGAGATGAAAACGAGACCCTATTACTTAGCGTCCGTTGTCTATCTGTCCGTCTGTTTGTCTGTCTATCACCAGACTGTATCTCATAAACAGTGATAGCTCGAGAGTTGAATTTACACAAATTACGTGTTTCTGTTGCTGCTAAAACGACAAATGCTAAATTAAAAAAAAACACATTAAGTGGGGGTCTGGTACGGAACACTTCGTGCGCACTTGCTTCCTCGCTTTATAATATGGTTCTTAAGTGTTTGATAAAAACCTTACGAATAGAAATCGTTTAGATTATGTTTTGTTAAAACGATGAAACTTTATTTCGTTATATTATTATTTGTGACTGCATACATTTGATCAATAAAAAGCATGTGTTATTTCCCAGGTTCCATTGAAACTAAAATTCTGTATTTTTAGTTATCGATCCGTATTTTTCCGTTTGATTTTGCTCTAGTCTAGACGAGTAGGTACAACGTACAATTATGCAATGATAAAGATTTCAACTTATCATATAAACACACGGTCACTTAACATCAAGTGAACCGCAGGCCCCGCTTGCCTGTTATAACATAAAAATATATAAAGTATATAAAAGTTATATTATTGAATGTATCTACTAAAAAGAGCCTAGAGGAAACACACCCAACGCATACAATTCTTTACCCGCATATAACAGGCTTAATTTAAACCTACTTCATTTTCACGTATTCATTTTAATGCGAGTAATTTCCATGATATAATAATGTATAAATTAACCACATTTATTCTAAATTAGATTTATTCTTATAAAGAGATTCTCTCTTTAAAAACATTTTCATTCAATATTAAAATTATTGTGTCCCTTCAATAGATAAATGCCCTTTCTGATCTGGTTTGATTATCTTTCATTAAAGTTTCTGATCCTCGATTGCAGTTTTCAATACGTACAACTAGGCATACTATTGATCTCTTATATTTTAAGACGTAAAAACTTGTACCCTTTTTTACAAAAATTTAAACAGTTAAGAGCCGTATATATATTTTATGGGACAGTTAATATAGTCATGTATAAAGTTTAATAATGAAGTGTTAAGAATATTATTGGTAAGTCTCCCATAGTGATCAGCAATAATTATAGGTTTGCACAAGCATACTGCCATAGTGACCTGTATGCATGCTCGCATCCTATTTGACCTTTGACGTCATACTTTTTAGAAGGCTAGTTAGCATGTTCCCATCCATCGTTTATCCTGTTTTTGTATACCCTGGTTATAATTAAGCTCAAATTATAATAATAGCGATAAATATTTTGTATTCTGGATAACTAAGGATCAATATTATTGGGTATATTGGGAGAGCGTGTAACGAATAGTTGATATTTAGACACAAAGAAGCGGCCGGCATCTTGAAGAGTGTGATGGCGGTGTTGCGCGCCAAGCAGAAGGAAGTGGAGGCGATTGAAGCACAACTGGCCAAGATGTTGGACGAACTTAAGGTAATTTTTTTATGTTTATTTTACTGACACAGTTTTAACTAGTTCTGAGGTCAGGGTCTATATTTGAATATTTAAATGTATTTTTGATGTGCAAATAAAAATGTTTATTAATTGGCACCCGCTGTCACCATAGCAGTTGCCAGACCCTTCTAGAAATGTCCTAACTTTGATATTTTATAATTCCAATTTTCATACATATTAATGTCTATACTTAAGCTGAATGTATTGTAGATGAATAGAATATTATATAAAATTACTTTACTAGCTTCCACGCTCGCGTTTAAAATGGTGTATTTAGAGCAATAAAAGATATCCCATAATCTAATCCAGATAGTCTATTTGAATAATTGACTAATGATACACAAACGTCAAAACTTTCATACTTATAATATGTGTGGGATTACATTCACACATATGAATTTATTTAAAATACTCCTTAAAGTTCTCCTTTAAAAATATAAGTATATATTATCATACGTATGGGACATACAGTTAAATAAACGTGAATGCGTGGTCAAAGGGGGATCAGAGTATTGGAAAACAGATAATATGGTTGTGCATGTCCCTTTTAACGTCGCGTAAATGCAAACAGAGGATGTTTGTGGAAATCAAAGAGTATGTCCTGATCGATAAAGAGTATATCGTGCAGAAATCGTGCAAAAAACTTACTATTTTTGCTAGTAAATATTGTGGTACCTATTGTAGCAACAATAAGAGAATTTTGAATTTGTTTTTTTTTAAATAAGTTTTGTTTGTAGCAACAGCAATTGGATTATAGTTTAATAAAATTCACGATATGATGATGATGTTGTATGTACTCGACTTTTTATACTTACTCACACAAACGCATACTGGTTTCCCAAACGAATGACATTCCCGCTTAGAGTATTCCAAGGTGACGCGAGATATTGTGTCAGTGAATTGTGTCGACGTGTGCGTTGCTTCTGACCCTAGCTTACAATCATGTCTGTCTGATAGTCCCTGATTGAATCGCTGTGTAGGTGGTAGAAGAGGAACGGTTAAAGCTCCAAGCTGACGTAGACCTGGCGGCGGCGAGACTGTCCCGCGCTGGGAAGCTGACTCAAGCCCTGGCTGATGAGAAGACCAGGTGGGAGGACAGTGTGCAGGTATGTCCCGAGGATCTGTACCCATCAGTCAATGAAATACGAAATATTTCATTATTATGTTGTCTATTTATATTTCGTATTTCATTATGTTTATGGAACTAATTCATACAACAACATACATCTATTAATAATTTAATTAAATTTAATTGAATTGTCAGCCATAATAACTAGTGGCTCGCTCCAGAGTAGATCTCGCGTTGTACGATTCATTTAGTATCACACTCGGGTATATTCACCCCTACAGATTTTACTCATCTTCGAATTTCAGAATTTGTTTTGTCTAAACTACTCACCTACAAAATATTATTAAAATCGGATAAACGATTGAAATGAAATTGTATCACCAGCCAAGAAAAGCAAATTTAGTACATTTCCCGCTTGTATATGAAGACGTATAACAATTGCTTTACATATTATTTTTTTAAAGAATACGTGTTTTGAAATTGTAAATTTTCGTGGTGTAAAACAGCAATCCCAAGGCCTGCCTCCCTAAAGGCGACAGTTCGCGTCGCGACCGCGACATGAGACAAAGACCGATCCTTCATAAAGCATAGTAACACGGTCGCTGTCTCACGTCACTGTCTCCTGTCGCGGGCCCGGCGCGAACCACCACCCTAGATAACCCTGATATGAGATATAATAAATTATATACCTCACAAATTCATAACGTCAGCCGCTAACGGGACCTCGAGTTTTCATTTTCATTTTCCATACTGCTTGTTATCTAGCAAAGCATGGAGGGCAATCTAATATCCGTGAAATCATATACCTGCTTGATAACGGAAAAGGAAATTTCATTTAGCGTGCAATGCGCTCACGTCAAATATACGTTATTGACAGAATTTTATTGCATTTGATCGGTAAATAAGCCCGGCGCAGCAGTGATATTAATGTTTTTGTATTGTACCTTGCATCCTGAATCGTGGTATTTACGAATCCCTTTTTGCGATTGATATTTCCATATGAAGCGAAGAGCGATGTATGATATACTATACTTATTTTATGACAGAAAAAGCAAAGCAATAATATGAGTGTTTTTTATCTCATTATGCGAATTATACAATACATTATGTTCGAGAACTGAGAAATTTTACGCCACACTTGAGTAGAAATCAAAATTTCAATGCCACAGTTGTAGTAGCACCTACAGTTATTTATCATGTCATATATATTATCTATCTATTACACTCGAAGTTAGCACCACTTCCGTCAATATTTTCAATGTTTTAACAAATCTATGAGCGTTAATGGGTATACCATCAGTTCACACATTTGTTCATAAACCTTTACCATATACCAGCTGGAATATATGGTTATGCCTGAAAAGAAAGTAGTCTCTAATTTCTATCTAAGTTGTTTAATTAAAGAAAATATTCCTTTATTTTCGAAATGATTGGCTTCAATTTCGAAAGGACACATTTGTTATTCGGAAATCTTTGAATACAATTTTTTTTTTTCTAAAATAAAGGAATCTTTTTTTAAATAAAATTTTCTATCTATAGTATTAAGAGTACTTTCTGTTCTTATCCTTTCAAAGCAAACATTCAACTGCATTAACCGCAGGCAGCGACATACAAGCTGAAATGCACCACCGGCGACATCATCATCGCGTCCGGTTGCATCGCGTACTTCGGCGCCTTCCCCTCGCACTACCGCCGCGAGCTCGAGAACAAGTGGGTGGAGCACTGCCACTCCCTCGAGATACCCTCGTCCGATAGCTTTGAGTAAGGGCTTCAAATATATACTAATGCAGATACCTGTCATTACAACTTTTAGCACATTTTCCTGTTCCGCCGCGAGCTCGAGAACAAGTGGGTGGAGCACTGCCACTCCCTCGAGATACCCTCGTCCGATAGCTTTGAGTAAGGGCTTCAAATATATACTAATGCAGATACCTATCATTACATTAAGTCTTAGCACATTTTCCTGTTCCGCTGCGAAGTCGAGACCAAGTGGGTAAATTTTTAAAAATCCTTGTCTTTTAAACCATTCAAATTCATCATTCAATATTTTCAATAGAATATTGTTCCAAGCGTTATTTATTGCATCCAATTTTCAGCCTCATAGCAGTGATGGCGGATTCGTACACGGTACGCACGTGGAACGCTCAGGGTCTGCCCCGGGACGCGGTGTCCACGGAGAACGGGATCCTCGTCACCCGGGCCGGCAGGTGGCCCCTGACTGTGGACCCGCAGGAACAGGTAGATCTATAGAGTCACTCTTAATCTAACCTATTTTTCATCTCAGTAATTTTCAACTAATAGGAAAGATTTCATTTTTTGTTCTTTGAATTGAATAGGCTCCGAAACTACTGGACCGATTTGGATGAGATTTTATATCGCAAATCCTACGGGAACGGAACATATACAGGCGTGAAACCGTTGAACTCAACTCCTATAAAAGTCCAATTATCTCGGACACATATGTCTATTGTATAATCAATTGCTAAACCGTTTAAAAAATGGAGCAAATACTTTATAATTTATTTTAGTATTAAAAAGTAAACCACACGATTTAGCAGTCATCATAACTTCGATTTTTGAGTACTATAAATATGTAATTTATTACGCAACGTTGTGTCTATGTCTGTCTATGTCAAGGATTTTTGTACATCACCAATTACCATCCAGGCTAACCGGTGGATTAAGAGCATGGAGCGTGACAACGGTCTGCAAATCACCAAGCTGTCTGACCCAGGATACCTGCGCATCCTGGAAAACTGCATCCGACTGGGGTGGCCCATGCTCATCGAAGACTTGGGTGAAGCCCTGGAAGCTACATTGTCACCTGTCTTGCTAAAACAGACCTTCCTACAGGTAAGTCGCACCTTAACTGGTTTCCTCTTGTTAATGAAGCCTTCAAATGTGTAACGAGGCTTGCGGTTTCCACTGCGAGCCATCCATTAAATAGTCATTAATGTAATGTGCACTTTATTTGTAAATTATCGTAACTAATGACTATATAATATTATGCGCTTCTACAGAGCGTTTATCAACTTTGATGTTGATATTTTTTTGATTTTAGATCCTTTACTAAATATGGATATTTGGCCAGGTTTCGTCATAATATTTATTTTGCTAGTATGATTGGCTTTAATTAGCTTCTTTATTAAAAGTAATGAGGACAATAACTGTACGTAAAAACTTCAAGCAAGAAACGTCATTTTTCTTGCGCCATCTTTGCGCAAGTCCGACTTGCCTAAGAAATTTTAATTTCACCTCTAGGCTGGTCGTCTCCTCATCCACCTGGGCGATAGTGACATCGAGTACGACACAAACTTCCGCCTGTATCTGACCACCAAGCTCGCCAACCCCCACTACTTGCCCGAGATCTGCATCCAGGTGACGCTCGTCAACTTCACCGTCACGCTCTCGGGGCTGGAGGAGCAGCTGTTGGCGTGAGTGGTGTGCTCTGTTATGACCAGTTCCTATAATAATAAAGAGTCGTTTTCTTACTTACCTGTCTTAGACACTGCTGTATGTTATGTAGGTAAAATTTTCCCCTGAAAGATACCTCTTCCAAATTTTTTTCCCCGAAATAATTTTGTATCTTATATACATCTATCTATTGAGAAAATTAATTTGTCCTTCATCTTATTGTCAGCGAAAAACAGCAGAGAATGGTTTGCATTTCTGTAACTGAAAAATGCCAACCACCCGCTGTCAGCAAAAAAAAATAGTTTGCATTCCTGCTGGGGAAAAATAGGCATGTTTCTTTTTTCCTCCCAAAATTTTCCCCAATATTTTTATCTTTCTTCATAAATCGGATCGAATGTCATTCAAGTTAACTTCCTGTTTCCGAAGCGTCACATTCAATGTTGCGGAACTACGATGAACTATATTATATAATTACACATAGACACGTAACTATCTTTGACCGACATCTGAATATAATGTAGGATCCTCATTGAAAGTCGTAGTATATAATATCATAGAATTAGAGATGTAAATTCTATACATGGCCTTTAACGTTGAGTTTCACTCGTGGAAAGTTTGTAACGATCTAAATAGGATTGGTTACAGTTCAGTTACGACCAAAAGGCAGACATATTTCTTACCGTTAAGCCTTACTCATTGATTTTGAAAAAAGTATCCTGTACTTATATGTGAATGAGCATGAATCTAATAAGCATTTTAGGCATATATAGTTTACAAATAAAGTCTCTCTTAATAATGTCATCCAGTGACGTGGTCCGCCTCGAGCGACCAGACTTGGAAGTCCTTCGTACTGAGCTGATAGTTCGCATCAACGCGGACAAAGCAACGTTGCTGGAGATAGAAGACAAGATCCTCCGGCTGTTGTATGCGTCCTCCGGGAACATCCTCGACGATGAGGAGCTGATAGAAACCCTTAACGAGAGCAAGGTAGTTTTTTGAAGAAATTGTGTACGTAAATGTTGTAAAAGTAGATTTTAGTTAGTGATATAGGTCCTATTTGTTTATTAATGTTAAAATCTTCGAGGATACACCTGCATATAATTTTTGGTACTTTCTTATCTAACTTTACTTTTGTTTAGTACCCCGTACCTGTTTTGATCTGCTATACGTTGGTCTCGTGGTTGCATCTTAGACTAAAGAGGTCTCGGGTTCGATTCCCGGGTGGGGCCAAAAAGTCTCAGCCCTAGGTCTGAAAGTTGGCGGTGTTGGAACGCGATCTTCGACGAACTTTGATCTCTCTCCGGTCCTGTCTGCAATACCTCCTGCGTACCTGGCTGATCTCTGTTGAGATTGGCCACTATGACGGCTCTCGATCGGGGACGCATTACTTCCCTGTTTAGATAAACTCTCTCTACATTTAGGAAACATCGGAAATAATAAACGCCCGGCTAGCGGAGACGGAAGCGACCGAGGTGAACATATCGGCGGCGCGCGAGAAGTACCGCACGGTGGCGACGCGCGGCGCGGTGCTGTACTTCGCCGTGGCGCAGCTCGCAGACATCGACCCCATGTACCAGTTCTCGCTTAAGTACTTTACACAGGTAAGTCTTTGATAACTTGTTTGACATAGTTGAATGATTGTGGCCCTGTCTACGTTAGCTAGCTAGGTTAGTTTCTGTGTGTGTGCAAGAGGGCCAGATTGTGAAGTTGGTGTTCACGTTACAGCTGAGGACCTAGAGGTAATAGAAAAAGTAACGATGAAAGGGAATTGGATGAAACTGGAAACAATCTGGCGCAGAACAGTTGGTGTTGGTTTGTAGGTCAAAGTCGTTGGGGAAGTTACTAACTCTACAGGGAAATCGGCATGAAAGTCCCACCTTGTCTCATCCTTCTCCTCTCATTAACATGTTTGTTATCTTATATGTATAATGAAACTCGTACTTGTTATGTTATTGTAAAAAACATAATTTATTTCATGGTTTAACCTTTAAATGTAAGTAAGGACTTGTATCAACTCCAACTCTTTATTTTTGTTTTTCCTAAAAATAGAACAAAGGAGCAAAACAAAAAGTGACTCGATTCTATATTTGTTTTCGTTTAAAGGTTTTGCTTTCAAGATTTCGGGAGTTTTAAAAATAAAGGAAACTTTCGAGACGTTTTGTCTAAAGTAAAAAAAAAATTCTACTTCAACCGAAAAAATTTAGACGATCGTCCATTGAAATAAGCTTGACTTCTTTTGTATAGAAATTTTAGGCAATGACGAAATGCGTCAGAGCTGTTTGCGTTGTTTACGGTTTTTGAAACTCTTCGTCACTTCCGACGAACTTTATTTTTCATATTAAAACTTTGTATGAAAACGGAGTCCAAATTGGACCGTTACTTTAGTTTTTCAACGAACTTGTGGAGGATGGTATAATTCCTCCAACGAAAAGGGAGGATCCTCGACCAGTCCGAACCACAGGACTGGCCGGCCGTTAGGCCCCGAGGATTGATGTTTGGAAGTGGTATATCGAGGGTATAGTGCTCAAACCCAATAAGTATGAAATTTTAACTTTTGAGTTATTCAATATTTAAAGTTCAATGACAAATATACCCATGTTTTTAATATAATATCGTTACAATACGCATTTGTGGTGATAGTATATATATTTAACTGATTAATTAATCAATTTTAAAGTGTCCATTGTACACCATTCTTATTTTAGAAGAAGTTTAGATAGGCAAGGTAATGACTTATTGGGTTTTACCCCAAAGTGAAAGACCAAATTATACATTTATTGTAGTTTAATTATTACTTTAATTTAGTAAATAATATTTAAAAAATAAGTTAAAATCAATTATCGTCACTTTCGAGGGCTGCTTGTTCTGTAAATGTTTTAATATCTGGTATCCAAGCATGATGTTCTTCAAGTATAGTCTGTTTTTCACTCATATTAAGAAGATCCTTCTTCATAACAACATTCATCGGTACTTGAAAAAGGTACAATACCTCAATTTAAACTCTATAAAGAAGACTATTAAGGATTAACACATTAAAATTATTCTTTTGGTATTCCTCAGAATTTATTTTATCGCTCTTAGAATCCTTTTTATATCAGAAACCAGGCGATATGTAGGATCCAAGTCTAAAATGTCACTGTCACCTGATACATTCATTCTAACTAGATAAATCTCATTTATAACAAATAATTCCACGACTTGTTGATCGATTTGCATCCGTAGATTGAAAAAAATTAAAATATTACTTTATTATATGTTAACATCGTAATAGCAAAATGACGGTCATTCAATAAGTATGTTTTGCGCACTACACGCGCTGTTTTCATTAAAAATTCATTGATTTTAAAAATTATTATTATTATTTATGTCCTTTAGAAAAGATTTCATATTAAAAACAATATTCATTTGCATTTTTTATAGTAGAGCAGGCAAGCGGAGCGTGCGATTCACCTGATGTTAAGTAACTGACCGCAGTCCGCAACCCATGAACATCTATAACATCAATGTGTCGCAGATGTATTTGCTGGCTTAAAGGAAGGGAAGAGGATTAATATGGGAGATCGGGAGGGGGATAGAACAGGATGGTACAGGAAAGAGATGTGAATAAGTCTCGGGACCCCCGCTCACAGTACGAAACATAGTGCGAGTATCGCAAAAAGAAGCAAGCTTGAAGCAGTAGCTCCAGGCAAACTTCTGCTGGGCTTCTTTTATTGCTGAAGATGATATGTAGCAGAGTTACTCTCTATCGCCTCTTACGATACCCACGGGTAGAAGTGGGGAGGCGACATGCGTATTCTAACCCGTCAGCATACGGGTAAACCCATAACTTTCTGTTCTGATGAAATTGAAATTCTATATCTACATTGTTTGACGATTACAAGTGTAAATTATATGTAGAATAAGGAATATGAATTATTATCAGAAAATATCTCAAAGTGAAATGAGTAAGTAAAACTTACATACTCAAAATTATCTATAAATGAATACATACGAACTTACCATAGGTATCGCGTAAATTGTCATTTGTATCTAGTTTCTCAATAAATCCCTGTCCTTTTCCCAATTGCAAATAGTATTATTCTAAACTAATAGATAATTATAACGTCTATGTTTTGAAAGATCTAATTTACCACAAGCATCTTGTAAGCTAATTGTGATTAGATCTTTGTTTTCCATGTCCTGATTATATCTGACAAGAACATTACTTTTAATAAAACTAGTCATGTCAAATGTATAATAAATAAATCAATCATAACACCTTAATCATGTACCTATGCATTTTTTTTCCAAGAGGTTCAGAACCATTATAAAAAAGCGTTATAAAATATGGATTTACTTGATGTTAATGGTTTCACGCCATTCAATTGCACAAATTTTCTTCCTCGTTCACCCATCTAATATTGAACATCAATTATGCGAACTAAACTAACATTAAAACTATTTATTTGTATAAAATTTCGCGCAGTGTGTACTAGGTAAAATGACGCGTTTTTGGTAATAAATTCGATTTATTGGGTTATTGCTCAAACAATTTTAGAAAAAAACTTAAATAATGAGATGAGTAAGTCCATATAACTAAACATATCTGCTTATGTTTTAAAGTTTATCGAACAGTGAAACCCGATAAATGGAATTAATGGCTTTTACCCTATGGTTTTATTTAGTTTTATTTAATTTTGTCGGTTACGCGAAAACCAGCAAGTTATGGTTTCTACCATAAATGTTATAAAGTGATTTAGAAAAACTTATTCAACAGTAAATACAAATAAATAAACTTATGTGG
>LQNK01000026.1:719107-746546 GCA_001586405.1 Phoebis sennae
TCACCCTGTCGGTGTACAGGAACGTGTCCAGGGGTCTGTTCGAGAGGCACAAGCTGGTGTTCAGCTTCTTGCTCAACATGGCGATATACCTGCACGCGGGCAAGGTGCAGCAGGACCAGTGGAACTTTGTGCTGAGAGGACCTGCAGGGACTAAAGTGGTAAGATGATTTTTTAGGAAAGAGAACTAGGAAAGCTACATTCAGATATAAACTCCCCTGACCAATTTCGTCCATGGTCATTCTCAGCAGAGACTGCCCAGCTGCGTAGGAGATATTATAGTGCACAAGTGTACGTGCGAACACAGGTGCACTCTCTATTCCTTTACTCTAATAATCCGATGGAACGGCAGACAGACACGACCGAAGAGAGAACAAGCGCAGGACTGAGGGTTGTACGTGCTCTCCGAGGCACGGGGGTGTTCCAACACCGCCGACTTCCAGACTCAGGGCTGTATAGAAATTTCTTTGTCAGAAAAATCCCAATAACATTTTTTGACCCCGTTCGGCATTCAAACTCGAGACCCCTTGATCTGTAGTTAAAGATGCAGGCCAGACCAACGAGGCAGTCAATAAATAGATATAACTCATACTTTGTCCTATCCTATTCAAAGGAAGATAACATTTCACCCTAATGAGTTACTGCGCTAGTTCAAAACTTTCAACTTTCATCTCCGCTGTCGCTTTCGCGCTTCGCTTCTTTGTTTAATTGATTAAGTTTTTTGATGTATTATTTCCTTATACACATTTCTTTGCGATTTTACCATAAACAAAACTGAATCTGTATTTTACTTTCAATTATTTATGTTTGTAAGAAAACGGATTTAAATCTTGTTTTCATGATTTAAATCTTGTTTTGGACCATACAATCAACTGACACAATCAATTGGCATATAATGCTATAATAATTATATTTCGTCATAGTTATGTATAGATAAATTCATCCACGAAGACGCGCACCACTATTCTTCTCAATCGTTGACAGTATATGTATGCAAGCTTCCTCTTGAGTGGAGTTTTATAGGTTCACATTCATTACTTAATAGACTAATCAGAACAAAATATAGCGATGATAATAAAATGTCAAATTCAAAAATTGATTGGGTGCGTCGTCGTGGATGGCACGATCTATATCTACTGGAATGTTTCGATGATCCCATTGGAAATAAAATCAACAGGTACCACCCAAGAAGCCTCTAGTGGAGACGCTATCAGATCAGATGTGGTTGGCCGCCAACCATCTCAACGAATGCGACCCGAGCTTCGCGGGACTGGTTAATGATTGCTTGAAGAAGATCGAGATCACACTGGGGACCTTCACAGTGGTAAGTTGAGTCTAAATTGATTGTATGGGTTGTATTGATATTGTACCAGTACCAGTCACAGTCAAAGACATACAGTGACTGGTACTGGTAAAACTACGAATGTAGTAGGTAATGTAAACAACCTAGTTCAAATATCCAGATATAGCATTTATTAGATCTCTATTTGCCAATTTTAATATTACATTAGGTGTGCCACGCGGTTTCACCCGCGTAAATGTCTTGTTGTAATTCCGAGATAAAAGCTACCCTTTTTACTTTCTCGGGTTTCAAACAATCTTTGAAAAAAAATTATCCAAATCGGTATAGTGGCTTAGGCGTGGAGAAGAGACGGACATACATACAGACAGAGTAAGATTAGTGAGAATTAAGCTTAACTTATTCTCAAAGCTTTAAAATTAAGTTTAACTCATTTGGCATAAGAATTTGCTCTGTAATTTGCGACATGTGGTATATGGAACGGAAGGTAACGTATTTGATATCTGAATTAGACATGTCCAACTTCAATTTCATCAGGTCCCATTATTCTTGCAGGAAATCCACGTGAACAAAAAGGACAAAACCCCGGCGAGCATCAAGTGGAACGAAGTGCTCAGCCCCTTCGAGAAGCTGATGATCATCAGGAGCCTGAAGGAGGAGAAGCTGGTGTTCGCGATAGCTCAGTACGTGAGCACCAGCCTCGGCAGCGTGTTCATTGAGAGTCCCACCGTGCAGCTCGCAACCTTGTGAGTATTTATATTGATTTAATTTAAAAAAGGTTCAAAGAAGGAATTCGACGGGAAAAGATCAAGGAAGAAATAATTCAGTATATGTAGAAACAGTAGATCAGAAGTGGGAGTTAAAGCTAATAAAGAAATAAGGCCGAGGTAGTATGGTTAAACAGAAATTAAAAAAGGGCCACTAGTCAAAGGAGATTTTCAATATGGTAGAAGTTATGTTGATCATCAGGGTACTGATTCACAAATGACAAATCAATCAAAATTTGTATGAATCTAGTTCCGATTTTTGATGCTCTTCGATTGGACTCACATTTGTGACGGGAAGAGAAGGAACTAGTGAAGAGGGAGAACTAGTGAAATCAGAAAAAGAAAAAACTACTTTTACTACTTTCACGACCCGATTGGCGCAGTAGTTAAGCGCCGAAGAGTGTGGGTTCGATCCCCACGAGTAGAAAATTATTATTTGATGAACATTGTTATTTTCTACTGCATGGGTGTTCATTTATCTATAGTATGTATGTATTTACAAAAAAAGTATGTTTTAGCATGTCTATCAGTTTTCTATTTTCCATAGTAAAAGCTTTGCTTAGTTTGGAACTAGATGGCGTTGTGTTAAATGTCCAAGAATATTTATTTATTTATGTATGAACTTGATCGCAATGCAAACGGATCGTCTGATCGATGCACTGCTGACGTAATCAACTAAATTGTGTTTTCTTTTTAACTTGTAATTTTAATTTACGTCTTGCTGTTATGAAAGGTAGAAAATAAAAAAACAAAAATATCATATTATATTTCTTTCATAATTAGCGCTTAGGCCAAACCTTATCGTATACAGTCGGCACACTTATTCAATAAATCTACTTTTTTTTGTATTTTTTGTTCAAACTGCGATATACAATACATGTTTCAAACATGACCAGACCAATAAATATATGAAGGTCTGACACTTACAAGAATATATTTTAATTAAAGATTTGAAGTAACTTCGAAAATACGTGTAGTAGTAATCACAGTAAACTAACACCTGTAGCCAAAATATAAATAATTCAATAGTATATATGTAGGCGGAATCGGAACCTCAAAAATTAAATATAAAATATTCATCTATAATACAATCACAATCGTAAATATCTTTAAGACATTTATATTGTGATTGTTAACAATAAATTATAAATGCTTAAATAAAATCATAATAGACAAAGTTCTTTGAACGTAAATAATTTAAGCTACTAACAATCAGAGTGAAAGCAAACGTGACTAATAGAGAGAACTTGTTGGGTATGAGCAAAGGTTTGATAATTTAGCGCACAGCAGCCGGATCCCAGGCGTATTTCCTGTTATTGGGTGTGAGGCCGTTCAGGGCCTTCATCTCCTCATCGGTGAGCCTGAAGTCCAGTTTGATGTTCTGCTCGATGTGCACGGGGTTGGTGGCCTTGGGGATGACGGTGACGTCCTGCTGCAGCGCCCAGAGGAGCAGCACCTGGGCGCTGGTGGCCTCGTGGCTGGCGGCGATGCCCTTTACCACGGGGTGCTGCATCAGCTCGCTGGAGCCCGACGACTGGCCCCCGAACGAACAGTACGCCTGCACACCGATGTACTGCGATTTGCAGTACTCGAGCAGCTTGGTCTGGTTGTAGAATGGATGGAATTCCACCTGTGTTTTTGAATGTTTTAGTAACTGTCGCTAGATTGATTTATTTTGACCTACATCGATTACAAATGCTAATAAAAATGATTTAGTACTTTCCTTCCCCATTATGTTTTTTGTATACAATTTTTATGAAACTATCTGCTGGAGATAAAAAGTACAACTTTATGAATTCAAATAAATATCAATACCACTCATCAATTTTGTAAATCATACAAACACAAACAAATCGTCAAGGTCTTCATAGTTCATTTATTGAAAATGAACTTAAGTCATTTTAATTCAACGTGCGCGTGCGCATCTACCCCATAGTAATAATTGCCAATTAATATTATTAAAAATTTTAAAAATATAAGTCATACTTATGAATTACTCAAATTACCAAAACAATAAATAAATAATTAAAAATTTAAAACCCACCTGATTCAAAACGGGAATGTTGGAATGATTGTCAATGAACTCAGAGAGATGCGCGATGGTGTAGTTGGAGACGCCAATCGCGTTCACTTTACCATCATCGTACAGGTCCATCATGGCCCTCCAGGACTCAGCCCGCAGGACCGGGTTCTGAGCACATTGGCTGTTAAGCTTGGCCGCCCCCGGGAAGTGGATCAAGTACATATCGATATAATCGAACCCAAGATTGTTCAGGGACCTGGTGAAGGCCCTGGGCACAGACTCCGTCCCATGGTCGGCTGGCGCTGTAGCATTTATCGCTATGAGTGAAAAAACTAGTGTAAGTGTGCAAAGCAACCCAAGCTGTTGTGCCATAGCGAAGCGTTAGTGCAGGAGGAAGCAGGTTTATGATGCCATACATAATTATAGAAGTTTATATTGATATCATTTTTAGTGAGGTTATCTATCATATATACTTTATGAAATGTTCCCAAGATGTTTTATTATAATAATTGTTTTTTTTTGCAATGATATAAGAATAATTTATAATCTTTTCAATATTTATTTTGTATTTATTTAGATATATTAGAATAATTTGCACTGTCTATGATAAGTCTTAAGTGTCTAAAATACTGGGAACTGCATTACCTTATCACTTCACAACAAGGCAATTTTTCAATTTATTCTATCAATCCATTTGCCCCATCATTCAATATGAATATTGAATACTATGTCAAGAGAATGAAACCAACAACCCACATATACAATGTAAATTTAGGTAAGGCCAATTAAATAATTCTTTATTAGGTAATATAAGGTGTGGTAATATCCAACTGTTTCATTTTTAATTTATTATTGACAATTTTTTAAATCATTTAACAACATTTGAAACATCTAATCCTCTTTATTGTTGTAGATTTTATTACTTGTTACTTCAAATTTGTTTAATTTTTTTAATAAAAATAATCATTATTCAATACATATTATATCTCTGTTTAATAGAAGACCATTTTTTGAATATGAAAAAATATGTGGAAAATAATTATAAAAGCTTTAAAAAATGTATTCAAAGCAATAATTGTGATAAATTCAAATAAAGTGGTTAATTAACAACAGGTGCAATGTGTGAAAAGCAAATAATACCATCAAATCAAATGAAAATCTGTACAGTAAATGATAAATTTACTAAACACAAGAATTTTTTCATGTCCTTATAAATGAAAATGTAGTTTGGAAAAGTAACAATACAATAATGATAAGATTAAATTTAAAAAGGTTATGCTTACCGAGTTTACTAGTGAGGAAAACGTCTTCCCGCTCAAGGCCATACTTTGGTAGAAAAGTGCGCAATGCCTGCCCCAGGTACACCTCATTGCCATAAGCCGATGCAGTGTCTATCAACAAGAGAATAGTTTTAATTTTTCTCTAATTAGTAGATAGTTTTAAATATTTACAATTCAATATTAATTTGATTAAAAAAATAGATAATTTTAACTAAAACTTGTATAAGTAGAAAATCACATTAACAGAGGGCCATGTTATTGATTGTTGATATAATGGAATTAAATAAAATACAATAGCTATGGACCAAACATAAAAACAACAAATAAATATCTGCTTTTACTAATTTGCAAATATTATATGGAAAATGAAACTTACCAAAGAGCCTGTACCCGGCTTTCAAAGCATTATCAACTAGTTTGAATATCTCTTCAGAAGACCTCACTCGATAAGTACCAACTAAAACAATAATATAATTGCATTATAATCAAATAATATAAATTATTTCAGATTTAACACATGACTTTAAAACACAAGCTGCAAACAGTTTTGGAGGGAATATTTTTTTTAATTTGAAGGTAGAAGAATAACCCAATACCAAAAATAGTTCCATCCTATCTCATGTATATTTGCACTTGACTTTAAAACAAAATATACTTACTGCCAACAACAGGCATTTCTATTCCATTGTTAAGGATAACTTTAGTTTGCCCAAAATCGGGAGCACACGGTAATGCCATCGCCATCTTCGCAGACAATAATCAAACTGTTCGCAAAAGAAATATTTTTTAAAGTTAGGGGTAGTATAAGTGATGCACTAAAGTTCGCGGTCGACTGTTCCGGCTGCTGGACTTGCATCAAATGCAGTGGCCGTCGGCTTTCGCGGAAGCTTTATTGATCATGACCGGCCGTCTACACGTATTATAGCTACATGACAAGGCCCAGGGCAACAATATGTTAATATGTCTAATATGCTATTTGTTCAATCGAAATGTTTCAATTAATTTACAACTTTTTAATGCACTCACAATAGTTATACTTTATTCACAGGAAGGTTAACTCGATAAAAGATGTAACGTAATAAATTAATGACACGTAAACGTATCACATTTAACTTTTCCTCAATACTTTTTTAACTAGTGAATGCATTTGTTAACAAGTTACAGAAACAAGCAAGGTTATCCTAAATAGCGGAATTCCGACAGTGGTTTTCAACTTGCCAGTTACTACTTTATAATATCCCTTGGTGTACTCAGCTTATAATTTACATTGACAATAATTTTATATTATTTTTGATCCACAACAAAACAAAATCTTAAACCTTTTAATTTTGGTCCTAATATTTACTAAATAATTAATGAAATAATGTTCTTAAGGTCTTGCTACAATTTTTAAACAGAAAAAATCTTGTAATCGTTTAAATTTCATTCTTAAACTATTTGCTCATACTAATATATGTAATGGTATTTTAATATATCTATGATAAAAATAAAAATATCGTTAAAGCTGAAGAGATTTTGTTATTTTGGTTGAACGCGTTAACCTTAGAAACTGCTGATCTGATTACAAAAAATATTGTGTGTTACATTAATCATTAATGGAGGAAGACTTAACAAAATTATACTACTGGAGCGAAACCGAGCGGAACAGCTAGTAATAAATAAAAGGAAAAAACTTAATCCGTCGTTTTTAGTCACAGATTCTGATTATATCCCAATATAATGGAGAAGATCTATTTATGGCAACATCCGTATAAACGCCATTTTCATGTTTGCCGCCAATCTTAAAATTTCTAAATAAATTCCCGCGTAAAATTGTCTCGGCATTCTTTTTGTATTGGATACAACAAAAATTGGGTGTAAATCTGGGTATAATATCTTTAATATCAATTTTTAAGTTTTCTACATTTGCCTTGGATTAAATATTTCGGATTTAAAATATTAAAGTATTATGTTATGTGAAATTGCAATTTGTATAATGTATTCTTAATGCATTAATAAAAGTTATTGGAAGTCCATTACATTGTAAAGTCCATAAAATTTCTAGTAGAACCAAAATAAAAATTACAAAATCTACGATACAATTACAAAAGTACGTTAATGCAAACTCAATAGTTTGTAAAAAAAAGTTATAAGTTGGCCCTCATCTAGGTATAAGTATTGTGCAATAATCTAAAGCATTTGGAACTCTTGTGTTTTAAAATTTTTAAATGGAAATATCTACGTAAATGTTTTATCTATCTATCTACTCCAGCTCCCAAGTGACTGCCTCTTTTCCCTTTTCCCAAATTAATTACCAAAATAGTAATTGTATGGTAGACTAATAATATGATACTTAAAGAAGTATAATACGAAGGATATTATATCTATCTTATGTTCTTAATGAATATACATCTTATGTTCAGGAAGAAATTGTAGATTTATACAGATAAACAATGCAGGCCGTCATTACGATACTTTTAACACTAGATATGCTGATACCGCGGCGCCGATACCGCTGGTGTTCGTGTTGAGCACGGGCTCCGATCCCTTCGGGGCCTTCCAGAAGTTCGCCGGCGAGATGGGCATGAGGGAGCGCCTGCACTCCATCTCTTTGGGCCAGGGCCAGGGTCCAGTCGCTGAGAAGATGATAAACGCTGCGAAACCCAAGGGCGATTGGGTGTTTTTACAGGTATATGGAACTTTTAAAAATGTCTTGATAGTGTTAGGAAGGAAGACATTAATTAGATGAATTTATATGAATAAGCACATAAAAGTTGTAAAGTCTTATGTTCGGAATATTTATTATATATTTATATTAATTTTTAAAATCAAGCTTGCCTGCTTTGACATAAAAAAACAAAAATAAAAAAGTTGAATATTTGATTTAGGGCTACAGCCAAAGTTCACAAGGCAATGGTAGTAGGTATAGGCGGTGTTGGTAAATTTCCATCAAGAGACCGGTCTCTTCGTTTGTCTGCTTGGCAATTAAAAATGCGTAGCCCTTACACCTCTCTTGATTGCTTCCCTTACGACAGCAATCACAACTTTGATGCCTGAACCTGATATAATTTTTCTGTGCTTATCGTTTCATCACACAGAACTGCCACTTGGCCGCATCCTGGATGCTGAGTCTCGAGCTGATCGTGGCCCAAATGGGGGGTGAGAACAGCGGGCTGCACCCAGACTTCAGGCTCTACCTCAGCTCGATGCCCACCCCGAAGTTCCCCGTATCCGTGCTGCAGAACTCCGTGAAGGTCACCAATGAACCGCCCAAGGGCTTGAAGGCGAACGTGAAGAGAGCGATGATTGAAATGGACGAGGACTTCTACGAAAGTCATGGTGAGTCTCAAAGAGTTATTGTTGTGGTGTTGTTTACATTGACAAATTATAAATTACAGGTTTTTGAAACGAATGTTTCGAATACGTTTACTTTACTAAACCGCGTTTAAAATCCGATATTTTTTTAGATGCTAATGAATTTGTTTTTTTTTTTTTTATAAAATTCATTATTAATTGCAATTCGGCAAAATTTTACTTCATTATATTATCTGCTATTAGAATCGTATATGAGGATTTTGGAAGAGTAGCCATGCTTAGCTATTGTCAAGATTAATACCATACTTCGGTGGTGCCTTCTTCAGTCGACGGAGCACAAATTAAATGAAATTGTTTCGCTTTGTAATCGCTATTCCCATATGTACACCGTTTCGATTTCCTTTGTGCACGTAAATGCGTTTCTGGCATTGATTGAAAATCTTTTCGAGATTTATCCTGATATCAATTTTTTAAGCTTATGAAAGGATCGGATCAATAGTCAAAAAAAATGTGAGGATTGTCTATATCTAAAGCAATACACAAACATCTCTTTACGAGTAGTGTCAATGAAAAAACGATTAACTAAAACAAACTAGGAGTTCTTTTTATTTCAATTAATTTGCGGATATCTCAATATTTTCATGTACCTCGACTTAAAATTGGTATAGTGAATATGGATCACATGAAATCAATACATAAATAAAATACGTTATCAAAAGAAAAAACCCAGGAAACTAGGTCTAAGGCAAAATTCTTGGCACAGTGCTCGGTCAAGACTGGCGCACCATGCTCTTCGGCATCTGCATGTTCCACGCGATCATCCAGGAGCGCAAGAAGTTCGGACCACTGGGCTGGAACATCACGTACGAGTTCAACAACAGCGACCGAGAGTGCGCCATGCTCAACCTGCAGATGTTCTGCGAGGATGGACACATACCGTGGGATGCTCTGGAGTATATTACCAGTAAGTGCCGTGAATTATTGCGTTTCTGCTATTGACAAAAGACACAACTATCGATAGTTAATCAGGCGCACAATCGGTAGTTGTGACTTTTGTCCCACTACCAGAAACTCAATAATTCACGGCACCTTGGGACATACTGGAGTATATTACAGTGAGTGCCGTATTGTCGCTTCGGCTGTTGGTACAAAATAGAAAATGTTATCATCTTACCCTAGGTAAGATGATAACATATCCTGGGGTTAGATACTAAACGTAAGTACCGTATATATTTGAGCTTTAGCTGCAGGCAAATTAATATAAACAACTGTATCGAGAGTCCTTTGCCATTTTGAATTGATAAATGTCCAGGAATTATTGTGTAGACAAAAAATTATAGGATGGTGTGGCGTAAATCTTTAATTTTTCGTTAACATCGCAAATCGTATTAAGTTTGCTCTTTTGCAGTCGGTTTCCTAAGTCACTCAGTGAAGATGCAGCTTTCCAAATTTTTAAAATCGATTTAATAGTTCTTGCGTGAAAACATTACAAAAACTTGTGTTTTTGTTTCCTCTCGATTAATAGGGGAATATAAAAAGGGTTGCACTGTAGGTCAGATAACGTACGGCGGCCGCGTGACCGACATGTGGGACCAGCGCTGCCTCACCACCATACTTACGTTATTCTTCTCGGCGCCGACGCTGGAGCCGGACTACAAGTACTCGTCGTCGGGCACGTACTTCTGCCCGCGCGTGGACAAGCTCGAGGCGGTGCGCGAGTACATTGAGACGCTGCCGGTCATCGAGGACCCGGAGATCTTCGGCATGCACGACAACGCCAACATCGCCTTCGAGGTGACGTAAATAGTAGTGACTATTTATACTCGTATGTAGTATAATTGATAAATTGTATTGTGACTTCTTGGTGGAAATGCATTTTAAGTATTGAATTAAAGACTTCTTTACACTATTTCCACTAATTATTTAAATACATTATTTAATTACAACCGGTTTCGAGAATTCTACTACCTGATGATGAATCCTCGAAACCGGTTGTAATAAAATAATGATTATAAATAAATAGTGGAAATAGTGTAAAAAAGTCTTTGATTCAATACTTCGTGTGTAGTACACGAGGTGTGTTCGAAAAATATCGCGAATTTTGAATTTTCTCGGGTTACGTATATTCAAATTTCGATTTTTATAGCATTATGGACATGTCTCTCAATTATGGCGAAAAATTCGGCCGCTTTGAATGTTCAGTTAATTGTGGACAGCTGCTTTGCTTGCTCGTGTTTTAGCTCGAGAAAATTCATATTTCGCGATACTTTTTGAACACACTTCGTAGTATAAAACAATGTCTGTGTCCCTATGTCCCTTTGTACGCTTAAATCTTTAAAACTATGCAACGGATTTTGATGCGGTTTTAAATAGATAGTAATTCAAGAGGAAGGTTTATATGTATGATAACATCCATTAAATAGTAGAAATATACTGTTATTATTGAGGTTTTTAATGTGATTTCGTTAATTATAAATTTCTCGCTTATTATCAGTATTACACACGCACGAAGCCGGGGCGGGTCGCCAGTTTAATAATAGTAATCCTTTTGCTTTTACTTTACGTTTAAACACAAATCCTACTACTATTATAAAGGCGAAAGTTTGTAAGTATGGATGTATGGATGTATGGATGTTTGTTACTCTTTCACGCAAAAACTACTGAACCGATTGTGATGAAACTTGGTATACATATAGATAAGGGTTCAAAATAACATATTGGCTACTTTTAATCCCGGAGTTGCCATTTAATCAGAAGTTACGCGGGTGAAACCGCGGGGTACAGCTTGTATAATATAAAGATTTTTAAGCTTTCTCTTACAGACAACCGTTAAGTAGTAGGTATTTAATTTTAATTTGAAGTAAGGTTGTAGTGTGTTTTTGGATAGCTCAATATGTTATTTTTAAATATGTCGTATATACGCTTATGTTTATGTAATGACTTTATGAAAATGTATGGATATAAACAAACGTTAGGATATCTGTTAAATATGTAAATACTGCCTCATATGCCCTCCCTTTTTCAAACCCAAGTTTTGAAAAAGGGGGACACACTAATGAATTAATACACTCACGACCTATAATAATATCATTACACGAATCGGCGGAAATCTCGAACGCTTACGCGATTACCGTTTGTGAGGTGTGAACTAAGATGCGGTTTAATGGAGATAGCGCCGTAATTGATATCTGATAAGTGATAATACACGTATTGTTACACTGGAGATAGCATTTGCTACTCCATCGTCTATCAGACTGTGCAGGATAGTGCATCAAAGGGATATAATTATATTAATGTAATAGCCAACGCAACACAGGTAGAACAATTACATAATGAACAATATATAACCTTATGCCTAGTATGTTTCAACGATTTTTTCGGGGCTTTAGGTATTGTTACTTACACATTTTAATTACACATTATTTTTATTATTTACTATTATAAATAATTTGAGGAGTATCACATATTTTAGTTGTTATATTTAACAATCTCGCCCATGCAGAAAACTTAATTAGCTGCTAAAACTAAATTCATTATATATTAAGGGTTCATTAGATTTATATTACAGTAATGTTTGACAGGTACATTGAGCAGATAGTATAATAGTAGTCGAACTAACCATAGTTCTCAGATATGCCTGAGCGTTAGTTAATTTGTACGTTTGAACAAAAATAACGAGCATTGTTCTTGATACGTATAATCCAAACGCGATTATCATTTATTTTGCTGTTGAATAGTATTTATAATGAATGTATTCGAATCACAGCGAGATAAAAGATGACGATAAATTTTATAAATCCATAACAAATAGGAATGAATATGTACGAGTTACTATTTGTGTATCAATATCTTTATAAAGCCCCCATGTGGACATATGGATTTAAACAGTATTCACGTGGATTTAAAACCTATTTTAACGGTGGCAGTATTTTTCCTATAGGTAAAGTTGGTTATTTTCATAGGTGTCTACGATATGTATTTGTTTATGACATTACTTAGGATAGTTTCAAATTAAGCTGCGACAACACCGCTTACCACACTATCTGTTCGCCCGGCTTCGCATTGATATTTTTAACAGGCATAATGTAGGATTCTTATGGTAAAAGATTTTTTTTTAATCGGTATAGGAATCTTATCAATGCAAGCAAACAAAGATGTTTAATATTAATATATCTATTTATTTATAAACACTTTTTGTCTTGACAAAATAGGTAAAAGGTGCACAAAATATAAAGTAAGGAATACTCAACATAGTCAACACAAAGTTACACAAAATCCCAAAATTTATAGTAAACAGAAATCGCGATTCCTCTATTCCTCTCATTCCCCACAGAACAAAGAAACAAGCACATTAGTCCAAACAATAGTAGACGTGCAGCCGCGCACCGGCGGCGGGGGAGGGGGGGAGACCCCCGAACAAGTCGTGTGGAGGATCTGCGAGTCCACGCGAGCCACCGTGGCTACTAAAATAGACCGCACGCAGATACACCCCGATCTCATGGTGCCTGATGATATGGGGCAGTTGCACTCCTTGACGACGGTGCTGCTGCATGAGACGGATAGGTTTAATAAACTCCTGGCGCTGATACATGCTTCGTTGAATGAGCTGCAGAAGGCTATTAAGGTAAGTGAACGGATGGTGGAAGTAGGGTGCTGGAATTAGTGTTTATACTTTTTGGTAGAATATAATGTGCTTACGTTGTGGAAAAACTACGGATGTTCAAAATATAGAACAGGAAGACCCTGACAAAATTATCCATTTCTATGTTACTACTTATAATTTTATATATTTTATTAGTAACAACCGTTATTGCGGCGGTACTAAACGCGGCAATCTTAAGTGCAAAAATATTTTTTTACACTTGTATATCCTATATGTATAAAAGTCCAACAAACGTGAACGGACCTAAAAAAATATAAAATTTCAATCTAAAAAATAGTAGGTATATCTGGTAGACAATCTCTTATTTACAAATTAAATATAATAAGTTACATCGTTCGTATAGATATACATCATCAAATGTTGCCCGTCTACCATAATACACAGTGTTCCCAAACTATTATTATATGCACGTCGCTGAGATCGCTGGTAGCGATATAGTCGCCCTCTGTGTATAGTTTGTTTCAATTTATTTATTCTTCTACTGCTATAGAAATGTATACTAAAAAAGTTTTCATTGATCCAACCATTCTAAGATATCACTCTTCTCTTTGAAGTCATCCATAAACCTTCGAACATACTTTGTCATTATCATTTTCATTTTAAATCTTATAGTAACCAATCAATAATAAAAAAAAAACGAATAAAAAATGTCCATGAAAATTTTTTCTCCTTTAACTTCGTCTATGCGTCTATGGCATAGGACTATATTGTCGAAAACACGCTGATTGGTAAGTAATTGCTACTCGCCAGGTTAATGGAAACGCACTTAAAAGCCGTCGTACCCGGATACTGCCTTTTAACTATAAATAAATACTAATGGGACGAAATTTTGTTTACGGCATGTATAAAGTGGTTAGTTTGTTGTGTTCATGCCATAGATCTAATTGGATGTCTATGTAACAGACAATAAAAAGTTTCGTTTAAATTTATCGCTTGTTACGCTCTGATATTACTAGAGATGTAACCTCTTTAACCAACCCATAAAATTGACAATGTTTTTTTTTTCTATAAACAAATAAAGAATGTCCGGTAGAGTATAAATTGACATCGGAATTTGAAAAAAGCGGCAAATACAAGCTTCAAAAGGCATCGACAATACAGAGCAAACCGATAATTTTTTTTTGGCATCCGCAATATTCAACCTTTTGTGGACACAAATATTTCCGTTCCCTTTGAAAAGTCTATCTAAAAAGCATTCCAGGATTCAATCTATTGGTCACGCAAAATCCTCTTTTTTATGATTCGTATTTTGATGACTGACAAAACAATATCTAAGCTTTGAATTCATTATTGCCGACCCTAAATTTGTTTGCCTTATTAATTTGCCCCTTAGCACAGTTAATTACCTACTGTAGTGAAAAAAAGTCACGATATTGTAAAAGTGTAAGCTATCAGTTTTTTACTGGAAGTCACTTAGCCGAAATCGAAATATTAAACTAAATCATACCAAATCAATCATTTATGTTTTAGTAATTCCGTATTAAAACACGTTATCTACCTTACCAAAACTAAATCTTTTTTTATTTCATAACTATGAATTTATGAGCTATGTCGTTATAAAACTTCACATAGAAGATAGAAATTATAAAGAAAATTGCTATTCCTATAGTTTCCTTAACATTTATTGTAGTGCATTTTATGAATTAATTTTATAAAATATAATCCAGGTATAAAATCACTAACGTAGCGCCATCTCGCGGCTCTAGGCGTGTACTGGAGGTTTAATCCTTATACTTATTCAAAATTTTCTCTGAAGTCCAATCATTAATAATTATATTAAATGCTCGTAAAAACAGATTAAATAAAATTATATTGTGAATTTTCTGAATTTAAACTTCGATGAAGGCATATTAATTGGAGAAAGCAGAACTTTATCAAATGAATCAAGAGTAAAATAAAAGCCGACATCACTTATCTAAATTAATATCATCATTGGCATGTGATTTCTCCATACAGCACACACATATTGCGTTAATGTGTGGAACCTAGCCCAGGGCTTGTGCAAAAATCGATCGCGCGGGACCTAACGCGCATGCCCTAGCCACCGCGTGGTCACGTGCTCTTTCAGTTTCCAGAACTTTCCGATGCCCGGGAGACCTAAATATACTGGACACTGGACGATGGACTTTTAAAAATGTTTAATTAATTTGCAATTTAATTGAATCATGATGAAGTTATTAGCCTACAGGGGTAGAGATTTTTATTAACTCCAGTTCAAAGAATTACAATCGAGGGGTTAAGCAGTCAACTTAGGGTAGAATGAAAAGTGACTACGGTTTGTTTTGATAGACAATTCGAAATGTATAAGTTGTTCCGACAATTAAGAATTAGCTTTTATTTTGATTAACCGGTATTATATTTCAATGAGCTATTATTATTAGCTTTTATTGAATTCAAAGTTACTGTATTTATGAAAACAAAAATCGATGCAACAGGTCGCTTTCCGGCATCTCTCTCTTACATGACGTTAGTGCGAAACAAAGATTGTTATAAGTTTATTAATGAGCAATGGTCCATTTTGGAAATTATATTATCAATTCACTGAATAGTGTACTTTATTTATCTTAAGGATTACTACTGCTATAGAATTTTTTGTTCTAGCATTTTTTTTTTAGGTTTTGGAAACCCATTAATGAAAACCTTTCTTCCTTTGATCTCATACAAAGAATCATGTTCATGGACCTTGTGTGTTCCATAGTATCATATGACCGCTCCATACACATCCCTAAGTTACTCTGCCCACAAAGTTACCAATTGTACCTCAGAAAATTACCATTACACGTATTAACTCTACCAGAAACTCAAGTCCCGTTAGATCTAAGCCCACTACACGTCGTCTTCTTTATATATTGGTGTCAGGGTGTGGTGGTGATGTCCGAAGCATACGAGGAGGTGTTCAACTCGTTCCTCAACAACAAGGTGCCGGCCATGTGGCACAAGCAGGGCTACAACTCGCTGAAGTCGCTCGGCAGCTGGATACACGATCTCACGCTGAGGGTCGACTTTATTGAGGTAACATTTATATACCAAAAATAGTATAACTTACAATATTTAAGAATAATAATTAGCATTGGCGAAGTATTTTATATTATTTTTGTGATTAAATAAGTATAATAAATAGTGCCGTAGATAGATAAAGGCTCTCTTACGGCCTTGCAAGTATGTGAGCGAAGTCAGAGTAACGACTTCGCTCCCATTATAACACTTGGCTTACGGTTCATGGGTGGTAGTGATCACTTACCATTAATTAAACCGAATTCCCTTTGAAAAATAGAAATCTTTAAAGAACAGAAAGGAGCCTAGCTGATGCGACTTTGCCCAAGGCTAGTGTAGCCTACTCTACGCCACTGATAATAATCCAAGAATTTCAGAATTCGTTTGAGATGAATATATTTTGTTTACACGTGTGTTGCTATTTTATTTTTCTATAGGTTAAAATAGGATGGCACGTGATTTGCATTTGTGTACGAAATTTCCACGTATAGCAATATTACAAGAACGCCAAACATCACTCCCACGCTTTAAAAAGTGCACTTCAGATTTGATAGTGTAAAATGCCCATTAAATATGGCGGATTTTCTTCCAATCTTTAATCTCCAGTGTTAGTACCTAAAATGCATTTTGCACGAAATAGTATCACACCATTTCGCTTGATGTACAAAACATATTGCATAGAATTTTCCATTACATACGGTGCATGTAGTTTACAAAGGTTATTAAGAGCTTAGTGTCTCCTACTCAGATATCATTTTCTATAGAAGCCAATCTTTATTGACGGCTCCTTTACAACACAATAGATCATATTGTAAGCTTTTTCTCCATTATTTGAGACTAGCTACAAAGTTACAAAGTATTACAGGTTGTTCTAATGTAAAAACGTGAATAACAGTTCATGGTCCGAATTATGAAAATTAAAATAATTTCGTGAAGGCATGTCGTTTAGGCTTTTGTCTCATATAGAATCGATGTTACGAAAAACGAAATGTTACTTAGGTCAAAATATTTTGTTTTAAAATGTCAATGCTTCAATAAAATAAAGCTTCGTTTTTCGTAAATATAAGTAATTGTCATTTTCCAATGAAAACATAGTTTGTAGGTACAATCATAATTCAATTTATATGAAAGAGCTGTTTCGCAGTACGATTTCATAATTTCCAATAAAAGCCCTGAGATAATTGAAGTGGGTGTAATGAGTTCATCAGAAAATGCACGGATAATTGATTCGCATTTGAGTAGGAAATGTAACGTTGTTATGGGCTTGCTTTATTGAAATTCCATGCTCGTGATATACGTTGATGCACCAGATATTTAAAAAAGGGAATAGGATTTTTTTTTCAAAGTTACTAATATCAAGGCAAAATTTTCTTCCCAAAAATGTATGAAGTTCTTTTAATGGAGTGATCCTGGATCTCTGGCAGAGATATGTAAATAGTAAATGATACTTTAAAATTGCAGACCACAAAACATTAATCACCTATATTTGTTTACACCTAAAAATCGATCAATGAAACGTTTGTAAATAACATGTCCTAATCCTCTAGACTGCACAGAATCTGAACTGTTTCAATAACTATTAGGCATATATTTACTATGACCAACATTTTCAATATACGTTTCAAAACTACCCAACCAAAAAATAAAAATCTACTATTATGTTGACCAACAGAAATGGCTAATAGACGGGGCCCAAGTCAGCAGTTGGGTGTCGGGTCTATTCTTCCCTCAAGGCCTGCTCACCGGGTCCCTGCAGGCCTACGCCAGGCGCTACCGGGTGCCCATCGACGCGCTCATGTTCGACTTCGAACCGGTCCCCTTCTTTTTGTCGCAAGAAGACGTTTATAAGTACAACAAGAGGAAGACGAAGGTTGGTATGAGATATTTTAGTTCGAAAAATCATATTTTTTTGCTCTATGGAATTCGAACCCGAGACTCTACAATAGTTTACAATCGGTCCTTACTAATATAATAAATGCGAAAGTAACTCTCGTGTGATTCTTCTTCACGCCTGAACCACTGATCTGATTTAGATGAAATTTGGTACAAATGGATACTTTTGGAAATCCCATGGGCAGGGGGGAAATATATGCGGGTGAAACCGCAGGTCATAGCTAGTGCATAATATGAGGACCTTAATTGTAACCATACATTTTTAAAAGGCCGGTAACACATTCCCTAGATTCTAGCGTTGCAAGTGCTTATGGGCCGCAGTGATCAATTACAATCAGGTGACCTACCAGCTTGTTTTCCCCTCCTTTATAAAACCCTATACTAAACTAAATTGGTCATATTATATGAAAAGATTTACTGTATTATCACCATAATACTATACAGTTAAAATTAACTGTATACAAATATAATCTTCAAACCCGAGGTTATTCTACCCTTCCCTCAAGCCCGTAACCATAGTAATACCTCTAACCTCGATGTTCCCTATAGGTTAGGTATTAAACATAATACGAAGCCAGGGGTTCGCTAATTTTAGTAATTGAACATCAAAACATTTCGCATACATGCTATACATAACATTCGCAGAATTTGCATGGTTCAGTCTACTATAGGATTCCATTTGAAATTCTATGATAACTGAAATATTTGATTTATCCAATAAATGCTTGTATTTATTGGAAGGGAAATAAATGGAATTTTTATCATGGATGTATGATTACATATTTTGGTCGATTTTAGAGAGGACAAACGAACTGTCCCATATTTATGTCTAAACACTTATCTTAGACCAAACAGGATAACTTTAACGTATTGTAGTCTTTTTTTTCGGTAATAAAATTGGTGTTTATTAAAATTGACATTATATTTTGACATGTATTAAATTTCCAATTACGTAATGTAATCTGAATTGTCTATTTTTTATATAAAATTTTAACAATATTTTTACTAAAATGAATGAATATGTATCATCTGAAATAATGTTGTTTATCAGGACGAGGGAGGTCCCACAGTGTTCGGGGAACTAGAGCGGCCTGAAGACGGCGTGAACATTCACGGCCTGTTCATAGACGCCGGCCGCTGGGACTCCAAGAAGAACTGCCTCACTGATGCGCTGCCAGGTTAGTTTAGTACTAATAGTTCGCTCCGAATTGAGACCTCGTGGTAATTTTTATGCTAACTTTTTTTACATAATTTTCAAAGTGTAAGTTTTGTTCTCAAAATTCGTAATGATTCCTGATCATGTTTACATATGAGTTTTTATATTAATTGAAAATCTGTATACTGAATATTATGGCATCTTCATAATGTTATGAGTATTTCCTTGTTTCTATAGTATACCAAACTCAGACATACTCTAGATTAATGTCATAATAATGTTTATGTATTCGCATCGCAACAATACAATAAATCGCAAAGCAATTGCACGCAAAGCTTATTACATTTTCGCTAAACAAATAAGATAATTAAATGTGCTTATTGTGTTGTTACATTTGTAGTTTTTGCAAAGTATATTTATTCCTATAATTCCCTATTAATAGTTACAAAACAACACAATCTAACGTCAAAAGTATTAGTAAGCTATCCAAAATTGAGACCCACGAACAACATATTGCAGGTCAAATGAACCCCTCCCTCCCGGTAGTGTGGTTCAAACCGGTTCTCTCGTTACCGAAACCGGACCCCCGGTACGAAGCCCCTCTGTACAAGACCTCGGAGAGAGCCGGCACTCTCTCCACTACCGGCCACAGCACTAACTTTGTCCTCCCGGTCCTCTTGCCCGCTGATATGCCCTCAGAGTTCTGGATTATTAGAGGAACAGCCTTGTTGACGCAGATCACTGATTAGTTTAGTAATAAATGTCGTAAATAGATCGTGTTTTATTTGAGTCCGTAGTAAAATTGGCCTTTTTTTAACATTTCAGAGTGTGTATTGAGTCATGGGCAATCCTTGAAAGATTTCTTGCATTTATTCTTTTATTTAATTTGTGTAAAAGAACTTCTGCAAAGGTATAGGGGATACCTTGGATCAGACAAAATGTGACCAATAAAGCTAATGAATTATTAGAAAGTAAGTTCAAAACAATGTTTTCAACATGTCGATTGCAATTTTTTCGCTTGCATAGTACAATTACTACTTATTACAACTAACAGTGACACAAAAAACTCATGGCAACCAATGAAAATGAACAACTCTAGCGCTATCTATCACATATTGAAAGACTATAAATTGCATTAAGGCCATACATTGCATCAATTTACATAATTCCCAACGCGATGGCGCTATTGACGACTTGCAACGCCATCTCTTGAAATGCATTTTACACAATTTACAACCCCCTCAATTTGATTACAATGTTTGTTTTTATAGATAGTTTCGTAAAAAAGTTCCCTTTAGTTGTTCTAGATGACGTTTGTAGTAAAAAAATGGGCTAATTTTAAACTTTAGAAATAACAAGATTTCTATAAGGTTACAACTTCTAAAGAATTATTTATCTGTTGTTATAATTATGCGCATTTTTTAATACTTAGAAAGCCTTTATACTTAAATAATAATAATGATTTTTATTAGTATTTAAATATGAAGACTCTTTATAGTCTCTTATTGGAGAACCTTCTCGAACCCAGAATCCAGCCCCATAAAAACAATACAAATATACCATTAAGTTTTATTGGTAAACAATTAATACAAATGATTATTTGAAACTGATTTATTTAAACTGGTTAAATCTTTGTATTTCGAACAATGTTTGAAAACAAATATTTTATGAAAAACATGGAAAAAAGAAATTCGGGGCGCGTGTCTGTGGGGCCGTTAAGGCTCGTGGTGTACACTTGCTATTAAGACTTCTCGCAGATCGTACAGATTACTATGGACCTAATATCTTCATTGTTAATTGATACGTTTATATGCAAATTGTAATGTGTACGCACTTGCGTATATGTATGTATGAAATAATGAGGCCTATAGAATGTCTGCGACTTGCGAGGGATCTCATTGTAGATAACAGGCGGTATGAACCAAAACTTCGCGTCAAAGGCCGCATCGGTCACGCAACAATACATAGCATAATCTTAGTGAGGTATATTAGCTCGCAGTGAATTATCGAAAATTAGTTATAACAACTTACCTAGTATTAATAAAAACGTATAGAATCTACCATTTATATTAGTGCTCGTTGCATTGACACTATATTAATTTATAACTTTACACCGACATTCAGTTATTACGATTAACTATTGCTGTTTGTTTGGGACTAACTATAACATTATGGTTAATTAAAGGATTTTTGTAACGCATCCGAGTCCTATTCGATTCTATGTAAGTGGCCTACTTTATTGTAAAATAGACCTAACCACACTGCAATAAGAACCATTTTCGCCCGCCGCGCGCCGCACCCCACACCACGCCCCACAAGTTATCCCTATACTTAAGTGTGAAGTGAATCATATCACAGTACTTCTGTTAATTTCATGTATATTACATTTAGTTGGTGTCATTGAATCAGCAATACAAATTATAGCCCTATATTAGAAAAAATAAAAAGACCTAGAACGTTTTACCTATCTAGTGAAGACGCCGGCCGCGCTCGACCGCTTACAATTAAAATTAAACTACTACGACTCATACAAAATACTCGATTTTTTTTTACAATTTTATACATCGATTGGGGGCCGGGGTTCGCATTTACTGCCGTATCATTTGATTACACATACATTAAGATAATCGCACACACTTGTTTTATATAAAAATTATAACTTGTGCATCATCAAACATATTGATTTTGCAGTCATTATTTAGTAACAATTAGAGATCAATCCGACAAAAATGCCTTGGATTTAACAATGATTCTTGGTAGATATAACAATGTATTTAGTCAGAGATGCTAAAAATGTTCCTAATCAGAGATATTATAAACAACACCTGATTGAAACGTGCAGTCATAAAATGTCATCAACTAGAATGGGTATCACAGTATACATTTAGAAAGATTCGACTGGATGATTAAAATTTGACAATGTTATTTCGATCTCATCAGTACAATACGTTTTGTCATATCGTGTTCCCTTGAACAGTCGTTTACGTCAAACTTTTATACAAGTTAATCACAAATTAACGCTGATTTATACGCGGAAATCATCGCATTATCGTGTAAGTAGGACCATACCATCGTTGTATGAACGAAAGACAAAAACATGGGTAGAATCAGATTTGCACACAAAAATAAATGCGAAGATTTTGTCGCACAAATTAGCGTTTATGTAAAGGTGCGTTTACACCGGCCCCCGGGCGAGCGAGAGCGTACCGACGCCTAACTAACGCAATCGCTACAAAGAATAATTCCCTATCAAATTATCCACTTTAATAATTTAAATTTTACAATCAACGCATTACAAAACACAATACCCTTATAGCTGACGGTATTCGCTGGCCTCAAGGAATAAAGATTTACAGGTGGCCGGAGCCTTACTCAATATGTGCAAACATAACTTATAAATCTATGGAATATGCTAATACCAATTAAATGATGGTGGTACGAAGTTTCTATCTCACATTGCATCACTAAAATACAACATGAAATAAAGACTTGCAGACTAATGGATAAAATTCAAAACTATTGTCTTAAAATGCTCGTTAAATCCTTTCTATTGTATATAAGCATAACTGATCGTGTCCACCGTCAATGTGAAAGTTGCTACTTAACCCTAACAAATGAACCATAAAATTACTATACAAACAATTCAGCTATTATTCGCTATCTAAAACATTAGTGTAGACCAATCAACACTCGTAACAACTCGACTATTAACACAAGATTGAAGTCAACTCGATACAAATGTCATTCACGTGTATACCGACTCGCTTTGCTCTTTGGCTTGTATATAATTAAAGTCGATTAATTTATTTTATTGACAACTGATATTTTATATTCCCAAGGTGCGATGGCCTCTGAAGGATTGAGAAATTGAACTTTCTATCACACATTTCTCATGTGTCATATCAAGAATAATTAATTTTCAACATAGGTTTCACGTTATACAAATAAAATACTCGTAACCGTTTCACTCATAGCTCATTGACTTATAATAAGAAATTACCGTTGTCCATTTATTCTACACCTTTTGAAGAAGCTTAAGTTGTACATCAATATGAATAGTTAAATAAAAACAAAAATACTTAAACACAGGTGCGAAACGTTAGCAACTAAATAAGAAAAAAAATAATAAAAAATATCACTAGAAATAAGCATTTCTAATTAAAAACAAAACGTGAAAAAGCATATTTAATCTTATCTTTAATTTTTAAAAATATAAACCAAAAAAAAATTGACAATATAGTTTGTAAAATGTTAACCGGTGTAAATGGATGTGAAAAATACAGAAAAAAGCTGTATATTAAATTTTCTACATGCATAACTTGTGGGCCCATTTAAAGGCATTGTGAAACAAACGTCCCGTTGGGGCTTAACACTGTAACAAACTATTGTAACTACTAACTCGCGACGTTAAATGTAAAACAGTCACTAAACCTAATCTTTGAACGTCCTATAACCGTCATAGAAACACATCAACCTTATTCCTTGCCCAGCGAATGATCTAACAGATAGAAAAATTAAAAATTTAAGCGAACAGTTGCTATTTAATAAATATAGTCGAAATCGAACCACCGCGGTAGTATCGTCTACCGGCTTTCGTTAAATGAATAAATGTTCGCAAAAATAGATCTTTCAATAAATAGATCGAATCGTCTAGCTACATTTATAAATTGACGACTGTCACGCACACGACACGAGGAACGGAATGAAAAGTTTCGTCACAGAACTGATGGTGAGTGGTCGCTCCTTTCGGCCTGACCGCGGGTCAAATCTAATCTCTTGCTCACTGATTGCTCAATCTCCACGCCCTGAAACACTGTCCACTTTATTTGGTCACGTTTTTGCCACTCCGCGAAACTTCGTTATAAAAATTATTGCGACAACATTGAATCGAGGATTATTTAGAAACTTGTTCAAATCTCGCATTTGAACACTTGCATATGTTCCATCCATGTTCTTTCTTCACTCATGAACTGCATCTATTATGCATCAAAGTTAAGATAGTTTAGACAATTTGTGTTACGGAAGTCTTAACGTAACATACTTATATGTATTCTCAAAAATTGCATATTCCGGAGATAGAATCTATTACTTAACTCTGTAAGTCTTGGCCCACTCAAACTTGTGTATCCTGGTAAATTTATTAATCCTGTGATTAGGCACTGCAAACTACGCCGTTTTATTTTCAAACAATCTAAGCTGAGGATCTATTTGTATCGTTCTCAACTATGTGTACACGTTGCTTGGACACTATCTTCAAACACTATACAATCCGAAGTGCATTCGTCACGAGCACACACTTGAACCCGCCGGGCCACGCCACACGTCCGTCCTGTCCGACGGCTGGGACGACACTGCACGTACGTTCAGGATCTCATTTGTTGCAATATTAGTGAAGGCGCATCTCCTTTAACTGCAGGTGTAGACAACCGACATCCTGCCAGCGACCGTCCTTTTACTTAAAGACTACTAAGGCAGTGGGATGCTGTGTATACAGCTTCTATAGTTGTTATGTAGTCTGCTTAGGAAATACCACAGCTATAGCCATAAAGGCACAGCTTAGGATGCGCGTGCGTCTTCCATAAACACATCAGCCAAATCCGGCTTAATGCTCATCATGCATGCACATACACCATCTCAGCTATTATGTCTTTACGTATGTTCGCTGGCTGGGCAATTTTATGGCGCACCTATACCTTTGCCATCTCATGAATGTGCCACGTTCAACAGCTGAGATGCTACTATGCATTGTACATAAATACAGCCTGCACCTTCCCTTCACGTCCGTCCCGTACGACGGCCGGGATGCTACTTACTACATCGCGTAACATTCCCATCAGTGGTCACACGTGCGTACTGTCCGATAGATGAGACGCTATTGATCGTATCCCCTATCTATCCTCCCAACTTGTCTGCTACTGCGCATCCATCGCCTCTTCAGCCATTGACGCGACAGCTCAGGCCTGTGCAGCCATCACATTGACACGTATGCTCTTCAGTCCGCACGTCCACTCAGCTCGACGACCGAGTTGCTATTGGGCGTTACAACCTCTGCAGCAATCGACTCGCATGCCCATCAGCTCGCACGTCCACCCAGCTCGGCGGCCGGATCGCTACTGCACGTCTGTACAGCCATCACATCGACGCGCGTGCCCGTCAGCCCACACGTCCGCCCAGCTCGACGGCCGGGTCGCTACTGCACGCGCGGGGGGCTGGCGGGGGTCGAGGGGGGCGCGGGCGCGGCCGCCACCCCCCACCGCAACCCCTAGTCCTCCGACATGAACGAGTTCTGCGACTTGAGCTCCTCGAGCCGCGATATTTGTTGGCGTAGGTACATTATTCTGAAAGTGTGAGGTAGAAAGGTCTTAGAAACCGCTGTACAAACATTGAAACATAAAGGTTAGAATGTTTTAATTTAAACATTTTTTTTAGTAAATAGAGGGCAAATATGTCACTCGATACTAAATAGTCAAAATAACTTAAGATACATCAGGGAGGGATATAGCACATTTGGGAATAATAATATAACATGCTACCAATGGCTATAACATAAATATGATTAAAATTGTAGCTATTGGCTACCTTATGACCCATCATGAACAAGGAGATATACACCCCAAAGAAGTAAGCAACCAACTACTAAAATAATATTTGTTATTTTTTTTGGTGTTATAAACAGAAATACAAACTTCTGTTCTTGCAGCGTGGCCTGTATCTCGGTGTGGCGCACGATGGAGCGCGAACACTTGAGCTCGGTGGACACGCGCGTGCACTGCAGGCAGCCGAGCTGGTACGCCTCCTCCGTGTACTTGTTCGCCTGCAACAGGTACGTGCATTCAGTTAATATTTTGCAATGGATCAATTAAGAACTGAATTACTCAATAATATACAATATGCTTTGAGCTAAGCTATTAGGGTGTGTACACACTACAATTCGAAGTGTATCAATTTGAATTTGAATATGATTTTATAAGCTAAAACTACAAACAGTGGTGATTATCAATCGGTCAGATTATATTCTTAGTATGCGTCCCTAGCTCCGCGATGGTTGTCAACGGCACATTGCGCATGAGAAATGTCTGGACGATAACGAGCGGATTTTTACGAGGTAATATATTATCAATTATTACATAATTATGAGGGTTTACTTCCATCGAAGTTTTCTAAAGATTTTTTAAGACAGAAGTGAAGAACATAGTTCTTTTAATTTTTGTAGGCAAGTTATCAGCTGTTCAAAAATATTTGCTAGAGGTTTGAAACACTTTTAAATCGGTCATTTTACATCTATTCTCAGCATCAAATCAAATCATAAGGTAAATGTCAGCAATGTAAGCGTCATTGTCAGTCACGTGCCTGTTTCTCGAGGATGTCAGCGGGCCAGCCAGTCACGTGTGCGGTCAGCTCCGCGCGCACGTGCGTCAGCAGCGTCGGCGTCAGCATCGGCGCCGCTTGCTGCAGGCTGCCCACCACTGACGAATAGCTGCCCAGGCATTCCACTGCAACATTTAACATGTATTAGATTTTTTTTTAGAATTATTGCAATCATTACAATATAACCTCAAGATCAAACTGAATAAGAGCTTTGAGCGTGAGCTTTTTGACAGCTAGCGAAAACAAATTCATACCCAAAATTTTTATCTAGGAGAAACGGAAAAAAATCATATCATCAACCATACAAACACACACGATTTTGATCCACACGATTTCTGCATCAAAAAAATTGGCACACTTATATTGAATGCCCCACCCATAAGAATCCTGGGTCCCGCTGGCGGGGGGTATCTCAAACCTTAGTAAGTATAGGCACTCACTCTTCCTGGGCAGCGCGTTCTCGAGGTGCAGCGGCGGCGCGTGGGGGTCCACGTTCTCGGAGTGCGTGGGGGCCGGGGGCCCGGCGTCGCGCTGCGGTATCTCACACCTAGTATCTACGGGCACTCACTCTTCCTGGGCAGCGCGTTCTCGAGGTGCAGCGGCGGCGCGTGGGGGTCCACGTTCTCGGAGTGCGTGGGGGCCCGGGGCCCGGCGTCGCGCTGCGGTATCTCACACCTAGTATCTACGGGCACTCACTCTTCCTG
>LQNK01002057.1:0-31092 GCA_001586405.1 Phoebis sennae
ATTTGACACTATATTTATTGAAACTCACCCCGTCTCCTCCGACACCTCAGAATCAGGCACAGGACGATGACCAGTAGCGCTGCGATGACCAACGCCGCTACGATGAGAGGCGCCACGTGTGCAGTTTCTGTTAGCGAAAAATTATCTGTGAGAAGAAATTATTGAGGCTTTTATTTCTGTTTGCCAATTGTGAAGGGTTAGTATGGCCACCGAAACACAGTGTTTACTAGTTCGGAAGTCAGTAGAACATTATAACTTGTAAACAATTATTTTATGTCCAAATAAACTTATTTTTTTTTTATTTTAAAGTCAGTAATTGTTAAATTGAGATAAAAATAAATGAACGCATATTGCATTTATACCTTCTTTTCTATTCCGGATAAAGAAAATTTTTATGTTAGTATTTAGGAAAGCCTTCCTTCCCCCCACTCCAAAATAAAGCCATATTTGGGAAAACATTCGGTTAAATTATGATATGAGATAGTTAGATAATGAGATGATAAAAATGAAATATTAAGTAAAAATTTGAAGGTAAACTTAATTAGCAAATATATCTAATAGAAATGATTTTGACATGCATAAGTTAAAATCGATTAAAACTATAAGTATCAATTACCTTAAAGACTTAGGATTACAGATTAATTATACTATACAGTGCATCTAGAATAAAATGAATTCGGTTGCCGTTCTATTAAAGTTCATAAAATATCACAGCGATGAAAATCCACGCTCCTTCTTCATGTAACTAAGTAATAAAGATATACACCAAAATTCAACAGTGTGTGACAAAAACAAAGGTTGCCCTCCTTAAAAGAACATAGGCATATCGTGGTATATCACTTTCGTGGGCCATGCTCGCGGTGTTCACTTCTAGTGTGTACGCGACTAAAAGTCACGCTCGTTCACAAGTGCAATAAGTACACTCTTGCATCGAACACGCCCACGCTACTCGGGACTAGCGTGAATTCGTCATTAACGCAACACATTCCTTCTCCTCCTTAGCACTTACCATGTACATAAAACGACGCAGCGCGCAACAATCCAGCGTTCTTTACATATAAACCTTAAATTCTACCCGCGAACACTATCTCGCCACTCACGACTAGTATATAACTAAAACCTTTCTTATAAACATTTATTATGCACAGTAAGAGCCACAGCATGTGACGAGAAATCAAGTTAATCTCTATATGTCACACATAGAATTTTGCGTCTGACCCCTCACGCCAGTCACGACTAGCGTGTAATTGTCAGTTACGTAACATATTCTGTTTATCACTTACCATGGACAGTGAGCGATACAGCATGTGAGGAGAATCCACGCTCGTTCTCCACATGCAGCACATAGACTCTTGCATCGGACACGCTCACGCTGTTCACGATCAGCGTGTACCGGTAACACCCGTTCACGCTGGATGCGTCGATGGCTTTGTAACGACCTAGTAAAATATAAGGCTTGAGGATTATCATTGTTTAAAATCAATGTTGAAAGAAAGGAATACAGTCGATTAAAACTGGTTAAATGTAGACTTATTAAAAAAATAGCCTCTACAGACGGTTTCGCTCGCGTCTAATTAGTCTATAAAAAGGAATCCTTTCCGGTTAATAGCATATTTATATAATAAAAAAAACTTATCAACATCTGTTGAGTAGTTGTAGCGAGATATACAAAAATATCTAATGGCTGTGCTAATCTTTTGGCTTTTAAATTTGATCCAATATCTCATAGGTTAAATGTAATGATATTCTTCGTCAAAGCTATACGCCTGATCATTATAAGGTCAAAAACATGTCTGAGCTACGTAAGTATCAGATAAAAATTGTTTCAATTAAAAGTTTCAGGTATCAAAGCAAAGAAGATCGAATTTTCGTATTGATGGTTAGTAAACCCTATTCTACAACATGAGTGGTAAAAGGCAGAGGTCAGGATCAAATGGTAGAGTAAATTATTATCTCACCGATAGAAGAAGGAACATCCAGCCTCAAGCTGCCCCACAGCCACGCAGCCCTCCTCGGTGGAGGGTCAGCACATACAGTCGCTTGCACCTTCGCCTCCCCCCCACTCCAAGCGTGGGCAGTCCCTGTTTCTGCCCCCACGGGCGGACCGAGCACGTTGAGTGTGATAGCTTCTGATTGGTGGGTTCTGATAGAGAAAAATACGGTTACAGCCACTACTAATACGTCAAATTTGGATTGCCTAGGTCAAAAGTTTCTTAACTCGCGATGCTCTGATGCGTCACAGGAAGTATAGAGGGGTGTCGTGAGGATTTCATTTCTTCCCGTCTCCCCATTGACATGTCTCTTATTTGTCCCCTTAATCCTAATTAAAACTATAACTTACCTCACGCTTACACTACGGTGCCTAAAAATATAACTAAACTCGTAAGTGCGTCGCGGATTGAAAAACTTTGGGATCCCCTGGTCTAGGAAGTTGAAGATAATTGGATTTACTTAAAGTCTCCACAGAAATTAAACACTACTACGATATACTTTTTGTAAAATTATATAATATTGCAGCAAAATAACAAACCCTAAGTTTAAAATATAATTGATATGGTAGAGCAAAACTTTGTTTGTTACTTGAACACTTTCCTCTCTGATGTTGGTTCTCACAATCAGATTTGTATTTGTGTGAAAGTCTATCTTCAGTTTCAGAATTCATGCGTAATTGTACCCGGATCCTGGTACCTATTGTCATTGTCCTTAAAAATGTATGAAAAGAAAAGGAGTAAGTACAATTTTTTGCTACCTTATAGTACCTTTGTCCTAGCACTCATTGCATTCGTTGCATTGCACTGTTTTCTTTTTCTTTTTTTTATCGCCCAGCGGGCAATCGAGCTTGATGGTAAGTGATCACTGCCGCCTATATTAATTCGTTATTCTACAAAGTTGTCGTTCTCGGCAAAAAGTATGGAAAACTCTGGCAACGTTACTTAACAATGCTATTAATGCTATTTTTAGGAGTAAGAAACTAACTAACAAAGTATCTACATACCTCTCTTCTAGTCCAATTTGGTTGATGGCTACACACGTATACCTCCCATGTTGAGTATAGGACACGTTATGTAGCTGCAATTGTGGTGTTGAGGAGATTGGGTATCCTTCGTCTGGGTGTGCGTTCATTGATGGACTGGGGCTGAAAAACAAAGAAGATAGAAGATTTTACTCATAGAAAGAAAAAAATACAAATAAATTCTTCAAGGTTCGTATTATAGCCATTCAAAACATTGTTTTGGGTAATCATCAACACTAATATTATATAGAGGGAAGCTTTGTTTGTTTGTAATGAATAGGTTCAAAAAAGTACTGGACCGAATTTAAAAAATCTTTCGCCATTCGAAAGCTACATTAGCCAGGAGTAACGAGAGCCTTGCCGGTATTTTATTGTACTTTTTGTCGTTTAAACTTAAAAGACAAACTTTTTAAAATCAATATTTATTCACTCGAGTGGTGAAGCTGTGGAACGACCTATCTGCGGTATTTCCGAACAAATTTGATATTGGGGCCTTCAAGAGACGAGCTTATATGTCCATTAAAGGCCGGTAAAGCACCTGCGACACTCCTGGTGTTTCAGGTGTTTATGGGCGGCGGTGATCACTTAACACTAGATGACCCACTTGCTCCATTGCTTGCTCTGCCAAAAAAAATTGCAATGGGTGGTTAAAAAGATATTAAGTTTTTTTCAGTTATTTCTAAAATTAGTCAGCTCAAACCGAAAAATTGCTCTTTCTGCTATATATTATTGATTAACTATACTTACTTATGGTACCACTGGTAACTGGGGGGTGGGTTGCCTTCAGCCTTACATTCGAGGGTCACTTGCGTAAAGAGATTAGCTTCCACCACCGTATCTGGTCCCACCCAAATGACACGTGGAGGATCTGGAAATATTTTAAAAAAATTAATGTTATACGTGTTTCTCATAACCATTTATACTTAAGATATAAGTTCAGGCAAAAGAAATAGATAAATATTCAGGGACTTACGACAACGGCCCCTAGTCGCAAACTAAGCAAAGCTTGTAATAGTACAAGTTTTCACAGGAAAACTAGATGACTGATATACTTTAAAATATTTTTGTTAATACATACATACTATAGATAAATTAATATCCAGACAGTAGAAAATTGCTCATCAGATAATCATCTTCTACTCGTGGGGATCGAACCCACACTCTCCGGTGCAATAGACCATTGCCATATCCACGACGCCAATCGAGTCGTCAAATTAGGAATATGAGGTCAGTAATCATAAATTAATTTAAATACTATTACGTACTTTTTATCAATGTTTAATTCATGAATCTGAGGGGACTTTAAAATATTATTTACTAAGTTAATATTATACTTACATTTTACATCAATTTCAATTTTAACAGCTTCCGAAGTACCCAATGAATTTCTTGCTTGACATCCGTAGATCCCTGAAATTTTAAAGATTATTTCATTCAAAATTAGACTTGTTTTTTACTTAGTTCCAAAATATTATATTCTCTACTAATGTAAATTTCAAACGCTGATTCTTGAAGTTTAGTTTTGTGAAATTAAATTTAACCATTATAATATCACTATCTTCTCAATACAATATCTTCTCACATAGGAGCCACTGAAATTCAGTCTTAGGGTTTTCCCCTCACACGTGACTTAGTGGTTAGCCTTTTTTAAGAACTCCGCCAATTTTTTGTCAACCTTGTACTTGTTTATTTCTTAGTTGTATTTGTTTGTTGGTGGTGTTTTAAAAATAAATGTCTTTTCTTTCTTTCAAATAAATCATCTCAACATACCAAAGCGATGGTGTTCTTTTTAATTCACAAATCATAGCTGTCATTAAAATTAAACGTCATTAATTTTCTTACCCGAGTGATTCCTATACACCGGCGCTCGTATCAGTCTCGGCCCATTCGTAGCAATAACCTGGCCATCCTTAGTCCACCACACGTAAGGACTAGGGTTTCCATCCGCCCTGCACTCCAGGGTTAGTGCACTAGAACCTTCCTCAAGGCTGGCCAAGCTGCTCGCGTCAGAACCCACTATGGAGACCACAGGCACAACTGAAAAAGGACAATGTTCAAATAAGAAATTCGGTGATAATCAGAAATTGCCGAGAAATTCAGATCAGGATTAAAAGGTTACAATGGAAATAATAAATTGTAGACAAACGGCATGAATGCGCTTTACGTTCTATAATATGAACTATCTGTGCTTCGCGGTTTCACTAGCATATATCTGTTTTCTCCGTTCCCGTGGGATTTGATCAAAATCCTTAGCGGATGCCTATGTCATAACATCTACCTGCATGCCAAACAGCCATCGGGCTGGGCTGTGCGTGGATAGGTTACTATGACATTCAGTTAGTCAGTCAGTCACCTTTGAGTTTTATATAAATAGATGTATTGGTAACAAACAATTTATACGTCGCTGTATACTGCGAAAAGTCAGAATGTATGATTACATAGTAAACGTAATTGGGGCATATATATCTCAGTTCTGTTCTCAGTTTTCGATTTAGTTCAGGAAGTTGAAAAATTCGGTCATTGAGTGCGCTTGTTTTGTAATTATTCAACAAATCCAACATCAACCTCAATGACGTTAGCAAAAATTTATGAAATCTGCGCACATATTTATGATAGGTAATATTATAATATATTGCGTATTTTGTAATCCTACTAATATTATAAATGCAAAAGTTTGTGAGGATATAGATAAGCGTAACATAAACAAGCAACTTTCACGCAAAAATAATAAGACCGATTATCATGAAGCTTGGTATTCATATAGGTAAGGATTCAGCAATAACATATAAGATACTTTAATCCCGAAGTTGACACGGGATCACGGGATAATTTTTGGTCAAACAAAATGACACTACGAATTCGAAATAACTTCATGGTAACCATTGATTTACTTTACTTTTTTTCTTTTCATTACTTTAGTCGTATATCGCTTGGGTCCGAAGTTTCGGCCTAACTTTTTCATGGTAGACCTACAGAAGTCACGCGGTATGAAATCACGGCGCGCGGCTAGTAGTACATACCATATTGATACTGTAATATACTCACAAGTGACATCCAGCATTGTATACGAGTCCCTATAGTACGGTGACGGGTACGACGGGTGATGCGACCTGCAGGCCAGCTGCCGCCCATGGGCAGACCTGGTGGCCCCCAGCTCCAGCACTGACCGCGCTGCCCACACCCGAGGTCGTTCCACTTCTGACGCGTTGGTTTGACTCCACGCTGTGAGGCGTTCTTTTTCTGGAAGTATTAAATATTTGTATTTAAGACGCCATATAATAATTTTAAAGTTAGTTGTATTTACTCATAGATTTTTCTCGAGCGCGCCTGTACAGTGAAATGACAGTCACAATAGGAATATCATCTGTTAGGGCTCCCAAGATACAGGTTATTCCTAGTTTGGGGCCCACTGGTACTGCGCAATAGATTCTATAGTTTTAATTAATTTAATGAAATCTGTATTTCTATGTAAATGGTCATTTGTGTTTAAATAAACATTATTATTATTATTAAAGACAGAAAGACTTATTCAAAAACCACACAGAATCAGACATAAATAATTAGTAAATTACACAAAAATAGCAGTGTGGCGTTGAAAGGTCAGCTGCTCAGCATATGCTCCTACGTTAGTCGCAACGCTGATTTTCAGCAGCTCCCAATAGCATTTTACTTTGTAATTTGTATTTTAAATTGTAAATGGTAATGTATGGTTTGATGTTTAATTACTGACAATTATGTATAAATGAGTAAAGTATTTCTCATAGATATAATATGTAGTTATAACCTGGATGAATACAAAAGATATTTTTAATTTTACCGCAAACGATATTGCATACACAAGTGAAAAGTTAATTAATTTTTAAGCGCCTCATATTTTTAATACGTTAATTATATTCACGACTTGTAATGATATTACGTAACTGCTACCGGTAGAATAAAAAGTCTGAAGAATTTCTTGTTGAAAAGCAAAGGTTTCATAGTCGAGATGGCCGGGCGATTGTATGTTTGTATGTAAGAATGAAAAACTTTGACGATAACTTGAGTATTGTTTATCCGATCTTGATTAAATTAAACTAATAATTATTAAGGAGATTAGTTTAAACAAAAGAAAATGTCGAGTTCGAAGTTGAGCAGAAGCGATTGGGGGTGTTATGAAGATAGGGAGGTCAAATAGGTGAATCTTTGTCTGAGGATAAAATGTACGCAAAGAGGATAGATAAATAAAAATCTTGAGAACTAAAATTAAATCGGTGGGAGCTTAACAAAGATGCCCTACCAAAGGGTGAAATACGCATTTTTCATATGAATATAGCCGAGTGTTATATCAAATGAAATGGTGGTCTTGATTTATACCTTACAACGCGAGATTTAGCTCGGAGCCACTAGTTTTAAATCAAATAAAAATCATCGTAAAAACATGAGCATTACTTCGAATAATCACGTTTTAATCACTCCAATTGGTGGTTTGTCTGTACAACAGAATATTTGTGCAATGCCAACCGCTGGAGCGCTTTGTGCACTCGTTCGCGGTTTTACCGGCTCCAGCTCGGCTCCGGCTTCTATGTTGTATCGATTGTTAATGCGATTTTTTGGGAACAATACTATCGATGAGAAATCTTTGCACTTCAAAACAAATCTAATGAAATCAACGAAAACAAAAGGGGACGAATGAAATACATGAAATATATATGTGTAACTAGTTGTATGTGTATTGTATGCCGCGGTTTCACCCGCGTATATCTCCTATTCCCGTGGGATGAAACTTTCCTATCTCCTTTCTAGGGTTTCGAGCCATCTCCGTCAAAAATTTCATACAAATCAGTTCAGTGGTTTAGGCGTGAAGATGAGACAAACAGAGTCATCAAGACATCATCTTCAACTTATTTTTAAAGTATTATATAAAAAAAAAATAATTACACGTAGCAGCATTTTCATTCAAATTTGAATTGAGAAAATCTATTACCTTAAAAGAGCGTTTTTATTATTTTTTGCTTGATGTTTTAATTATTTTATTTTGATTTTAGTCCATCGAGTAATCACGTATTAATTAGCTCGAATGTGTGGTTTTTGTGTACAACAGAGTATGTGTGTAATGCCAACCACTGCAACGCTTTGTACCATGTCCGAGGTTTTATCGGCTCCAAATAGTCTATTGAAGCAAGAACGATTGAGCCTGCGATTTTTCTTTTTTGGAAAAAAGTTAACCAGTCTGTTTATTTTCCTTGGGTTTATAAACGTCAAAAAGATCTAGCTTTTAATGTAGTTCATATAGGGCTAAAAGATTAAAATGATAAACAAGTGGATACAAACTTAAATGTTAATAATTTATTAAAAGTGATACATACAGGAATTGAAAAGAAAAATGTGTTTTCTACAAATAAATAAGAAAGAAAGAATATAATTTTAATCACATACACATCAGAGAGAAAAAAACAACAAAAAAAATCACTTAAAACTAATACATTTTCAGTGTCAGATGTCATTATATAATTTGTAAATTCTCGGACGATACCAAGAACGTAAGTAATGAGTATAAATCGTGTTATTTATAAAAGAAAATAATCCATATTTGAAGAAAAACACAATTTTTAACCGAAAATGTTCCTTGGACATATTGATTTTAAGCCTATCAAACCAATATTTTAATGCACGACCCACATATAAGATAAAATTTATATTACATAACAATATTTACCTAAATACCACTCTATATACGCCGGGGGGTTGCCATACCGCGCTTCACAAACCACCGTAGCCCTGGAACCAGCCGGTACCGTGATGTTCTGACCAGGTAGGACATGGGAGCCGTTGAACAGGATTCTGGGTGTTTGCGGTGGAACCCGGACTGCGAGCGCCGCCGGGGGACTAGATAGTGCATCCTGGAAATGTAAAGGATTGATATTATCAGTCAATCATCATTTCTCATAATGTTGCACGCATTATAAGGCCAAGATATTGATATTGTAGTTTTAACATATTCAGACCCGTAGGTAAACAATAATATAACATATCACAGCGTACGTGAACGCTAAATCCATTCATATTTACTTGAGTGGCGGTTGGTCAAATTGAGTTTTGACTAAGTTTTTTTATTTTTAAAATAAAAGCTTGTATTTGGAGCATATTAAGAACTGTCTTATTTCGCATAGTGTTGCTCCTTTACGTTAAAGTACCACTCAAACTAGATAACAATAGTTCAACAAGTTTCTACTAGATGGCGCTAGTTGTACAAAAAGATATTGCATCCTTGAGAATAAGTACTTAAGTTAAATGTTTTTTATGTAGGTTTTAATCATCATTTTTCGGGTGGTAAATGATGATTGAAAATGAAAAAAATGAAAAATTGCTTTATTCATAATTAAAGATTAAAGCGTGGTATGTCCTTTCTCGGATTTTAAACAATCTCCGTACAAAATTTTATCCCCAATCGCTTCAGTGGTTAAGGCGTGAAGACAAATGTAGAGACAGAAAGAGTTACTTTCGCATTTATAATAATAATAAATAATATTTCTGGACATTTAACACAACGCCATCTAAACTAGATAACAGATAAACACACTTAAATTAAGATAAATAAATTAACACCTAGACAGTAGAAAATTACAATGTTTATCACATCATAATTTTCTACTCGCTGGCATCGAACCCACACCCTCCGGCGCAATAGACCATTGCTGTATCCACTGCGCCAACCGGGTCGTCATTAATATAAGCGCAGATAATATAATACTATACTAGGTATAAGTAGGGATTATTAATTAAGATTCCTCTATCTCACCTGTACATCATAATTGCTAGCAGTGACCTGGCACTGCCACTGCCCGTCGTCCAGCTGAAGCGTGGCTGCTCTCACCCAGAGGGAGCAGTCTCCCCCCACGGGACTGTGTTCATTCGCCCACTCATACTTCCCCCGGTAGATACCCACGGGCTGAAAACAAAAGGCACCAGTTATAAATTAACTCCTTTCTTTTGTGTTTTTTAAAATGCAAGACTGTTCCTATTTATAAGTTAAGTTAACTTGCATTTAATTTGTTTTTTTATTGTACAAGTGATTGGGACTGCTGTCTTAATAGCTTCACGTCACAGAGAGGTCCGAACGGAAGACCAGCACGATGCTGAGTTCGAACTTTTTCGCACCAATTATGTGCATATGTATTTTTGTTATGTTTATCTTTGTAAAATGTTTGTATTTATTTTTGTAAAATGTATGTATGTGCATAGTTGTTGTAAATAAATATTTTTCTTTCTTTCTTTCTTAAATTATGTTTTCCATATAACCTCATTTTATTTTTACTATTTTTTTCCATCTGTCTCAACATTTTTTTTGTCTTGCTTTTTCTCACTGACCTATTTTATTTTTAATGATACTTTCTCCTTATTCTAAGGGTTGTCTGGTAGAGATTGCTACCGAGCGATAAGACCGCCTTTAGCTTGTTCTGTATTCTAGTAGTTTTTATTGTTATAAGCAATTTCATTACTAACAGTTGCTATGGAGACGGATTTCACAGAATTTTAGACCTTGCTAACAATGGAACACAGTTTGTAATTTCGTAGAGCGAAGTTTTATCCTATTCATATAGAAATGTCAAAGTTGTTGACTATTGGACGTATTATGTTTGTAACTCTTTGACGCTAAAACTATTAGACTGTGACTGACTGAATAGATAGTGATTTGGAGTTATTAACCATAATACAATCGTAGAAATGTTTGTCTTACTTTGATTCAAATGAATTCTATTTTATTTCATACATTTCATGTAATTGGCTCAGATCAGACGAAAACGGATTAAACCAATAAATTATCCCTTTATATACTCGCTGTGTCCATTTTAATTGCTTTTAAGGTTAATGCTGAACTGTAACATCGTGAAAAACCTATGAAAATGCTATAATTTAATAGAAATAGAAACGTGGATTTACTCAAATTCTATGAAAATTGAATGTAAGATAAGAAAGATATTATTTATCTTTTACGCATTTTCACGCATTTTTTATATATTATTGGGGTATTAGGTTACTTATCAATGTTTTTGTTTGATCCGAAAATATATCCAATTACATAAACGACCGCCCCGTTGGATCAGTGGTACAAGCATTAAGTCCTAGTTTCAAGTCCCGGGAAAGACGCGAAAATGACTTGCTCCTAAATCACAAATGATCAGTGAAACGTATTTTACATCGTCCCATGTCCCTATAGGGACAGGAAACTTCATTCTACATAAAACAACGAAATCGCCTAAGGGCAAAGTCTATTTTAGATAGATAGATAGATAAATATTTATTTATTCATAGAACATATTTATTATATTACACAAAATAGACATTACACAAAATAAAGTTGTAAGAGGATATCGTATTCTATGAAAAGGCCCTAGCTCAGCATTTTGCCTTGGTCAGTATGGTCTATTGGCGCTGGTATTCTGCTATTTTAATACTACATAACTTACATTATAGACGAGGTAAAGGGTGGATAGATGGATTAAGTATAGGATAAACGTATCAAAATTCGCATATAAGATTAGGTGTAGACTTAAAAGCCTTATAAAATGAATAATTAAATGTTTGATAGCATTAAAATTGCCTCTGAAAGAACCTTATTAGAAAAAACAACGATTTCAATAATTTTTCTCTACTAGATTGTTTTGTTGGCTTTTCCATAGAGCGCGTCGTCATTTCTTCATTGGTATACGCGTGTTTAAACATCACAAAGCCTTGCCTCTATTTGTTTCCCAGTGCGTCGCGAACGTTTTTACAAACGTTTGAACGTTTGAGCACGGATTTTTTAAAAATCTAGAATACGCGTTGTTATTATAATGCTTTAAAATGCTTTGCTGGTTTTGTTGTTTTATGTTCTGTGCACCTAAAAATGAACTTTGTCCTGTGTGCTTTGTAAAAGATCGCAAAATTATTCTTTTGTTTAATTTCAAAGTCAAAGGAAAACAAAAAACATTGATTTATATAATCTATTTCAATATTGTAGTTTTATTAAGAAGCTATCACCGTTTCGTGCTTTAGGTCTTCAAAAAAGATACATCTAAATATAGCATCTCCTTCAAGAAATAAATTAAAAAGACTTTTCACTTATAAACTTTTATAACCTAGATTTTTGATTTTACCACTGAAGTATACCTTTTTATTCCATACACAATAACAAAATATATCTATTAACCTGAACATTATTTATTTTCTATCTCGCCATATAAATAAAACACAAGCAATCTAATAAGGTATTCAAAAACCTTCAACTATATTATGTATAACCTCTAACAAGACCAGCCGTGAATAAAAAAGTAGCCGACACTAACTGACTAGCCGTCCCTGCAGAATCGAAGTTTTAATTGCCTCGATCCCGGAGTTTTTGGAAGTTATTAACGTAAAGCAAGAGATACTGTACTAGAACTAGTGTCTGAACGTTTAATTTTTGACCGACTTCCAATAATATCAGACATTTTGTACAGAGATTCTTTGAAATCCGAGGTATAGGGCATATAAATAAAGAATTTTTATTATTTTTTATTATTATAATAGTTTTTATCCCGAATCCTACGGGAAAGGTGACATACACGGGTCTCAGCTAGTTAATTATATAATTCAGGGGTTCTCAATCTTTTTCAATCCACGACGCTTTTTATCCCGAATCCTACGAGAACGGTGACATACCTACATGGATCTCAGCTAGTTAGTTATATAATTCAGGGGTTCTCAATCTTTTTCAATCCGTGACGCACTTACGAGTGTAGTTGTATGTTTACGGCCATTTTCAATAATGTGTCAATGATTATGGATAAATCGTTATGTCAGATTATATGACAATAGATAGACAAAAGTCATAGCAAATGTATCCGTCGTTATGATATTGAAATCAAAGTAAGTGCAAATAGATAGATTTGTCTGATTTTAGTAAGCAAAACAAGGGATAGATAGAATATTGGAAACGGCCGTTAGACGCGCTAGTGTCAGCGAGGGATGAGTTCTAGTTTCAAATAAGGAGACAGATAATCGGGACACTTTAATGGGGGGAGGGCATACAATGAAATCCTCGCGACGTCCCTCTATACTTTCTGCGAGCTTGGGAAGTTCTGAATTATAATTCAGAATGCAATTTGGAATATTCCAAATTCTATTAAGTGTATAACAGCATAAATTAACTCAGCGCAAATCTTTTCTTATTATTAAGAACTCTAGAACACTCTTAAAAGCGTCAATATCCATCCAATTTATCTAAGTGCTATAAAAAAACGTGTATTTTTATTGAAACTAAAAATGAACCCGTTTTGAAAGCAATATTTCATGCTTAATTAATTTTTATGTTGCCGCTCGCCACTTCACGAACGCTTCCATGATTGATATGAATTTATTGGTTTTGCATCGTGCTTTTGCATTTTAATTAGTGTATATTCATACAAATATTTTCAATATATAATACATGCGAGTTTTATAGCGGTATATTTATCCTATTTGTTGTAAATGATGGTTATTTGGTGCTCAATTGTACGAAATGATTCTACAAGTTTGATGGAGTTTGACTTTCAATTTGTTGTATGAAACATCCAAGTTGGGGTTTATTTTAATTTCCAACTAATCAAATTTTTGTGTCCGGATATTTGTTTTTAAATACAACGAATATATGAAATTGAACAAAGAATAAAAAGATATACACAAATTAAATGCATATGTGAGACGAAATCGGCAACAAACGCTATTGTTTAAATAAATCAAAACCTATAGAAAAAGTGTACAAGAAAAACAAGTTAATAATATTCAACAACATTACTTACGCGTTCATGCACTAACAATAGATTTAGCAAAGAATATTTTATCAACGCTGTTATCAAAAATTCCAATAATTACTAAATACCATAATAATGTTTTATCGTATAAAGCTTTACGCGATAATAAATAACGTTAGATGAATACGTGATGTAAATTTAAAATTACACAGTAATTAATTTTCAATTTGATATTTTTCAGTTAATATATTCCAGAATTAATAATACTTTTACTGGGTTCCTTGACTTAATAATTACTTAATAATATAAAATGGACTTTAAAAAACTGTCAAATAGCCTATTACAACATGTAAAACAATAATGTCTATGAGCATTTACGGCCGTTTTCAATAATGTATCAAAGATTATGGATATATTGTAATCTCAGATTAAATGACATTTGATTGTCAAAAGTCCTAAAAAGCATATTAAAATCAAAGTAAGTACAAATAGATGGATTCTCCTGATTATAGTAAGCAAAACAAGGGATACATAGAATATTGAAAACGGCCGTTAATTGAATGTAAAAACAGTGTCTATCATTGTCTACAGTCAAACCGCTAAAGATAAGTACGTTGATGAACGAAGACTGTAATACTAGCTTACCATCACGTTTTTATTATTATTCATCAAGAGGCTATATTTTAATGCTAAAAATTTATTAAATTATAAGAAATAACTGCAATATATCAAAATTAATTTTCATTCAATGTCCATTTGTAAGTATTTTCAATATAAGCTTAATTGCTGGCGACGATTTTGTATATTTTACAACACTAATTATTTCACTAAAATAGATGCATATTCATTGATCGTAAGTGCTATTAATTAATTGGCTATATTAATTTCGTAGCAGCTTTGTAATGTCAAAATAAAATTAGTACAACCACTAAAGGCTAGTTAGTATATTATTATATTATCTGTGCTAAATGGAAACGAAATAATACTACCACTAATTGATAATTTTCTATGGACGTAATTAAATCTCGAAAATAAATACTCGATATTGCCTGCCTCCTTGTGAACATTTTGAATTATACAGAGTGATTTTTTATTGAGGGACGAGTTAAAGAGCTTTTGAGTATTCGATTCTACATCAGAATATTAAAAAAGAATAACTTTTTTTTTTCAAATTCAAATAACTTTATTTAGTAGTTAATTAAGTTATACTCATTCTGCCTGTAAGTCAGGAATGCCATGCATTTTGTCATAATTATCGAATAATGCGATAGGTACACACACTATGACCATAATCGGTATGAATGGTGTTTGTACTATGTCTCTATAAGACGCTGCATCGGATAAAATCGTACTTCTTAAACGCTAGATTACATTTCACAACATTGAAACATTCAGTATTGAATGAGCGTAGAAGAAATAGGCGGCCTACGCATTCAAAATATTGTGGAACACCTTTGATACGTTGATTTTCTGAAATTTATTTAATCTCGTTTATATTTTATGAGATATGGATAATCATGAACTTACATTAGTTTGAATAAGTCCCACAACTAAAAAAACACCCTGTGTAAAACTGGCTTTGTATCAAAACGAAATTACTACAACTACTAAAGAGAAACCAAAAACACAACTACAAATTGATAATTTTCCATAGTAATTAAATCCCAAATAAATTAATTTGACTATATTAATTACGTAACTAAAAGTTAATATAAAAACATGAATACAACCACAGAGAAACGAAAAAATACGACCGAAAATTGATAATTTTCCATTGTAATTAAATCTCAAATAAATACTCGATATTGCCGCCATGCGAACGTAACGAATTAACTGGAAATTTCAATTTAACAACAGTTAATGCTGAATGTTTGTGCCATTGTAAAATTTTCTGTTCGAAAGCACTTTAATTGCTCCGTTCGGTTATTTACATCCTTTATGAATTACGAAATTAAATACGACCGGCTATGGATTAACTTTCCTATGTATTATGGTTTAGTTAAATAATGTATATGTCGCAGTAAGATAGAAAAAGCCGTAACATAGTTATATCCCTAGGGATATAATTATATGCCGGAACATAGTTATACGAAAGCGATTCATTACTATCTTACTAGGAATATAGTTATAAAACGGTCCAAGTTCAGTGATATAGTTATATTACTAGATTTCGTTTAGTGAAATAGAAATCTACCATAGAATTAAATAAATATTGGTATAATAAATTTGTTTTATCTTCATTCAAAAATCTACTTTATGTATTCTGCAGTTAGTTACAATACTTTGTGACATTAACACGTAATTACACGTATTAAAGTAATTTCAATTATAATTAAAATTACCATGTTTTGGAATTCAAACATTAACAATGCAATTAAACATAATGAAATATTAAAAATCTTTTAAAACTAATCAACAGTTTTAAGATAACTTTATTTCTTATATTTATTAAGTTGAAATGTTTGTTTCTTTGTTAGTAATTTCAAATTTTTGTTCAAACAAGAAGCGGAATCATGTCATCTAGAATTTAGTAGCACTGAATGCTTCTTACAGGCACATCTTTTAGCAGAACACTGTATATTCGATTTTTTACAGGAACGCTGCACACTCCGAAAGCTATTTCACTAAACTTAATCTAGTAATATAACTATATCACTGAACTTGGACCGTTTTATAACTATATTCCTAGTAAGATAGTAATGAATCGCTTTCGTATAACTATGTTCCGGCATATAATTATATCCCTAGGGATATAATTATGTTACGGCTTTTTCTATCTTACTGCGACATATACATTGCAGGATACTATGTATCGATAAAGTTGTAGATTTTTAGGAATTGATAAACACTCCATTTTTTCTTGTGAAGTCGGAAAAATACTAACTGCTTGTCAAAAAAAAATCGGCTTCTTCGCACAATAAAAAGACAAAATGACTTTTATTTTATACACCTAAGTATTTTAAGCCGGTGAAACACGATGGTGAAAAAAATAAACAATTTCGTTCTCCAATTTTTTAATGTAGTTATTTAATTAAGTAATAAAAAAGTACTTATGCTTTGTTTGATATTTGAAAATTCCTTTATTAAATTAGGGTCCCAAATTTGTGAATTTGTTTTAGATGAGTTGTAGCCTAACTTTGGGAAATCAGTGTGTCACACTGTTCCGATGTAGTCTGAGATTTTGTATCGATGTACGGTGTCTATGTGTGCAGTATTCGAATGTTCTTTATATAGATTTGACTTCTGTACCTATTTTGTGTAACGATTAACTGTGGGATTAACCCTCAAACATGTTATGGTTTAGTTAATGATCATAATTTATTCATAGTAGGATATTATGTATCGACCACAGTTAGCGATTTGTATTTGTTCATTTACCAATAATTATACTCTGCATATTAGCGTTTAATAACAAAGCGTTATTTAATGATATTGCCAATATTATATTTAGCAAGGAATATAGATTTCAACCCTAATTTTAATCAATAAGTATGAGTAATAACTTAATAACTGCTTTATGATATATCCATATTTTTGTATCGAAATAAATAACTAGCTAATCCCATCGATACCGTTGTCAGAAAAATGTCGAAAAATTTTTTTTTGCCTCCACCCGGAATTCGAACTCGAGACCCTCGCTCTGTGGTCAAAGATGCAACCAACAAAGCTATCAAAAATAAACTTAGAGAACGTAATAGCGTAATGTAAAATTATAGCTAGGACATATTATAGTGCACAAGTGTACGCGGTGCACTCTCTATTCCTCTTACTCTCATAGCCCGATGGGACGGCAGACTGACACGATCGGAGAGAGATGAGATCAGACGCGGGACCGACGGCTTTACGTGCTCTCCGAGGCACGGAGGTGTTGCAGCACCGCCAACTTCCTGACTCAGGGCTGTTACTGAGATTTCTTTTTTACAATTATTTTGGTAGACTAATTAAATTCTGTACGAGTTTATAGATGTAAAATGATTACAATGTAAGAATCATCGTTACTTGCCAGGCCTCTAAAGAAAATATCTTAAAAATATAGAGAAACAGGATTTTAAATTGATTAAAAATGATGAGAATATAATGTTATATGCAAATTTCATTGGCAAACGCTTTACAAGTAAACTCAATAGACGATTAATTAAATTATAATCTATTAACCACTCCAGTAGCGATTAATACCATTAATAATAATTAATTATTACCGGCTACCATACGCTAGAAATACCTACTTAAAATAGGAATAATAGAGCAGGAAGTTTGTACTTCGGTAGCTATGAAAGGATCAGACAAAAGGGATTATGTTTTTACCATATCGGCTTAACAATTGAAATTCATTGAGCGTTTATAACACTATGGTACTTATTCTACTTCATTCATACGAGCTTTAAGTACGGTATTAGAAACCGTACATTCTTAAGACATGCTTTATTTGAATTAAACACTTTTTTGTCGAACGAATTATTATTCTATTCATGTATGGATTTCGTATTATGGTAGTGTTAGACGATAACGTTCTCATATTATACTAGTAAAGCCATAAAGTTGTTCCTTATTTTATTTACAAACATTAAATAATATAATTTTTTTATAATTCGTGATAAATTCATATTGTTGTTATTGTATTTCACGTGACAGTGACCATAAGTGACATCAAAAAACATTAATGCAAGGATCACCAATTAGAAAACTTGTTACAAGTAACATGCAATTTGTAAAATACGAATTTAGTAAATGTATTAAAAAATAATTAGGTATCATCAATATCTTAATCGTGTATCATAAGGAAAGTTTCATTATTGCTAGGCATTTTTTTAATTATGTTTATAACCTGAACAAAATTAGCGGATAGGTCGGAAGAAGGTATCATTTGAGGTTAGAGTTAAGTATATTAGCAATGTCATATACAATGCTTCTAGCCTCCTCTTAAAAGATATATTCTTGGTACTATCGTATTGAACAAATTCTTAGTACAACAAAATACTTTTATAGATCACGTTCTGAGATCATAATATATCCAACATCAATTATTATTTGTACAATCTTGATATTATGAGTTCGTCGTACTACAGACAATAGTTATAAAGAAATAATTGATCGCATAAAAGTAAATCGTTTAATACTATTAATTTTGTTTATGTTAAGCATCGTATCTAATCTGATTATATTATATTGGGAGTAAATCCTTCATAATAAATAGTTAAAATCGAGATAAAACCGGCACGTTTTCTTAGTTTATTACCTTTTGATAATATGTATGATTGCAAATGGTAGTAAGTAATGAAGGAGTCATCCTGACAAATCTTATATTCTTCTTATATTTTGTAGCATGCTATACATGTGACTAACACCCGTATTCACAAAGAGTAAAGTAATACAGTGAAGGTAAAGTAATATACTATGCGAAGAAAGACATTACTCAATGCATTCCAAATAACAATGCTTTAATTCACAAACAATTAGACATAATTCAAACGTCAAGAGACAAACCGCCACTCAAGTATCGTTTCTGAATAGGTTTTTGGGGCCCTTTGCGTTGCAAGAACTCTTAAGTATTGTTTGTGAATATGGGTGAAAATCAAAGAAAAGGCTTCATTAAGTACCCGGTGCGTTGTATTATAAAGCACCTGTGACACTCCTGGTGTTTCAGGTGTTCATGGGCGGTGGTAATCACTTAACATCAGGTGACCCACATGATACTTTGCTTGCTCTGCCATAAAAAAATTGCAAACAATTTTAATGAAACTTATAGACAAGCAAACAAAAAGTCATGTGATATCAATTTATTATCATCTATGTCTATGTACTAGACAATTCGCAGTCAGCCTTGAGATAGAAGGCATCGAAGAAGTGATAAATGACAGGAAAATATGTAAAACTATAAGTTTCGATAATGTAAAAATATTAATCACTAGCGGACATATATTTGTATGGAAAAATTAAATTGTGGTTTTTAAAATTCTATTCACAATTTATTCATATTTTCTCATCGTTTAAACCTTTCAAGGACGTCCACGATAATTTCAAGAGTAAAATTAGTCAAATTGGTTCAGCCGTTCTCGAGTTTTGCAAGACTAACGAACGGAAATTGATTTTTATTTATATAGATTCCACTAGATTTAAACCAACTTAATAGATTTTCTTCGACGGAATAAAACTTCCCTTTATTAAAACCTAACAAACTTTAGAAGGATAACATTGATTTTACCTCCTTTAGCCGAGTTGCAGCATAAAAATAGCTAACTTAGGAAGCATTATATCAAGTATGGCATAAGTTAGCCGCGGGACAATATCGTAGGATAACAATAAAGTTTGTAAGATGCGACATTTGTTATTCCGCATTTAGTTAGCATTAATAAGAAAATCTCTGAAAATGTAAATAAAATTGCGGTGCATTTCTACTGACTTAACTTTTTACCGCACTAATTATTTTCACAAATATACTTGGTGTTTATAAGCAGTTTTGAAAAAAATAGGGTATATAAAGTACGTGGAATAGAAGTTGAAGGGAAGATATTAGCATAAATAATATTTTTCGTTAATACTAAGTACTATTCATATTTTTTTCAAATAATTATAATAAAAAAATAATAAATCTGTATCTGTATTGAAAACTGTTTCAATGTACATGTTAAAATTGTGGACACTTAAACCTGTGTCAGTTAAAAAAAACTATGTTACAGGCTTTATTTTTCCACAAATTTTTAAAGATTTACAGGTTAACAGTTAACTTACTTAATACTTATTATTTATTAGACTAGGTGCATGCATGTGTATACACGCATGTGTGTGTGTGTGTGTTTATGTACTATAAACTAACAATAATCTAATTGTAGTATGCTTTTCATCTTCACATGTACAAATACTCTTCTACAATCCCAATACCATTACGTACCATTCTCAAATGGGTTTCTGTCAGTTTGTGTTCAAAAACGTCAAACAAATTACAAACTCAGGCGCCATATTTCTTTACAATTGTATTGAGCTATGTTCAGATTGTTTACCAAACGGAATCTCAGAGCTTTATGTGGTTTCGAAATAGCGTTTGCATTATGTTCATTATGGTACGTGTATTTTTAACCGGGAAAGGAAATAAACAAATGTGATGTGTGTCGCAATAAAAATGATGATATATGGGATTGGAAATAGTTTTGTTTCTGTACAAATGGCATCTGTTTATTTGTGAAGTGATTGTGTAAGGTGAACGACATGAAATGACTTATTATAATAAAGATTTGAAACAAAAGGTTTCTAATATAACCACTATCACGAGATTTCATGTTTTTTATGATAAATCTTTTTTTTTATTTTAAAACCTTTTTCTTGCTTTTGAATAAAATAATTGCTCTCCGATGTTGAAAACCTCATGATACTCGGATCAATGAACGAAATGAAAGCATTTTAATGCTTTGCGTCAAAGAGTCGATAATATTTCAATTTATTAAAGTAGCGATATGGAAAATATATGAATAATCACTACAAAGCATAAACCAAAACCGCTTTGCGCTATCGGTCCTTAGCTTAGATCTTTAAAACTACTCAACTGATTTTGATGCGATTTTTAATAGGTAGAGGGATTCCAGAAGAGGTTTAATATGTATATAACATTCAGATTGTGACGTGCAAAGCTGGATCGGTTAAAATAATAATAAATTCTTTATTTCAGGACAAAGAAGACATCCCATGCCATATATTACAAAGTAAATTACAATTAAATACATACTTCTACGAAATAAGAAGTCGTTAAAGTTTGTTGAGGTAATATACGTTGTAATTAATAGAGACAACTGTCTTTGTTCTATACTGTTTAATTACAAACTTACAGTTACATCTTTGATACACACACATGTACACTTCTCACAGTCAATGAGACCGTGAAGTGTGAGTACTAAGCCAGTATTTATGTATTAGAGTCTATTATTATATGCAATCGGCAATTATTATATGCAAAAGCCGTCGGTCCTGCGCCTGATCTCTATCCGGTCGTGTCGGTCTGCCGTCCCATCGGGTTATGAGAATAAAAGGAAAAGAGAGTGCACCTGTTTCGCGCGTACACTTGTGTACTATAATATCTCCTGCGCAGCTGGCTAGTCTCTGTTGAGATTGGCCACCATGGCCGAAATCGGTCTGGGGAGCTATTATTATATGCAATCGCTATTTATAAATAAATTGTACGTTCGGAAAGTAAAGCAATAAATTTCGGACAAAGACAAACGCCGTTCTTTAGGGAAACATAATAAATGTTTACAAAAACATTTTAAATTACTACCATTAGACTATGCCACAAAACTGTGGCTATACTGTGCAATTAAACTTAGAAACGTTTCTGGCCGCAAAAAGCTCTGCAAAGTTTTAACGCGTTTGTTTCAGCTTTTAATTACTGTAATGCGCTATTAATAAGGAAATAATGGTTATAATTTGATGCAACTGCTGTTTCCAATCAGCATATTTTAGGTCATAGATTGAAATATAATGAAAGTGTGGAATATGAACATCTCTTTTTGCGCAACAATATGTTATACGTATCTGGTAGATACCTAGATGAAGCCGCAGGGTACACCTAGTATTATATAAAAAAACTTATAAATATATATGAAATAAGTTGCTACTACTCTCGGAGAAAAAAACATACATAAACAAAATGTTCTGCTAATTTTTCCATAGAAAATAATCACGCTAATAACAAACATTTCTTGCAATAATAAAAATACACAGTATTAATCATTTGCGTAACCTATATTCGAAAGTGAAATTGCTAGATAGTATGGTTCATAAATCACCACTCCCAGGATGTTACGATGCAAGCCCATTGTTCTTCCAATAGCCATCATATGAATATATTATTATGTATTGAACAATGAGTATTGGCATGTCAGGGTTATTTTTACATTTGAATTTTTGTTAAGCATATAGTACAGTAGTCATTTCGTGTTCATACCGCCTATTTTATGAAGCATTCTTACGAATTCTATAGCATTTACCGATTATTTATCTATATCTGTTATTCCTGTTCCCGTGGGATTTGATCGAAATACTTTCTTAGCGGACACCTACGTCGTAACACCTACCTGCATGCCAAATTTTAGCCCGATCCGTCCAGTGGTGTGGGCTGTGCGTTATTAGATCACTATGTCAGTCAGTCACTTTGAATTTTCTATATGTATAGAAATAGGGAAGAGAATGATGAAATTTAATGGTGATGGAAGGATTGCTACGAAAATAAAAGGTATAAAAGCCAAGTTAGTAATAAAGAGAGATTGGAGAGGTTTCCTTCCTATGGTGTCGACGCTAAATAGATGGGATGAGAGCAAAAAATTTATGAATGATGTATAACTAACTACATAATTAGATATAGGCACGATAATTTATTAAGACGATTACAGAATTACCTTAATTAAAGCAGAGATTGGAAGTCGAACACAGCTTCAGTGTTGGACAAAGCTTGCAAAAGTGTACAGAAATTAAAATGAAACTGTATCATACTGTATTTCCTACGAGTGAGAGCTCTCATTCCATTCCCATTCCTCTTTATTCCTGACCTATTCTCCTCTATAAAAGGCGAGACATTAGCGACACTTTGTTGCTTTTGGTATTCAAGGGCTCTGGTCACTTACCATGAGGTGAACCGTATGCTCCCCTTGCATGCGCTTCGGAGAGCATTTTTGGCCCACCTCGTATCACACCCTGTAATGCAATCACTAGACCAACAAGCCATCAATCATTTATCACTTATAGATGCACCTTTAATAAACATGAATTCCTGTAATGCTCCAATAAACATAAGGTAGGTCTTCATCAATCAATACACAAGACGTAAAACAAGGTGTGTTGTTTGCGCTTTTAATACACAATTTGTGTAACAAAATCCCGAATAAATGCAATCGATCATGCTGTTTGAATTGTGTAATATTTGCTTGTCTAAAAATTGTACATTATTTACTTAACCACGTATCTTACTCCTGATTCCGTGCCTATGCCGAGATAAGAAGTAGCCTATGTTATTCAATACAGTTAGGATGCCTAACTGTATGATATCAAGTTTTATCACATTCGGTTCAGAAGTTTTTGCGTGAAAGAGTATCAAATACACACATACATCCTCACAAACTTTCGCATGAATAATATTAGTAGCCTTTTTTAGATGCTACTGTTTTTCAGTTTACCCCTTTAAAAATAATGCCTGATTTAACTTTGCATTAAAATCGACCAAGTAATTCTATCATTTCAATTTTTATCATTATTCTGTAGCATAACTTATTACAGCTACTGGCTTTCAGCGTGCCTTTTAAAAGGCTGGTCATTGCAGCCCTCTCCGTGCATTAACCAAACATATTTAAGGATGTCCGCACACGGACAATAATTCAAAAGATAACGTCAGTATCCGGGATTTATGGCTTTTGCCTTGGTAAAACTCGCAAATATGAACTGATGACCTCATGTGTTGATCTTTTATCTGTCATATTGAGCTTTTCTTTTTTAATTTTAATCTAGAAACGTTACGTTAGTAAGACTAATAAATATCCAAAATTGAGTCAAAAAATGGATTACTTTTTTCTGCGCTCGTACTTATTAGTCGTAAGTTTGTATTTTGAAAATTTTCTTCTAATGAACAAGCAAACCTTTTAGAAGGCCCATCATTTCAATCCTCTTCGTGCATTAACCAAACATATTTAAGGATGTCCGCACACGGACAATAATTCAAGAGATAACGTCAGTATCTGGGATTTATGGCTTTTGCCGTCCGCTGGTAAAACTCGCAAATATGAACTGATGACCGCATGTGTTGATCTTTTATCTATGTCATATTGAGGTTTTGTTGTTAGTAACTGAAGAATTATCCTAAAATATTGCAATTATATTTTCCTGTGCTCGTAAATTTCTCGGTCGGTTGCTGAGGTCTGTAAAGCATCAATATTAAAAAACAATTACGATTACGATGTTTTTATAGAACTTACTATTTTTTTCGTATTTTTAAATATTATGAACACAATATTGCATAAAACCTTTTTTGAGTATATGATTAAATAATTAATAATAATTATACACTATAATAATGTATCTCAAGGTGCGAAGTTTCTTATCCTCTAGGTTCTGATGGAAGATCAGTGTCACCTTCTCATGACTGTGGTGTACAGCTGAGTCAGGACTTATTTCAGAATGAAGTACACCATACACCTTCCTCACCTAATCTTCTGTAGCAGGCAATTTCTTCTCATGATGTATTTCCTATTTTCTTCTTTAATGAATATAGTCTAGAAAATACACAACTGAGGAACTTGTGAAGTATTTTTTCGTTCAAATCAATCATTTATTTTAATTACTTATTTCTTATAAGTGTTGTGCACCTACTTAGCCATTAAATATCTATGTTGTTTTTCTCTCCTACCACGGGTTGCCTGGAAGAGATCGCTTCATAGCGATAAGACCGCCTTTTTATGCTTACTACTATGTGTAACATTTTATTATTTTTTTATATTTTTGTGTGCATATATAATAAAGAGTTTTCATTCATTCATCAATATGACGGAAGTCGACAACAGCGTAACCTTACAATTGATTTATGATAAATGCAATGTTACTTACACCAAATCTTAATCTTTTACATATAAATGGCTTATTATTATCGCTATCACATAATTTTCATCTTACCTTTATCAGCGGATTTGATACGATTATTATTTTATTACTAGAGATTTAGCTTTCTTTCGCATCACGTTTTTTCCCATGAGTTTGCGAGAATTTATTAAAAGTTTGAAGAAATTCATGCAGGAGAGGGCTCCGTCTATCTCTTACGGTCATTTTCAATATTCTATCTATCCCTTGTTTTGCTTACTAAAGTCAATAAATTAAATAGTTAATTTCAATATGCTCTCGACGGATAGCCTTTGTTATTAGGTACTTTTGACAAATGTCATTTAATCAGAGATTACAATCTATCCATAATCTTTGATACATATTGAAAACGGGGGTTAATAAATCGACTATAATGACCTATTATTATGTTACTGACAGTATTCAATAACAGTAAGTACATAATAATATCTTTACAAATTTTTGGAAAGGAATATCAATGTTGAAAATTATATCAAAATGATTCAAACTTATATACCACCAAATTAACGCAAATAAAAGATTAAACCGTATCAAAGCCGTTAATTCAAATCGCAAAGTGTAAATAAAAAAATAATTGTAATCATAGAAAGGATCAAGATATGATTTTAATTCAGTAATTTACAACCCCTTTGATAACAGCTGGAAAAACGTATAAAACCATTGGCGCTTTCAGATTCTACATCATTTTTATTTCAAGTGTAAGTATATATACATATTTATATTTACTACATATAAGAGTTATTTCAAATCAATCGATAAGTACAGAAATTAAAAATTAGGGTATTATTCCCAAAGTGCCTTCAGTGCAATAATATAAAACTTTGTTTTCAGGACAAAATGAAATTCTTCGTAGCATTCGCAGCCCTCGTCGCCGTGGCCGTGGCTGGCCCCGCAAGGCACATCGTTGCCGGTCCCGCTGTTGTCAACGACTATCAACCTATTTCTGTTGGCCCCGCTGTCATCAGCGAATATGAACCCATCTCTGTTGGCCCCGCCGTTGTTGATGACTACCAGCCCATCTCTGTCGGACCCGCTGTCGTTGAGGAATACGAACCTATCTCCGTTGGCCCCGCTGTTGTCAATGAATACGAACCCATCTCTGTTGGCCCCGCTGTCGTCAATGAATACGAACCCATCTCTGTTGGCCCCGCTGTCGTCAATGAATACGAACCCATCTCTGTTGGCCCCGCTGTTGTCAACGAATATGAACCCATCTCCGTTGGCCCCGCTGTCGTCAATGAATACGAACCCATCTCTGTTGGCCCCGCTGTTGTCAACGAATATGAACCCATCTCCGTCGGACCCGCTGTCATCGACGACTATGAACCCATCTCTGTAGGACCCGCCGTCATTGACGACTATGAACCCATCTCCGTTGGACCCGCCGTCATCGATGACTTCGAGCCCATCTCTGTCGGACCTGCTCTAGTTGACGGAGACGTCCCCGCTGCCGTGTCTGGCTCTCCCCTCGTTCAAGTAATCATCAACGTCAACAGCGCCTCAGCTTCTCCCGTCGAAGTTGCCCCAGTTGAGGACATCCACGCTGGCCCAGCCTTTGTGGACTTCGACGTTATCAAGCCCGACCCCGTCATCGTTGTCGACAATCCTGCACCCATCCAGCCTGAACCCGCCCAGATCGGTGAAGCCGTCCTCCCCACACCCGCCCTCAAGCACTAGAAACTCTACCGCGCTGGAAGGCGCTAATTTCTCGAAATTGAAATTCGTACTATGTACGAGCTAAAGACCTAATGCTATTTTATTTACAATAATAAACATTTTTACATAACGCATATTTTATTCCACTCCATCAGTAATTGATTATGACTTGTCGTATATCATTACATAACTGTAAATATATTCGGAAAGGACTCAATGGATTAATACGATGTGAAAAGATAACATGTGTGACATGATGATAATATAATTATAAGAACTTACTACAAATGGATTTAAACTAATTAGGACGATTATTGTCAAAGCATTTATTTATAATTAATTTTAATACGAACATTTTATTCAACTTTCGTTTAGGAAATAATAATTTAACAAAGCTATGAAATACAGATTTAATAATTAATTTACGCACTTTATTTCTTTTACTAGCACTACTTTCAATAAATGAACACAGCGTATACGTCACCAGATTTTCCATTTAGCTTCGGTCTCTTAGCTTAATGTAATAACCATTATCTTACTCAATTAATGGTTGAACATAAAAAGATTTTTAAAGACTCTCTTCAAACAAACAAACTCTTCAGTTTTATAATATAAGGATAGATGTAAACACTATTTTGGAAGGCTCATTAATATTTCAGCATATATTTGCTGAAACAACCACAGCAAGAAACATTGTTTTTAAATGTCGCCATCTGTGTCCATCTCTACATTTTTGAAATTTAAATATACATTTCAAAGTTATTCGCCTTATTATTTTTTGTTATGTTTCTAAGAACTACGTGTAAAGTGGGTAAATTATTTTTCTTTTAAATGTTTACCGGATCTGTAACTTATTCTGTATGAACATTTCATGTAATAAAATTACAGCGAATTTCAGTACAGTTATATATGGTCATATATCATTCGTTTCACTTATTTTTCTTTCACTTGCATTTGGAGCAGGCACAGATAATTATCTGCTCACATAAGATTAAACATATCAGAGCAGTATATGATCATTTATTTATCTCGGAAAATATAATATTCTCTAATTTTTATTACTTTATCTTATTGGCATTTCCTCTTATTTGGAGTAAGATACAAAAACGAATAAACATTGTTTTCGAAGCATCTGCCTTATTCGTATTTCAAGTGTGTAAATATTGACATTATTATATTGGCTTATTTATTTACCCCTTGTCTTCTAATAACTTTTTGATGAAAATATTTTATCTTTCGACATTTTACCCTTACGAAAGAAATGGAAAATATTTCTATGCGTGACAGATAGCCTAGTGCGAGATTCAATGCCAATGTAGACTAAAATTACTGCGACTGACTTTAAAGGACATTACTGTTTATGTTATAATGAATTCGTTGCTATTATGATGTACTGTTACTAATGTAATGTAATTTAAAGTAATAAAGATTATTTTATTTCTTTCTATTTACTTGAGGTTTAATGGAAACCGTCTAGTTATTGTATAATTTTCTTCATAGGTGAATATTAAATTCTTGGTATTATTTGCAGCCCTTGTCACCATTGCCGTCGCCGGCCCCGCAATCCAAATCTCTGTTAGAACCGCTATAGTCAACGACTACGAGGGTATCTCCGTTGGACCCACTGTCATTGATGACTACAAACCCATCTCCATAGAGACCGTTGTCATCGATAACTTCAAGCCCATCTCAGTTGGACCCGCCTTCGTCAACGGAGCCATTTCCACTGCTATATCAGGCTCCTCTCTTGTTAAAGTCATCAATATCGACCAAATCATCAATATCGACACCGCCCAAGTTTCTGAAGCTAGAAGACATCACAGCTGGCCCAGCTTTTGCTGACTTTTAATGTTGTCCCGTGGTTGTTGTGGACAACTGAGTCTGAACCCCTCCAAGTTGGTGAACCCGTGGTACCATCATCATCCCTGAGAACCTGTACAACCCTACTGAAAGATGCTAAATTTGAGGCAATGAGAGCTAAGGATCTGATGATTTATTCCATACAATGAATATTTCATTTGAAAACCCATTCTATAATTGATAATATGTAATTCATGAATATAACTGTCACACAACACACTTTATTATTTAATACATATAACTAATGCGTGATAGATAATTTATTGAGCTTCTTCAGATATCTGTCATATCACTCAACAGATATTCAGTTATTTTTTTACATTAAAATATAGACAAGTCCAATGCATACACACACAGCCGCAGTTTTGTATAGGGAGTTTAGTATTCAATACTAGAATCGGGAACCTAGAAATCAAACTGAAAACAATATATCTACTAATGAACCGCAAATTATAAAATAACCCTAACTAAATTGTTCATTGTTGTTGGGCAATGAACAAAAGATAAAACTTCTCTCAATTAAATTCTGTCAAAAATTCAATAGTCCTTGACAATGAAGAATGTTAACAAATTTTGATTTTTAGCTTTTCATATTGTTTTTTTTAATTAAAAAATACTGTTGAAAAAATTATTTTGTTACGTCAATTAGTTTTTGATTTATAAGCAATCGTAATCGTAACCACCCGACGCGGCGATTGCGGCGGTGTGACGTCATAAAACAGACAGCTCATGCGCTCGCTATAGCGCTTCCCACACGTACTATAGTTGCTGCGAAGTAGCGCGGCCCGCGCGGCGTCTGTTTTGTGACGTCACAAGCGGTCACGTGACTTTAGCGGAACTCGAAAGTTTAAAAGCTTATAAAATGAAAACTACTTGGTATTTTTGACTGCAACAAAAAACAGAGTATTTGTATAGGTAAAAACTATATTGTAACAAACTTTCAAACTATTTGGCATACCTAGTAACATTCTCCATTATGTTAATCCCAAAATAATGTCTATTAAAAACCAGGAGAACAATTACACTTGTAAAAGGTAAGTTGAACAAAAGAAAAATATAGTTTTTACTTGATTCAAATTTAATTTGAGATCCAGATTAATAATAACCGTTGTTAACAGATAGCAGTCAAATATTAATAAATGAAATGAAATAGTTTTAATTTTAATAATTGGTATTATTTCTTGATTTCAAGTATCAAATCCATAGAAAAACAAATTTGTTTTTGCTTAAATTTTCCTTGAATATTCTCATGGCTCAATTTTATTTATAACAATATTAAGAGATATTTAACCAACATCGATTAATCTTAATCTGTATTGTTATTGTTGGCTTACTTTTGTCGTTATCGCGTCATTTTCATCAGCTACTTTATATCTTATATTATCAGCTTTGTTAATAGGATTATAGACGAGATAACTAAAGTTACATTTATAATTCAGCGTATGGAAACAAAGTAACCCAAGAAAGTGTCTTCGAAGTACTTTCTGACAATTATGTGAAAAAAAATGATAGAATAACTGAAAACAAATAAACTGATGAAAACAAATAAATCTGTAACAGTACTAAACATTAATCACTAGGCCTTTGCAAATACCGTCGCGTGTAAAATATATAAGTGCTATAAAATTAAAACGTATCGAGGTAGTAAATTATGAACCTTTATCTCGATTGATAGTATTTACTCATAATTTAAGGGATAACGATAGTGATATTACGGCTTCCCTTTGTTATATGCAAGATACAAAAATGGTATAAAAACGTTTATTTTCATAGATTCTGCCTCATTCGTTTTTGAAGTGTGTAAGTATAAGTAAATTAATTTATTATTGTTTTACGCATATTTTATTATGTGTAATTGTATACAAACATTTAGTCCCTATGACATCGATTAATGGTTAGTTGAAGAGTTGTTTTTTTAATTTCACTCTTTTGTTCTCAGGTCAATATGAAATTTTTCGTAGCATTCGCAGCCCTCGTTGCCGTGGCCGTGGCTGGCCCCGCAAGGCACATCGTCGCCGGCCCCGCTGTTGTCAACGAATACCAACCTATTTCTGTTGGCCCCGCTGTCATCAGCGAATATGAACCCATCTCTGTTGGCCCCGCCGTTGTTGATGACTACCAGCCCATCTCTGTCGGACCCGCTGTCGTTAATGAATATGAACCCATCTCCGTTGGCCCCGCTGTTGTCAACGAATATGAGCCCATCTCTGTTGGCCCCGCTGTTGT
>LQNK01002057.1:31157-52374 GCA_001586405.1 Phoebis sennae
CAACGAATACGAACCCATCTCTGTTGGCCCCGCTGTCATCAATGAATATGAACCCATCTCCGTTGGACCCGCCGTCATCGATGACTTCGAGCCCATCTCTGTCGGACCCGCTCTCGTCGACGGAGACGTCCCCGCCGTGTCTGGCTCTCCCCTTGTTAAATTAGTCATCAACATTGATGGTGGCAAGGTTTCCGTTTCCAGCCCCGTCAACAACATCGGAGCTGGTCCAGCTCTCGTCGATGTTGTCAAGGCCTGAGAACCTCTGCAGCTACACTTGAAGGTGCTATTTCGGAAGGTGTGAATACTGTTACAGACCAGCTCAAGTCCTGATGCTACTTCATTTACGATAATAAATATTTTCTCCTACAAAATCTTTTATTTAGGTACTATATAGTGGGTGTATTTTTGAATGGGTCTTCAAGGCTTAGAATAGAATAGAATAGAATAGAAAATATTTTTATTCATGTAAACTTTTTACAAAGTACTTATGAATAGTCATTTTTTAAGTTACCACCGGTTCGGAAAGTCGTTTCTATCGAGAAGATACCGGCAAGAAACTCGATAGTTACTCTTTTAAAATATGTGGTTCATTTTACAAATATAAGTATAAACTGTAAATCGTTGGCCGCCTAACAACTGTCCTGTTTTGAATTAGCTGATACATGCCATGAATGTTTATCCTCAATATATTCTTCAATAGTATAATACGCCTTTTTAATTAGGGTTGATTTTATAAAAGATTTAAGTTTATCCAACGGTAGCTTCGTCACGTTATCTGGTAGTTTATTATAAAATCGGATACTCTGACCTAAAAAGGAATTTTTAATCTTATGTAGCCGAAAAGTTGGAATGATTAATTTATTTTTAAATCGTGTATTATACGTATGCCTATCACCTTTAGTCGAGTACAAATTAACATTTTTATGCACATACATAATATTACAATAAATGTACAGTGACGCGACTGTTAGAATACCGCTGTTTTTAAAATGTTCCCTCAAAGATTCCCTAGATCCTAAGTTATAAATAGCACGTACCGCCCTTTTTTGTAAAATAAATATAGATTGAATATCTGCTGCTTTACCCCAAAGCATAATCATTTATCCTAAACTATGAAGAATATCAAAAAATTATGAGTTTCCAGGTCTATTTTGACAAAATAAAAACTGCATCATTGGATTTTTAAAAAATAATTTACTGAGCCAAGCCAAAAAATAAACATCCTATATTATTTCATCAATCGAGAATAATACAAACTAGAATAACTTCTTGCAAAGTGATATCATGGGTCAAAGTTATGGAAACATAAAATTGCATTTTTACTTAAATATCATTCATAAAATGTATGGTGCATTATGGAGAGCAGCAACTCCGAGAGACTACAAGACTCCTTTTAGTATTTTCTGATATTCCTCATAGTTCAGTACTTGGCCCTGAAAGCCCATATAAAAAATTCACCCCGTACACATAACTTAACTTTATTTGGTGGAATGAGCAAAATAAAAGTTATAATCTATTGATAGTTCGCTCCCGTGACATAATGTTATATAGCCTATATTACTCGTGGATAATGTAGCTTTCGAATGGTGAAAAACTTTAAGCCTATTCATTAAAAACAAACAAAGTTTTCCTCTTTACAATATTAGACTAGATAAGAGTCTTAATTCCCATCATAAAATATCCATTGAAAGACAAAGTTAAACGCCGTATTGGTATTCCTGAACACATTCCTTGAGTAAGATCGCGTTCCTCTCATACCCATTCACATAAATAGCTCCCAATATAATAGCTGTTTAAATACCTAGTTATATAATTCGATAACTCGTTAGGCTCAGCATATTCGCTTGTAATTGCGGATAGGTCCCATTGTGTGTAAACAATGACTCATTAAAATCGCGCCGTACAAAACCTTTGTCGGCGTTAATGCGAAAATATGTTGAGCGGTTCGTTTTAAAGGATCAAAGTATTACGAATAAATTTGATTAAATTATATCTGTATTTCCAAAACATTTTCACGACTCAACTGTTCTTTTAATAGTTTTAGTTAGTATGTAAAAATATAAATATAATATATTAGTTTTAGTTATAGGTGTAGTTAGAATCAATCTAAAAATTTAGAACTCCGCGCAAAACTCGATATAGACATTAGAATGTTTACTTCGTTGAGGTAAAAGTATTTGTGCTTAAAAGGTCTTTTAAGCGTGAATAAAAATGTAAACGAAAGCAAATATGTACATTATTATAATGGGAATCTCATCCAGCCATCGAGATTATTTTGACTCCTGCTCGTTGAATTTCAATCAAGTAAGCGGATGTTAAAACGAAGGGGACCTGAAAGGTATATTGCTATTTAAAGAGGGATTTGTTCTGCATTTTTTACGTCGAGATCGTTTGCTTTTCCAATATTCTTCTGAATTTTTTAAGCATTTGGACGTATGTTTATTTGAAAATGATTTACGATGAATCCTATATATTATATTTATATTTTATTACTAAAGGGCGAACTTTATACCGCCATATTTGAACGTGACGTATTTGACAGACATGAACAATTTGTATAGAAAAATATATTTGTGTTTATTACTATTCTATTCGCAATTTCTTCACATTATCTCACCGTTTAAACCTTCCCTGAACTACCACGAATATTTCAAGATTAAAATTAGTCAAATTGGTTCAGTAGTTCTCGAGTTTAAGCGAGATTAACCAACAGAAATTGATTTTTATTTATAGAGAAGATATTTTGTTGGGAACCATAGTGGTCTTCGAATGCTTATGAAAAAATATGGAGACGTTAAAATTAAATAACAACGTATAAATCTGCAATACTTTGATACGCATTTTATAAATAATTCGTTAAGTTTTGCTCCAATCGGTAAATACCTTAAATGCGTTTAAATTCCAGCTGACGGGTTTAATACGAGGCGGTCATCAGGCCTGCTTGACCTAATTATTATTTTACTAAAATTTATTCGAAGCCACGCACGATCATTTTTAAATATAATTATATTTATATCAATATGAAATGTAGTAGTATTGAAATTATAGCATGTATGTAATTAGTGTTTTGCTGCGTGTAAAATCTTGTTACTTTTCGTATGTCAATGAATCTAATGCTACTTGTCAAAAGTATTAAACCTAATATCTATAAAGTAACCACTTTAAAACCTTTTTTTCTTCAGCCAAAATATGAATAATATAAGGGAGTCATTTTTAAAATGTTAGAAAAAAACATTATTTTTGTAGTATAATCACATTTAACATTATTTTTATGAAACAATATTTCACTGTAAATGTAGTATTTAAATAAGTTATTTATATCTTCCTCAAGTTGGTTGCCAGGAAGAGATCACTTTTGAGCAGTGAGCTGTATTGTTCATGTCGTTGTTAAAATTTAAGAATTTTCTATGCACTTTTGTCAACACAAAATAGTGTAAATAAATTAATATTTTTTAATCATCCATTTACATTAATTTAAATGTATTACTGTATTTAAAATTATTCCCAAAAATTAAATAAATTATACCAATATCAGCGTAGCAGTATTTATTCAGAATTGTGTGTAATCTAAGTTCAAAAATGTCCCCAGAAATAAGTGTTTCATGGTGTTACGACTCAAGTACAATGGTGGGTTCGTAGCCGATATTCACAATACTCCATTCAGTACAAGGACGCGGGTTCAAAGCTGTGTAATATTTACTCGTGTGCATACCATAATATATGTACCACGTCTATTGTATGCTTCTATTGATGGTTATGAGAAACTATTTGCTCATTTCAATAATTGTTTCAATACACCGGTTTACCGGTACTTACATTAAATTCTACATGTTAATATAATATTCTATTAATTATTTAAATATTTTATTGAGTAGATGTCAAAGTCTTTCTCGAAACTTAAAATAATTAATCGTTCATACGTGTACCATCTTTAAAAACTTTTAAACAAATATTTCTTAAATCAGTCTATAAATAATAATATTAAATACCTTATTTATAACTTACACAAACGCAGCATCGTTAATGAAGAGTAATTTTACCTGAAAAAAGAAATCATATGAGTCTATCACACTTAATTTTTTTGCTCAATTGTATGGACAAAATTTGTATTCAAATGTAAAAAAAAATAGTGAAGTATTTCAAGTCGAGTGTAAGCCGTCAAGTTGCGGATACCAGCCCAAACTACAATGACAATGACAGTATTCCAAGTTTCCAATTATTTTAATACTACCTATAGAATCACATCAAATAATAGAGAAATAAAATGTATGAGCCATCCTTTTAAATAAAAAATACTACATATAGGCATAAGGAATAGTATATCTATCACCCATATTTTGTATGCTCCGTTAGAAATTGTCTGATCAAAGCTTGTATAAGAATCTAGAAAGTCGCATAGTTGGATGCATCCATATAAAAATTAAAAAGATAAGAAGCTCATTGGCTAAAAAAGTAGAACATTTGAAGCTATCATTGCATCCATTTTTATCAACAAAAATGTCGTGTATATCCACCATTAAGGAACACGATTGTATCTTTAGTGGTTAAGGAATACCACAAACTGGATTCATTTTTGGCAGTTTGTTCAATAAGTGCATCACTATGGTAACAAAACAATCATGTATTTTGTCTTAGTCATCAGGTAATCACACGGCAATCAACTTTCGACCATAATGTATTGCTCTTAAGGTACATATTTAAATCAGGTGTTCGCACCCCTGTAATTGAACGTTGACAATACTGCTTGGTTTTAAAGAGAGCTCCTAATGCAGGGTAGGTGCCTTTTAATATCCCCGAGGCCATTTCTAAGCCTATTTAATAATGACCATGACATAATATAATGATATACTAATATTATGTTAAATACATAATATGAAATAGGCAGCCGGTGCAAATAAATTTGTTAGGCACTTTTCTAATATTATCATAAAAATCTTCGTTTGGAAATAATTTAAATAAAATAAAATAAAAATACCTTTATTGCCATAAAGAAAATTAAAAAGAATATGTAAATATGCCAATCGAAATCGGCATCTAATGCTTAATCATAAGACGAAACTAGGCTGTTACACCTATGGAAGACGAAGGAACTTAACTAAACTTTACGTAGAAGAATAAAACTGAGAGATAGAAGAGAAACAGAAATAGATAATTGAAATAATAACACAACAAAAAATAATAAAAAGACGTTAACTATTGCGTCTGATTATTTTTTTTTATTCTAGCCTAGCTGTTAAAACCCACTAAGACTAAAACCTGGGTAATGACTAGTATAGTATTATATTATCTGTGGTAATGATTAAGTTTATTAATATCTTTTACGATTACATTACAATTTACACTGCATCATTTTGGCTCAAATTAATGTCTGAATGTATGCAAACTTTCAGCAGCTCATTCCAACGGGATGCGGGTCAAATTTAACATAAAACTTTTAATTACTTCGGACGGATGCCGGTGCAGGTATACATATGTATTCCACTGTAAACGAAATTACGACAGACGTAAATTGATGTATACAATACATGTAGCATGTCACATGATGTTAAGTGACTACCTCTCATGAACACTTAAAACATCAGGTGTCGCAGGTACTTTGCTGTTCTTTAACTAGATACACTTGTCTCTTATTAATTTGTTCGAGAACATCACTGGCAGTAAATCGTTCCAAAATTTCTTTGACCATAGAAGAAAAAGTATAGAAACAGGAATATCATAAAAACAAATTCAATCTTTATTTATCTCAATTTAGAAATCAAATCATACTAAAACATTTCAATAACATCAAAAGTATTAAATTTAACCTGTATCAACATCAAAACAAAACGCGGTCATGCAAAAGATTTCTTGCGTGGGCGATTCGAAACTAAGCCGTATTAAACTTTTTTAGAGGCTTAAATATTTTCACTTCGCCTATCTACAAAGTTTGCGTGACAAGGCATTCATGTGAGGTATTCACAGCGTGGTTCCTTTAAATATCAAACCCAAAACATTGAATGCTTTGATTACCCGCATAGACAATTCATTGCTCCACGTGTTCACAAATGATATAATCCTCTGAAAGAATCCTTTCACTCGGATGCATTGAATCGATTAAGTCGTATTAACATCGATTCGAGAAGGGCTTTCGGTTCCAGTAGGCTCAATCGAGGGAGATGAATAGAGGGGATATAATGCTTTCTTTGATGTGTATGAGACGATTATGTAATCGATCTTTCGGCTGTTGAATGACACAGCGTGTGATCGATGTTTTGTGCGTTCGCTTTTTGAATTTGAATATATTTAAATTGTTGTGAACTAAATTTTATTCTTACTTTTATATTAGTCTAGCCTATTACAGATTTTTGTATATAGATAAAAGAATTCATTAATTTAATCAGAAGTCAGTTATAAAGCGTAAATTGGTAAAAACGAACAAACTTTCGCATTTAAAATATTATTTGAGTAGTACCTTTAATAAGTTTAAGTTAGCATATTATAAAATTGTATGTTACTTTCACGTATTCTGCTGCAATTGTAGCAACTACACATTTAATTTAAAACAATAAATGCACGTTAAAAGAATATTTAAATCATTTCTCACTTTCTTTTGTGGACTTACCAGATAAAAGTAATTTGTGAACAGCCTCGTAACATCAATAGCGTAGAATTTACCCCAATTAGCGATGTCTCATAACAATGGTGTCTAATTTTTTCCCTTCATCTCTTGTTTATAGAACAAGGAAACGGTTAACAATGTGATTCGAAAATATATTTTGTTAAGAAGTTATGTATGAGTTTAATAATTATGAAGCTAAAAGTGGATAGAATGTTTTTATGGCGAATGCAACCACATATAAAATCTTTTTGAAGCATTCGATATTTGCGAATGTAATTTTATTCTTTGTCAATCATACTATAATGTAAATGTAAAAGTTTGTTTAGAACTTTGGGATGCCTGTATGTCAATGATGCCGAAAGTACTGACCAGATTTTGGTGAAATCTCGAATACAAATATTCATAATCTTTTATTGAAAAACGTCTATGCATTATCGGTAATTTTATGAAGAGCACGACATATACACTCATAGCAACGTTTTAACTTATAACTTAGTAACCAATTTGTTGGAATAAATATCGGCAAATGGACACATAGCAACGCAACGTTTTGACTAGTAAGTTAGTAACCAATAGTTACTGCACATATTTGACTGGGTTTGTGGTTGTATCAAAAATTTATGAGTCGCGTCGCTATTGTGAAATCGAAATGCAGACTTTTTCGCTGTTTGAAGTAACAAATGTCATGTATTGTATGAAGTATACAATTAAATTGGTAGAAAACGATAGGAAACTTTATTTTATTAAAAATGTCTACAATGTAAATGATTTTTTGTGTACTATGTCACAAAACAATAAATAAATAGGGTCCTAGAAGTTAGGCTCTATATTTAGAATCAAAACATTTAGTGGAGATTACTTCTTCACTAGCTTCTGCTCACGGCTTCGTTCGCGTGAAATTCGGAATCAATAGAAAACATCGTAACACCTGTGTTCAAAATTTCATTAATATCCGTTCAGTAATTGCGCCATGATTAACACAGAAACATCCAAACATCTAAATTTCTAATTTTTCAAATTTATAACATTACTAGCTATTCCGCGTGGCTTCGCTCCTGTAGTAATATTTAATTTGCATAATTTTATATACCCTATCTTCACCGGGGGATTTCTTCACTATAGGATTCCAATGGTAAATTTTTTTCATATCAGTCCATTAATTTCGGAACCTATTCAATTAAAAGAACCAAATCGTTCCTCCTTTATAATATTAGTGCAGATGATAAACTTTCTTCGATAGGATGCCTTCCCAGTACAAACGATCTAATTACCGTGGGCATAGTCATCGTGACTCAGAGGCCACGGCTAGCAAAGTCGTGACGTGTGTTATGCGATTTGCACGTACGTCAAAATTAGCCTGTCCTATCACGATCGATTGCACAATTACATGTGTGTTTAATAGCCATGCTTTAACCGACTTTGAAAGAGGTTATCAGTTTGACAATGTAATATTGTTGATTTTTTTATGTTATAGCAGGCAAGCGGGGCATGCTGTTCACCTGATGTCAAGTGACTGACCGCAGCCCATGAACATCTACAACATGAAATGTCGCACATGCCTTATGATGAAGGAGATGGGATAAGGAGAGGATTAATTATAGGAAGTTGGGAGAGGACTACAACAGGACGGGAGAGGAATGGGATGGGAATATAGGTATGTTGATATGTTTAAACCGACTTTAAACTTATCAGATCCAAGTGTGCTGAATTTGGATTATGTTTGGTAATGTAGTTCATATCTATTTTGATTTAAATTAGGTACTACACACCAACTTAGGGAACAGTTCTTATTAAACTTGCCGGTTCTACTCAGTAGATACTGCCTACCGAATCGGTGGTAAATAAAAAAAATGTGTATGTGACGTTTCAAAAAAGCCAATTTAGAAGAAGAAACGATTTAAATTTGAATTTGAATTTAAAATCTATCCATAGCATAATGTTATATAGCATGTTCATTAGGAATACTGTCGAATTCTAATGGTAAGAGAATTTTTCAAATCGATGGTAATGTAAAAATATCTCGGTCGGCAGGGCATAGAAGATTGATCACCTACTAGCAATGATGTTATATAACTATAGATATGTTACTAGCACGCTAATTTTGAGATTTCAAATTGACACATGTGTATCCACACTCCCTTGACTACGAACGATTGTTGACAGAAGTTTATATAGCAACGGTGGCTTGGTTACTACAGAAAGCTATAAAATGCCTTCGTGTGTAATAAGAAGATGCATGAACCATTCTGCAAAAAAAAGAATACAAAAGGAAAGTATCATATCATAGCTTAGATAAGAACTCGAAAATAAAGGAGTTTTTAATTCAACTATGAAGTGATTGTCAAAAGACGACATTGTCATTGATGGTCGCGTTTTTTCACGATAATCTTCTATGGATATAACATATCTATACATTATAATATATCATTGTCTACTATTCTATAAGTAAAGAGTGATCAGTTCAGATCAGGATTACCATCCACCCTACACTACCCCACCCCAATACACGGGACTTCACTTTTTAATACTAGAAGTCTAATAGAACTAAACTACGCTAAACCCAGGCAACATTTTCTTACAACGAGTACAAAACTTTTGAACCTGTGTTTCATAGATAAGCGCGAGCTACAAAGTTAACTTGTTAAAACATTTTAAAATAAACTTTTAACCTCATTTAAAACATTAAATTTTATGATTCAGGTAATGGTTAAGCACTGACTTTTTTAGTCTTTAAAAGAGTTGTAACTATTCGTCTAATGTTAGTTAATGAATCTATATCATTATCATAATTTAGGTAATAAATTATGCGCTACGTTTTTAGTTTCCTAAAACAGTCATAAAGTTTTATCGAATGTTAGTTAACGAATGACTAAATAAAGATAAAGGGAATGACTATTACTTTTAAAGAATACGCTTTTGCTGATAACCATGTTACATTTATCTTGTGAACAATGTCTCTTCATTTTAAAATTAAAGAAAATTATAAATTGCTTTACTTTTGAAACAATGAACTGTTAGTTTTATTGTTAACTCTATCGTACAAACCTTTTTGTTAGTGTTAGTAGTTTAACAAATAATTCTTTGAATATTATGAATGTTCTTTAATCAACTCAACAAAAATCACATGGTATCCTAGTGTGGGGACTAGAGCTCATACCAGTTCATATTTTATAGACATTAAGATGTATTATCATTAAAAAAAATTAATTTTTTTGGTTCTTACATCTATGGTAAAATAAACGATTTCTTTCTTCTTCAACTTATTTATGAAGTATGTTTTGATGATATAAAAGTTAACGGAAATAAATGTATTCGCGTCAGCTACTATTTGTACCGAAATTCACCATTGTCTCTAATTCGCTTGAGTTTAACCCAACTGTGAACTTAAACCATAAACTACCACTGTTTCTGTTTTAATAAAACCCAACCTGTCTAAAAATCCGTAGAAACATGTCAGTAGAATTTAATGAGTAAAGTTCGTGTAGCAAATATATCACACGCCCACTGATAATCTGCACTAAAAAGTTTGCGCCTCGTGGGAATGCCGGTAGTTAGAAATATTTTTAAAATTATGTCACATTTTCAACATGAAGATATGTTCCCGTATAAGTTTTCCGGAATATTTCTGGCTATATGATAGTGATATCAGGTGAGTGTTGACCGCATTTTGTTAAAATGTGATGTTATAAATTCGTATAAAATTTTGTTTGAAATTTGGTTTGCTTATTTGGATATGAAATTAAAAAAATACCTAAAGAATACTGAGATTTCAACCACGAGTTAAATTATTCCTGATGTTTGTACGTTTTCTGTAGTGATCTAATGCTTTGAAAGTTTGTTAAGTTCTATCAGTTTTTTTTATACATGTTCCCATATCTCCGACTGATTTAATTAGTAAAAAAAGGAAAGGATTCAAAAGAGTAAGGTCCGTGAAACCCATGAAAATATAGTTAAAGTCTGATCGTCCACGTGGAAGATATTCCAGTTAACGAAATTCAACAGAATAAGCCCTGCGGCTAAGTTTTAATGATGTATATTATACCCATTAAACTGTAACTGAAAATCAAAAAATAATAACTTTTTGCCAAAAATAGAACCGACTCCCACGCACTAAAAATGAAAAAAATAACATTGGTTTATTTCTGAAACCTATACAAAGTCGGTACAAAATCTTGTAAAATTGAAAGTAGGTAAAAAAAGTTATTTTCTACTTTTTAATGATAGGAAGTCGGTTCTATTTTTGGCAAAAAGTTATTTTACATAATAAGTTACTAAATATTAAAAGGTACGTAAGTTAAAACATAGTATTTAATTAAACATATTATTAAAATTTATAGACTTGTTCTATAAATTTTCTTTCTTTTTTAATGTTTTCTAACATAAGTCTAAAAGACGTAACTACCTTAAAATAATTTATTTTAGGGGCAACAAAGTGCAGTAGGTACTTTTAATATTACACCTGAAAGCAAAATGTGATTCTACTTAAATGAATACGAAAAAAACTCAAGTAATTAATTATCGTATACAGTTTACATAAGGTTCATAATTGCTTGAGGGGAGGAAATATACAAATTCCGCATTAGGCTTTAGAAGCAACCTTTTATCATAAACCTTAACATCATTTAGAAGTCTATTATTCAGGTAATTACCGACCTTTAGGTAAAATAGGGGCGAAGTTATTTATGACCGAATGTACCAATTATTTCTACGTATTAAAATATTGCAAAATTTTAGGGACTTAATGACTCCATTTCGTTTTTTTGTGGTAATAAAAAAGTAATGTCAAAAATTATTATGACAAATTGTAGGCTAAATTGCTTTTTGCAAGACATAAAGTGGAGCCATCTCCTCATCAGCCAGCCAAGTCATCGTGGTGATACGGTAAATCCATTTTTGTTTTATTACCTTGGGAACATGAATCACTGATATCCTTCGGTTATATGAGAGGGCAGACTGAAAATCAGCGCTGAGGGTGTAAAAAACCAGCAGCAAGGCTAAGTCTGAATTGCCACACTTATACTGTAAGTTTCTTTTTATTTGTTTTGTCGTAGTAGTGTTGAAAATGACATTTAAACTTTATTTATATAGTAAAACTTTTATATATATTATATATTTTGCTTTTCGACGTTACTCGTTTCTTCAGCGCATTCTGCCTTGTATTCTTTTATCTGTGTACTCACATAATTGCGTCCACTGATCCGCATCGTACAGATTTCGCATCGCATCGCATTATCGCATTTCATAAACAAATAATGAATCCGATGCATACGATGCCGATATGTGGATGCTTAGCATTATAGAACGAAAAGTTTTAGGGGTTCTTAAGAACGTTTATGATAGGGGAAAATAGAAGGAAAGGTCAAAGGATCCATATCTAGAACGACAGAGAAATATATGATAGGTCTATAATGTAATGATGTAATAATGATGTAATGATTAATCATATAATGATTAGCAAAGCGCTCCTACTTAACGGAGAAAACACAGAGATATTATAAAATTCTAATTTGGAGGAAATTCTTTCATCAGTTTATAAGTTTTTAAAATTTCACGAAAATTTATATCTGTTAGTGATAGGCAGATAAGGAAGGCTTGTATGTATTATTTTACGACGTCTTTATTTCTAATACCATATTGTCGAACAAAATTCGATTTTGTCTGAAATTGTCTGGCTTAACCGTCCACGTAACATTTTATAAAACCAAGTTTTGTCCCCCTGGATATGGAGAGGTAGTGTAAATTGAAATTTGAATTTAAGTTGGATGTTTTGTTAAATTTACCATTTTTATAATCAAATTAAGGCAGTCAAAACAAAGGGAATGAGAAAGAAACGAATTGTCTACAAGATAAAAATCTTTAAATTAAAATTATATAGAGCGCTGCGAGTCATTAGAGAAACGACAGTATCTTTGAGTGAGAATATATTTTACTAACACTATACTTTTTAAAGCCCATAGCTATTAAATTCAAAACCACCTTCTCGTAGCAATTTGTCGAACAAAATTCGATTTCGCTGGCATTGTCTGGCTCAACCTTACACGTAACATTTTACAAAGCCAAATTTTGTCCCCCTGGAAAGGGCGAGGTCACCAAATTGAAATTTGAATCTAAGTTGGTTGTTTTGTAAATCTTAATTTTTAAAATAAAATGGAAAAGAAAAGAACTGTCTAGAAAGATGGAAATGTACTTAAATTAGAATTACACAGAGTTCCCTTATCCTTTAAAGAAACGGCAGTATCTTTTCATGAAAATACATTTTAGAATAAATTACATGTTGGTATAATTGTTAAAGCCCTTAGATATTAAATTTAAAACCACCTCGACATAGGAATTTGTCGTTCAAAATTCGATTTCGCTGGCATTGTCTGGCTTAACCTTCCATATAATATTTTACAAAGCCAATTTTTGTCCCCCTGGACAGAGTGAGGTAATGTCTGCGTCAAATCAAGGGTGAAGTATTAAAATTTAGCCTGGGTATTTTGAAAATTTAAAGTAGTTATAAGTAATTTTAGCTATATCTTCTGGAAATTAAAACAGTACGGTAATTCAGCAGAACAAATAGTTTTTAGGGTTACCGAATCTTCTATTTACCTTTATAGAAAACTAACGTTACTTTTTTTATAATTCTTAATTTAAAAAAAATAATTTTAATTCCAGATATACTTTTACGTAGAGTAATCTGTATAACTTGGCCGAGATAAACGTCTTATTCCTATAAAAATAACTATATAAAAATTTTGTTTATATCTCGAATATAAATAATGCAAAAAAATATTTTAATACTTTACTTTAAAATAACATTCAAACATTTACTATGTATTCTAAAATAGAAGCCAATAGAAAACATATTTTTTATCAAAAGTTAAGATCCTCTCATCCTTAATTACATTCTGGATTACTGAAAAATATAAAAACATAGATAGCATTTTGCTGCACTGGCCTTAATGTAAATGTATGAACAATTTTTCATAACTTCCATTTTACGATATTGCGTCCGTACATAGTCTAGATATTGTGAAATATTAGCGCTTTGTCTAGAACTACATCGTATTAATAGGTTTGTTTTTGTAAACGAGAAACAATATTATGAATGGAAAAAAATGGAATTTTATCATTTTAATGCTAAGTGTCCACCTATCGATATCGTACGCGTTGAATCGTGGCAAGAGTCTACTGAAAATCAGCGCTGCAGTTGTCATCGACGTTGCAGCAAATGCTGAGTAGCTACCTCATCTGCCTCCACGTTACTACACAGTCGTGGCATGAACATTGCATGCTTATTTCTAATTTATTTATTTTTACGATTTTTATTTTCATATTAGTAAATTGTTATTAATTTTGTGGAGGTAAATAAATTGTTTTTTGTCTTTGTCTCTGAATACACGAATATAATAAAGAGGAAAACCTTGTTTCTTTTTTGTTTGTTTGGTTGTAATGAATAGGTTCAAAACCCACTGGACCGATTATAAAAATTCTTTCGCCATTCGAAAGCTACATTATCCATGTGTAGTATATCCAGGCTATGTTTTATAGGCGATATATATAATATTATGCTACGGGAGCGAAGCCGCGTGGATCAGCCAGATGCGTTAGTATGTACCTGTATGTCTGTCTTTCTCTTCTTAACGCCTAGACCACTGAACCACTGATATATTTTATGCCAGTAATCCTACAGAAAGGGGAGATATACGCAGTTGAAACCGCGGGATAAAGCTAGTATACATATATATCAGTAAAATGTCTCTTGCCCTAGATGACTGCAATTTGCTGACACTTTCTTGCGAGTGTTTCAGAGCGTGTACCCTTCGTGGTGATTGTAGGTCATTTTTAAGACAGACCTAGAAAGGTATTCTATATTTAATACTAAAGGTTTGCCAGATTTTACTAGATATTTATTGTATAAAAATAACATAATATATAGGTATAATGCTATGTTATATTCAATTAATATTAAATTTTGATGATCAGCAGCAAGCAGCAAATATATATAAAGATAGAAACAGGCAAGTTTCAATATTCAAAGAGAACAAAATAACGCATGTAACAAAAACGACATATTTTGTATTTTGCAGGCTTGTTTAACTCTTAATCTCATACGTAAAATCTTATTCCTAACTGCATTTTTATATATTGTTCTTTAAATGTCATAGTGCACATATAATTTTTGATATTGATCGGTTCTTTAAGGAAATATAAGACAATTTAGGTCATGAAAACTTGGTGATATGAAAATTTTCCACACTAGTTACATTTGTAACTAGTACCTCATTTTAACGAAACGCACCACCAAATAAATGTTCGCAATTCCGTTATTAAAGCAACAAGAATAAAGAGTGAAATAAGCAAGTTCGTACATTTCCACCAAAGAGGACAAAATAAGAGCGCGTTAAACACCGCGCTGCACACGTGAGACCCCAAATGTCAGCTACGTTGAGGTTTCATTTAAGCTATAAGATACGGCGGCTTTTGTAAGTAATAGTCTTGCTTTGAGCTAGATCTCGCGTTGATGAATCAAGACCTTTCATGTGATGCCACAATCGACTATATACATATGAAAATCACCTATTTAATTTTTCCCTACCGACTTCGCTCATCTTCGAATTTAAGTTTTTCTTACTACGCATTTTTATAAATATCGGATGAACGATACTCCAATTATCGTTGGACATCATTTTAAAACTGTCATGCAAAAATATAAACATACTTAATGCTTTGTACCTTTGTATAGTCCATGGTCATCGCTGAAACACGGGGCTTGTAATACGCATGCACGATACAATACGCTAGTTAAGCGTCAGTATGGCATATAATTTTGTGAGACCCCAAGAATTAAATACTATATATTTAGTGTAACATCGTTATAGACCTCGTGAGCCCGTCGTCTATGATGTGGCATCGCTATTGACTACGTGTGTCTGTAGTCTATGATTTGATCACGTTTGTCGATAATAGTCTATGATGTAACCACGTGTGTCTATAGTGTATGGTGTGACCACGTGTGTCTATAGTCTATGATGTAACCACGTTTGTCTATAGTCTATAGTGTGACCACGTATGTCTATAATCTATGGTCATCGCTTCAACACCTGACTTGTACTCCGCATCACGGTACAATGCGCTGGCTCAGCGTCAGCGTGGCCGTGAGACGTGACTCGCCACCGTTCCGTTGTTTATGTCGCAAGAAAACATATTATTTTGTTAGACCACATGTGTTTGTAGTCTATGGTATGGCATCGTTATAGATCTTGTTCGTCTGTGGTCTATGGTGTGATATCGCTATAGACCATGTGTGTCTTTAGTCTATGATTTACCCACGATTGTGTATAGCCTATGGTGTAACCACGGGTGTCTATAGTGTATGGTGTGACCACATATATCTATAGTCTATGGGGTGACCACGTATGTCTATAATCTATGGTCATTGCTAAAGCACATGACTTGTACTACGCATTACGGTACAATGCGCTGGCTCAGCGTCAGCGTGGCCGTGAGGCGTGACTCGCCACCGTTCCGTTGTTTATGTCGTGCGATATGAGGTCTCACCATATGTGTCTATGGTTTATCGTTTACGGTCTTGCTCTATTACATACTGTCTTAGATTCATTTAACTTTTATGGTCTGTATTTTGTTTAATATTTCACTAACACAAGCGGTGAATACAAACAGTTGTACAAAACAAAGTTGTCCTGGTTTTAGACTTGTTTCTCCAGTACTCCGGACCACAAAACACACTAAGTTTGCATAACTTACGTAGGAGAATTATACGTTATTTTCATATCTGACTACATCGTTGTCCAGGACATATACGTAAAACTTTTAAATTAATACATTGTTTTTTTTATAAGGGATAGTTTACATTGATAATAATTAAGCCTTGATTTTTTATTAATTTACATTCTAATATTAAAAAATAAATTATTACATATTTTTAGCCACCATTATTTTAAACAACAACAAAAGAAAACTTTTTCGATAAATACAATCGCTTAAAATAACGATTATAACACACTATCATAATACATATTTCATCCAAGCCAAAATCAATGGCGTTCATTTACTTACCAGAAAAACGTGAAATTATCACCGACAGTTCTATCTCAAAGGATTATTCAGTGTTAACGAACCTCTTTGAAGCGCTATTTGAGTAATTACAGAAACACTTAAATCGTTTTTAAACAGTTAAAAAGGTTGACGACATCTTTATCTGCCCGGATTGTTTGGGTTTATGGAGATTTATAAATAGGTTTTTAGGATTTTGTGTCTACAATTACTTTTAAAGGTTTAGTTTTAATTTTAATGTATTTAAGGAAATTTAATTTATTAATTTTTGGACACTTAAAAAGGTTGACGACATCTTTATCTGCCCAGATTGTTTGGGTTTATGGAGATTTATAAATAGGTTTTTAGGATTTCGTGTCTACAATTACTTTTAAAGGTTTTGTGGTATTTAATTTTAATGTATTTAAGGTAATTTAATTTATTAATTCTTGGACAGTTAGAAAGGTTGACGATATCTTTATCTGCACGGTTTCTTTGCGTTTATGGACATTTATACTGCTGGAAAACTTTTTATTTCTCTTCAAATATTACCGTAATAAAACGCGATTTTATTTATCTTTGTGATTTTTCTTTGCAGTAAAGTGAACATATTCGTGAGTATTCTATCATATCCCTGGCAAATTAGGATTTCACCTTGATTTGAAAAATCAGCTTTAAACTTGTGAAAGCATTTATCTTTTAAAATTGTTAAGCGATATAGGGCAGGCTGTTTTCAGCCTGCCCTATATCGCCTTATACAGCCTTTTGGCTGTGCAAGATTTTCTTGCCAGCATAAGCTGAGTCTGCTGCCTCTAGTCGCAAGTCACTTCATTTAAATTTGAATGTAATCTTTCTTCTTTTGACAATAAAGTTTTATTAATGTATTTAATTACTTATTCTGACACCCTAAACTTGTCTCTAAAGCTATTTAGGTATCGTAGGATAACTACAGAAATTCTAAGGTCAAAAGTCATAATAATTTTTGAAAATATTACGATAGGACTCTAATAATAGTAATATAGTTTATAAGCTACTAGCGCCTCACAGTTTCTGGAAAATTCTTTCACCATTGGAATCCTACATAACCCCTGATGAGTATAGGCTATATGACATTATGCTACGGAAGTGAAGCTGCGCAGAACAGCTAGTGTAAAATAACATATAAGGTGTTTCATAGCTAGAGTTTCAATTTTTTACAGGACATTCAGAACATGTACCTAAACATAAGCCTCGCCGACCCTTTTCATTATTTTTTACGTGTTTAGGTACTTGTTTCGAATGTCCTGTAAAAAATTAAACTATGAAACACCGTATATAAGGCAATATGTAGAAGCTAGTTTAATAAACGCGTTTTGCTTGGATCCGCTAGCTTTCGAGTTAATCCCGGCTCCGCTAGGCTGCTAAGGGGATTCGGGACATTAAACCTATTTCTTTAAACCACATAAATTGTGTACCATTAGCATTAAAAATGTTTTTAAATTCGTATAATGTGAGATTTTAGGTAGTTTATCTATGTAGGTTTAAAATTTTTAGGGGATATAAAGCAAGCTGAGTAGAAACCGAGGGGAAGATATTTTTTTTTTGAATTAATTTAGGGGATAAGCTGAGTAGAAGCCGAGCATTAAATTTTTCATTTCATTTATATTGACATATTAAAAATGAAGATTAAAAATATTAAAAACTAGCTTTCTGCCCGCGGCTTCGCTCGCGTGGACACCAAAATTCTGTAGTACAGAATTTTTTTTTGTCCACCTCTACTTCGAAAATCTGTGGATTTTGTGGAGGTGGTATGCCAATTTTTAAGATTTTAAAACGTTCGTTTGTTAATATTCTCGTCAATGGTTTAAGTTAGAAGTATATCCTAAATTCAATATAACAAAAGTGTGACACTTTTTTCTTTTCATGTTCATATAATTCTAATAATTTTATTTTAATTTTTTGCAAAATATTTACATTTACGAAAGTTGATGTTTGCATGAATTTAACGCATATTTGCTTATGGACACAAATAATATCTTCTGCATGTTGGTTAGTCTTTGTTGTGATTGGCTGCCATGATCGTAATTTACTAGAAGAGAACTAGAAGGCTACATTTATTATTAAAAAGAGACGTGCAAATAACACTTAAAAAGATTCAATTGAATGTATCTACGCGCATTGATAATGCGTTTTGATGGATCACTTTGAAACCTCATATCTTTTTTATTTGTTAACCGATTTGAATGAAACAAACACTAAAACCTCCGGGGGACTTGCCGTAATACATAATTGAAAACCGCATGTAAATCGGTTAAGCCGTTTCGGAGTTCACTGCGTACAAACGCCCGACAAACAGACAAACCGACAAACAGACAAACAGACAAACAGACAAAAATTCTAAAAATCATTGTTTTGAGTTTAGAATCACAAATGAAACACGAAACACAAATTTTTTCTTGAAAATATTAAATGTACAGACACGGCTAGTCTACGATTTTATTATATGTATAGATAAAATAACATTTTTAGTAATAATAGTAATTACACTTTTCTACACTAATTAACTATTTCTACTCGCGTCGTAGAATTTACGTATTTCATTCTTCTTCTTTCTAATTTATATCCATTATTATATATTTTTACGCCTTTGTATATATTTTCTTATACCTTCCCTTTTATGTTTATCAAAGTTACTATTGGCCTACTCACGTTATGACTAATGGAAAAATCGAAAACCTTGGTTCATCGCATCATTGTTCAATCTTTCCTTGGAGACAACCGCAAGCGATGCCAATTGTAACATGTTGCCTCATCGGTCGGGAATGTCAAGACAAAAGACAATCATACCGATCAACGTAATTAATGCTAGACGTCGTACTTTTTAGTAAGTTGTGAACGCAAATAAAGATTTTCTTGAAGAAGGCATTTATTTGCGACGTAATTGACACACAAATCCAAATATCCACTGCATTATATAAATTTGTAAATTAATTACAAATACTATCTTCTACTAACTAAATTTACTTTTAAATTATTCTTGCTAAATAATTGCTAAAGGTTCGGAAACAGTTAGATTTTCTTGTTCTTGTTTATTTAACGCGAATATATATAATAAATCGCATTCAAAATTTAAAAAGTATTTTTATTTAACGCAGAAACATCACGAAATGAATGGACTTAAACATTTATTAAAGCCCTAGGGCATTAAGAGGTAGAATATAGCTATTTTCTTTCTCTTCTATATTTCTGCCTCTTTCTTTTGAGCCAAGCAAACCTCATTGAATCTCATTTACCAAATGACCTATCAAAAAGTTTTCTCCAAAGCTCAGAGTATCGAAAGTAACCTCTATATACCATTCACTGATGTTCTGTGTAAAAACTTGACGTTAGCAAATTCCGTCTGAAACAGGAGTGCCAGGCATAACAAAAGAAGACCTATCTAAAAAAACCGGCAAAGTGCGAGTGCATAATTTGTGTTAATTTCAGCTTTTTAACTACCACAATTTATGAGATACAGCCTAGTGACATACAGACAGACGGATAGACAGGCAGCAGAAGTTTAGCAATAGGGTACCTTTTTACCTTTTATGCACGAAACCCTTAAAACATTGGTTTTGAATGATTGTTAAATCATTCCTCAAAGATAGAAATACATAACCTACAACCATGCCAATGTATGCCTCATCAATCGTGAATACCAAACAAAAGACAATACTACCACCGAACATCGTGATTCAGAACAAACTGTACTTAATTCATTGTTGATGCGAATGTAAATATTGATGAATAATTGTTGGAGGTGCATAACATATGTTTAAATATCCTGCCCGAGGAATAAACAAGACAGTATAGTTAATTGAAACGAGTTTTAAAATCAGAAGCTTTTGCAAGAATATTATTATCTAATATTAAATTTTCTGTAGTAATGACAATGAAAAATATGCGTTTATTTGAGTAACTATGAGAAATCTTTTAGTACAATAAAATATAGTATTGAATAATACTTACTGCAAATATTTACATACTCAGTAAGTTCAGTAACTCGTGTTTGGCACATCTGACTTTTATAAGAATACGATCATAATAATAATTATTTTATTTTTATTTTTTTCTCGTTTCTGTCTAATTTTGCGTTTATCTTCATTTATGTCATTTTGTGTTGGGAAGGATCTGGCTTATTTCCTAGCAATGAAGCCATCGTCTCACTTCAAGACCCAAAACAATTATAAAATGTAAAATAAAGATTATTATTAATACTTTTGACTGCATGCTGAAATTAAGGCATTTTAAACCCAAGATATTGCAGATTGTTAAAATAATTTCAAACATAAATTGAAACCCTTTTAGTGTCCTCTAATTTTTATCTGTACATTAGTCATCTTAAATTGCTATTAAAAAAATGTTGATAGTTATCATGTGACCCGTCATCCCAACTTTAAAGAACATTAAATATTTTTTTCTAGAAAAAAGTTAATCCCTAAGATATGACTCATTTTTCCACTATCGCAATGGTCATTTTGTAAAAGCCAATCTTGACAGAAAAAAAATATCATAAGCCGTTGCTATTTTTACCCGACTGCGACAGAGGGAGGGTAATGTCTT
>LQNK01002058.1:0-14085 GCA_001586405.1 Phoebis sennae
TTGAGATGTATTGATCACTGAATCATATTGTGATTTTATTAATAAATCAGTATATACCCAGTCAGTAGTTTCACTCGTCTCTCCCGACATAGAAACATTCCCTCACATTACATGGCGACCCTGCCAAAAGGGGAAGTAGTGCGATCGGCCGGCCGCCCGCGCGCGAATTTGACACCATAACGAATACCGACTACAGAGAAGTTGCGACGCATCGTGTGTCAATATTAGTAAGAATTGAAATGGAATTGAGAATGGAATTATGCATTGCAATTTTGGTTTCGCCGTATAACAGTCGTATTTTGGAAAATGGTCGTCGCAAACTAAGGAAGAGCTGGTGATCGCCCAAAATTTAGGCGCTGGTGTCGAAAATAATGCACACATTTGCAGATTTCTAATATTTTGATGACAATTATTGTCGTGTGCGTCATAATTATTATTGTTTATGTGCTGTTCCGACTATATCGAAAATGCCATCTACGATGGATCCGGCAGGAGTGTGCGTATAATACTCGGAGGCCTTCCGTGGTCAGGAGGAAGTTCTACCCGGATATAAAACCAGGAGAACCGGCAACAGTTTAAGGAAAAAGGAGAAAAGTGTGTCAAAAATTCAGTGGTAACATAGTGAAATGGTCTTTTTTTAGTGTTATGAACATACAGGGTGTCCCAAAATTCGACGATAATACGGCACCAGGTGGTGGGCCTACTCATAACTACTTGAGGAAAAATAAAATAAAAATTCAATCTAACTTATTTTTTAAATTATAAAAAAAAAATGATTTGCTTCAAAAAATTTCACCTACTAAGACATTTTTTGTTACCATGTCCACAATTTTACTAATATTTCTAACTTTTCTTTTGTATTGGAAACTTAAGTAGCACTGCTATCCACCACAATCATTTAAATACCCAGAATGCATGTAGTTTTTACATAAAAAGCAATTGAAATTGTATTTTTCTCTAAAATTTCGAAAGATTTTTACTTTCAGTCAACTTTGATTCATTGTGGTGTAAAAAAAATGTATAGTCACCATGGCAAGTCTTATCGAAAGTTGGCGCATCTATTCAAGATTATAAAATGGTAAAATACTTTTATAAAACTAGCAATAAAAATCGTACAGGTCTATGCAAGAGTAAAGCAAGAGCAAATAGTTGAAAACGACTTTTACTAAACAACTTTTTCTATGAGGCCAAAACAGTAATTGTTCTTTAAAAGAGGTCGAAGGAATTAAACCAAACAATTTTACATTTATTTTGTTGCATTATTAACATTAAAGTAAATGTAAAATTGCTTGCCACTTGCATTAATACAAGCACGAAATCGGCTTAAAAAAGATCGTTTTATTTGTCGTGCATATCTTTTATCATTGATTTGATTTCAGATGGTAGACCACCCTCTGAAAACGCTCGATGCACATTAATAAATACTCGATTATAAGGGTATCTTTCAGCGTTTGGGTACCTTTCTTGATACAAATTGCTGGCAGCGTAATCATTGCATAGAGTTACTCCATAAATGAGATGTATAATAGCGTATTACAACGATGTGTAGGGTACCAGCATGCTAAACGGTTCAAAATATGCAAAAAGTCCAGTTCACACAAGCAGATTTCAAGATAATACCAAGTACAGTTCAGTATGCAGATCGCTTAATCCAGTCCAAAAATCAAAGCCAAAAATACGAAACTTTGCACAATAAATAAAGGATTATAGCGTACTGATTTGAAAACAGTAATTAATCTTTTGTAATTTAGGAATTTCTCAGTAAAAAGTATTAATGTTAACAATTTATGAAGATTGATTCTTCTCGTTAAAAATAGTTAGAATGGTTGTCCTGGCTGATTTCCTATGTTATTTTACCATTTTATAATCTTGAATAGATGCGCCAACTTTTGATAAGACTTGCCATAGTAATGACTATACATTTTTTTTACACCACAATGAATCAAAGTTGACTGAAAGCAAAAATCTTTCGAAATTTTAGAGAAAAATACAATTTCAATTGCTTTTTATGTAAAAACTACATGCATTTTGGGTATTTAAATGATTGTGGTGGATAGCAGTGCTACTTAAGTTTCCAATTCAAAAGAAAAGTTAGAAATATTAGTAAAATTGTGGACATGGTAACAAAAAATGTCTTAGTAGGTGAAATTTTTTGAAGCAAATCAATTTTTTTTTATAATTAAAAAAATAAGTTAGATTGAATTTTTATTTTATTTTTCCTCAAGTAGTTATGAGTAGGCCCACCACCTGGTGTCGTATTATCGTTGAATTTTGGGACACGTTGTATATGAACATATATAGAAGATAAGAATCCTTGGAATATATTACTTCCCAAATCAATGCGGGATAGTTGTTTAGTATGATATGTATTCTTTGGAGTTGTAAACTATAATAACAAGGTAATCAAAGTAGCTACTGAAAAGAGTAACTATCGAGTTTCTTACCGGTATCTTTGTAACGTTGTAACGTTACACGTTATAATTTAATATAATTTATCTTATTTTTAACCTTTGCATCAATAATATTTATCAATATATAATCTGTTCAAACTCATTTTTTAGTCTATACAATATCGATTTTTAAACGGTTGTCAAAATGTCATTTCAAACGTCATTCATACTAGATGATCTGTGGTTCCTCCATACCGGCCAGCTGGGATATAAGGTCGAGCGCGTATGCGCCGGGTCCTTCTTTTTAATTAGAAAAATCCTTGCAAGTGGACACCGAATTACTTATATATATATATATATATATATATATATGCCACGAGTACTGTGTTACAATTAATCGTTTAATTATTTAAATTATTTTACACTTATTTGTGTTCATATAACCCCACTGGGGTGTCACGCTACGGCTACATTTTCAACGCTTCGGTTGAAACATTTTTCACGCCACGGCTACATTTTTACGCTTCGGCTGAAGAATTTTGCCACGCTACAGCTGTATCTTCCGGCTTACGGAACCGAGGAATATTTGCTACGTTTGGGAATCTCTGTTGAAGAGATTGTTCGTGTTCCTGCTGAAGGGACACGTTGGCATTCCTCGGGCAGAGCGGCTACACGTGGCCAACACACCTCCAGGCCAGGCACCCAGGCGCACCCTCCATCCAGCGCCACCCTTTTTATTCAGGGGAGTAACGGCCCTACTTGTAGCAATAGACCTAGGCACACCACGACCCTTATTCTTAATATTATTTAATCTTTTATTGTATAATTTATTTAATATACATATTGTTGTTGACTATACGGTGTCTTATTTACCCCACCGTAAACGTCACATCTTCTCGATAGAATTGACTTTCCGAACCGGAAGTTAATTAAAAAAATTAGTATTTATAAGTACTTTGTAAAAAGTTTACATGAATAAAAATATTTTCTATTCTATTCTAAGCTGATTCGTAAAACAAAATTTCATCTGATTGCATAAACACTGTACGAACCTTCTATGAAAATTATGACTTGGCGCTGGAAAACAGTCAGACCAGAAAAGGGGTTAAAAACAGGCAAGATATCTATCGTATAGCATCGATATTCATACAAGAAGTCAAGCTGATCATTTTAAAATAAGCTACACAACCTAGGTATGCGTTCACCCCCGGGGGGTTCGCGGAAGAATGCTACGGCGTGCCCGTGAGCCGGTATAACAATACAGTTATACCGACCTCCAAATCGGGAGGTATTCAGTCGAATAAAAGTTTTACTGTAATTTAAATTTTTTTACTTCTTAAAAACTCAAATTCCCAAGTGGAAAGTTTAAGAAAGTTGACTAATACAATTGTAGGTATTTTAGAAAACTGTCAAATTTGAATTGACACATTTTGTTAATTTTGTCAGTCATTATTGTTTCGACAATTTGAACAATATTTTAGTTTTATTTTATTTTATTAAAGTGAAGTAATAATTAATATAAAATGAAGACAAGTGCGATCCAGTTTGACTTATTGGTGACCTTTTTGGAGCAGTAAGTAAAAGATTATGGTGATAATCACAGATCAGAGAATAAAAGAGATGAGGCAGATGGAGTGCGGCCGAAGACTCGAGTGACGCAGAAAAGCAAATACAAATTTCAAAAGCAAATACAAAAATGTTTGTCTACTATGACACAACACGTCACGAGGGCTTCGTAATGACAATGTTGTTTTTAAACAACATACTAAACATCACAGATAAAATTGAAATCAATCCTGAAGTTATAATTGAAAATATCCCACTGAAAATCAGCGCCGCGATGGTCACCACCTCGGCAAATGCTGATTGGTCAACCCTTTTCCAGAAATGCACTGCCGTACACTTGTTTTACCTTAGGCTTTAGTTCTAATTTTTAGAATAGATAGGTTTATAGTTTAGTGTTATAATTTTATTAGTAGTTTCTGGAATAAATACTTTTTCTTTCTTTCTTTCTTGCTTCAAATAAAGTCCTAGGCATTCTGATGACACGTCAGTTATAAAATTTCTAAACACCAGGGCTTTCTGGAGTGAAAAATTTAGTTATGATCCCATAAAAAATACTATGCCGTTAAAAAAATAAAAAAAAAGTAAGATCCACTCTCCATTTTGTCGACGATACGCTATGCTTGCCCAAAGATCATGTAGACTATGAGGCTCAAAATAAGACCTCTTGAGAGAACGCTCTGTCAGTTTGGAAAGGTTCCCTTAGACCAAATTTTTAAATTTGCTTTCCAGAGACGAGCAGATATGTGCAACCAAAAGGAGCCATTACAAAAAACAATACATGCCCACAAGTGGGAGTTCAAATTATATTTCATCTGCAGTCTACAGCCTATGCTTGCCCAAAGATCATGTAGACTATGAGGCTCAAAATAAGACCTCTTGAGAGAACGCTCTGTCAGTTTGGAAAGGTTCCCTTAGACCAAATTTTCAAATTTGCTTTCCAGAGACGAGCAGATATGTGCAACCAAAAGGAGCCATTACAAAAAACAATACATGCCCACAAGTGGGAGTTCAAATTATATTTCATCTGCAGTCTACAGCCTATGCTTGCCCAAAGATGATCCAGACTATGACAGGCTATTCAAAATAAGACCTCTTGAAGAAACGCTCTGCCAGTTTGGAAAGGTTCCCTTAGACCAAAGGCTTTCATAGACAAGCAGATGTGTGCAACCAAAAGGAGCCATTACATAAACATTACATGCCCAATAAACCCCACAACTGGGGGTTCAAATTATTTATTTATTTATTTAGGGTACATCAACAGATCGCACATAAAACATTGATTAAATAATAAATACAAAGGAACAATATTCTTATGTTAGACCCTATTATAGATGTACACAACATTGTAAGGAAAAAGGAGATAACAGTAGTAAGTGAGGTTGAACCTCACATAGTTAAAAAAAATTATATCTCTAGTCTACAAAGATATGCTCATAGATTTGAGGTTTACAGTAGAGGGGGTAAAAATAACATCTTAACTAGTAAGCCAGATTTGGGAGAGTCTGGCAATCGTCAGGTTAGCTCTAGCTAACCATTCTAATGGTACCAAGCAATGTGTATCGCATTATATACTTCGATAATTTCTATACTTCTGTGCCTCTCATCACCTATTTAGCTAAGAAAGGAATTTTCTCACTGGGAACAGTAAGAGTAAACCAATTGAGAAACTGCAAATTGTTATTATTTTTATCTATAATAGTTGTTATTATTATTATCATGCATTGTATTTTCTCTTTCTCATTTTACTTTCATTGTCTGTATTCTTATGTTTGGTATTTATTGATATTGCTTGTATAAACTTTCTTTCTTTCTTTCAAATTGCCCGAAAAAAACACTACAATGAAAAATAATGTACCCAGAGGATTCTATGAAGAAAATGTGGCGACTGTGGAATATATTGACGTTGCTGTTGTGTGGAAAGATAATAAGCCCATTAACCTTCCTTCCACTTCCATAGGAGCAGAACCAGCACAGTCACATGCTTTTATAAACCGAAGAGAGTTGCTATTCCATGCCCAAAGTCATCAAGGAGTACAATGCCCACATGGACTTCACATTGAGTTTATAAGTGTGTTCAAAATAGGCTTAAAGGTGACCTGCATAGAGCTGCTGTAGGTACTTTTTTACCCCACCAGGTAAGGATGGGTACGTCCTGTGAACTCCAAGATTATAATCTATTATTCTAACTATCAGATTTAGAACTAAGTGTATTAAATCTGATTGGCATACAGTCCAGCTTTGGACTTGCCTATAAACGAAGCAGGATTACTACAGGGTTCATTATTTAGCTTATTACTTTAATAAAATATTATCTTAAATAATTGTTTTTTAACCATCAATTGTTTATTTTCAGTAAGCAACATTGGTCACTCAAACCCCAAATACACGTCCAGGTTCACTGCCATCTAAAGAGCCAACACAAAAGAAACATTACCCATCAATACTATCAAGAAATACCAACAAAACCTTACCGACGTAGATGCAATCATACATATAGATTATTTAGAAAATTATTGTTCCAAATATAGTCAAGAAATACAAGCATTTTATTTTGGAGGGTTGAAACTTCAGCCGATTCTTCATATTGTGGTAGTGTACAGTAAATAGTTGTATTAGTAAATAGTGACTTAAATAGTTTGTTTTTATTTTAGACATGGAGATATAAATAAACCAACAGCACAAGGAGGAGATTTCTAACATAAAGAATGAGAATCCTTAACCTTGCTGCTGAATAGCAATGCTAGTGGTGATCAAACTTTTGAAAGAAAAGGGGTATGTTTACTTTAACGGTAACCTTTGCTTTCCCCGCACACTTATAAACGTGATCCGCATATCGGATCACGTTTATAAGTGTAATAAAATGACTCTTTAAATATGCTTATAGGTGGAGTAACCTCCATAGAGCTGCTATAGGAACTAGTCTACCCCACCACGTAAGGGTGGGTAGGTCCTGTGCACTCCAAGCTAATAGATTTGGAACAAAGGGTATTAAATCTGATTGGCATACAGCCCAGCTTTGGGCTTGCCTATAAACGAAGCAGGATTGCCACAGGGTTCCTTACTTAAGCTTTTTACTTAAATATAATATTAACTTAAATAATTGTTTTTTTTAACATAAATTGTATTTTCGGTAAGCAACATTGGTCACTCCAACCCCAAATACACCTCCAAGTCCACTGCCAATTGTGTTTTACAATCAGAATTATAAAATTTTAACTTTTCTTGTCACATGAAAATTTGTATCATCAAAAGTTAAAAATTTTGTTGACCATTGTAATAAGTAAAAACTGAGCAAAATTATAAACATATTGTTAGGATGACGAGAAATAGAAGCAAAACGCATTAATAGCGTCAAAACATAACATGTCTTCGTACAAATTTTGTTTCGATGTATATTTTAGATAACAATACCTTTAGAATAATAATATTAGTACGAAGATGTCACAAAGCACGACCAATATTCTAAACAACCTTTTTTAAGTTGAATCACATCTTTTCAGATCAAAAAACAATTCAGGACAAACATTGGAAGGCTCAAGGGTTACGAGCGAGTTTTTTGCCTATGATATGCACGAAAGCGTCTGTTGACTTCATTTTTTATTACTACCACGAACACTGCTTTTGTGAATATCTTTTTACATTCAATAGTAACCTTACTATACACAAATATGACACAAATTACTGTTAATATTTATAACCAAATTTTGAATATTCGCTTCTCCATCGTGAAATCATGAAATGACAGTTGCGTCATTGCGTGATGCATCTTTTGACATGTACACAGATTAAACTGTGCAGCATATCCTGACTGCATAGATTTCCAATTAATACAACATAAATTATATTTGTATGTTTTATAAATGTAAAATTAATGTTTTTTCCAATGTAAAATATTCGCTTAAATTATTATAATGTTTTTTGTTAAATTACAATTTTAATTTTTTTCTAGATTTAAAATAGCGCTCTCTAGTATCATATTTGCAAAATAATTTAAATTTACATTTAAGATGCTAGTTCACTAACAAGATCATAGATGGCAGTATAAAAATAGAATGTTTTTGAATGATAATTCCAATAATAAATGCTTACAACATTTCAACTTATTCTTCTTAGCTGAAATTCTGATGGTATACCCAACGTAGGTATTTGATAATACAAAGTTTTAATTATAATTATGAACTGTTATCAGCCAATAAGCTTGACCTTTATATCAGTCTCGGTTCGAAGAAGTCCTCCGGGGTTTCCCAGTAATTTAACATTTGGTTTTTTTGCTTTACAAACAATATTAATGCCTAGACGTCCTTGATTTCACGTCATTATAAAAGTATTATTATATAATGTGTTAGTTTAAAAAGCGAAATATGAGTTTATCTATTGTAAAGTATTAAGTAGTGTTTATAAATTAGTATTCATAGATTATAAAATTAATAAAAAAATGTATATTACTGCATAAGTTTAGTTTAGCGAGTTATAGAGAGTGCACCTGTGTTTGCGCACATACTTGTGCACTATAATATCCCCTGCGTACCTGGCTTATCTCTGTTGAGATTGGCCACCATGACCGCTGTCGGTCATTATTAATGAATCCATAATAATTGAGTGTTTAACTAAAATACTCGGAAACCGGGCATTAACAAGTTTCTGTCATAAGTTTATTATGATCTTATATTAAAACCGGCTCCGTTAGATCATCATCAGAAGATAGATTAATATTGCAGTTTCAATCAGGGCCGTATAATATACTAGCGACCCGCCCCGGCTTCGCACGGGTTTAATGGATGATATTATACATAAAAACCTTCCTCATGAGTTACTCTATCTATTAAAAAAAACCGCATCAAAATCCGTTGCGTAGTTTTAAAGATTTGAGCGTTCATAGGGACATACAACATGACACATGACAGAAAAAGCGACTTTGTTTTATACTATGTAGTGATATATTCTAGGGCCCTTGGGCACACAGGAATTTGGGGCACACAAGAATTTGGGGCACACAAGAATTTTGGTCACATGATAATTTGGGGCACACGAGAATTTGGGGCACACAAGACTTTGGGGCACACAAGAATTTGTAGTAAATTATAATTGTACTGAAAAGAGGCCTTCTTGCTAGCGGCAATTTCTTCCAGGAAACCTGGTAGGACAGGATATGTTTGGACGATACGCGAGTGCGTAAAAGAAAAAAAACACACAAAGACAAATAAAGTGAATGATAATATACATATGTATTTAATCTACTATTACCTATTTAAAGAAAAATACATTTTTCAAATTTCCATGCCGCATAACATACCAATTTTTTATATTTTGTTAGGAATAATATAGCGGTATTGTAAGCAAAAACCGGCCAAGTGTGAGTAGGATTTACGCACGAAGGGTTCCATATATAGGGACCACCTTAATATAATCATTTTTGTATTTTAGTATTTGTTACCATTTTATTACTACCCCCCAGCAGAAGATCGGCGTGAAGCAGTATTGCACTGTGTTTCGTACGGTGAGTGGGTGGCCCACTCTTTTATTGCCGAAGATGTTATGCAGCAGAATTACCTTCAGTCGCCCACGACACCCACGAGCAGATATGGGGTGGCGACACATGTATTCTAACCCTAGGAACGAATAATAAATATGTAAATTTCAACCATATAAACAAGAAATAATGTCTCAAAGAAGACTATTACCATATGAATAAATTCTACACCTATTTATATACTATATACAATTTATTTATTACTCGTCTTTATTGTTACGATCTTACATTACAATGAATTATTGAAATATTGATTGCATATATTTATTATTAAAATAAACATTTCTCATAAGTGTTTTCCCATTTATGTAATACTAGTTGATCCGCGCGGCTTCGCTCCCGTAGCATAATTATGTTAATAGATGTTACATAAAAACGGTTCTAGTGAGTTAATCTTAAAAGATATACATATACTGTCGCGGACATTTTTGTAGATCATTTCAAGAGGAATAATTCTTTTATACATAATTTTTTGGTATCTTGAACCGTTTTCGCAGCGCACGCAACGGAAGCCCTCAAGCATGAATAATTTTCCCCGTTTTTTTTTTACATTTTCCATTATTTCTTCGCTCCTAATAGTTGCAGCGTGATGTTACATGGCCTAAAACCTTCCTCGATAAATGGTCTAATCAACAGATAAAGAATTTTTCAATTCGAACCAGTAGTTTCTGAGATAAGCGCGTTCAAACAAACAAACAAACAAACTCTTCAGCTTTATAATAATAGTATAGATTAGTTGATCCGCGCGGCTTCGCTCCCGTAGCATAATGTTATAACACCTATAATATAGGATGTTACTCGTGGATAATGTAGCTTTCGAATGGTGAAAGAATTTTATAAATCGGTCCAGTAGTTTTTGAACACAATTAAACCTTAACCGCAGAGCTTATTCTGTTGATTTTCGAGAAGTTCCCTGGAATATCTTCCACACGTATGAACAGAATTAAACAAAATTGTATGGGACCACACTGACACTACTCTTTTGAATGCAAAAATGATTTCCCAAATCGGTCCTTAAATATCGGCAACATACATAAGAAATTGATAATTTATATTCTAAAAAAAAATAAAAAATATATGATACACAAATGTTATTACACTCCTAACGAATATATCAATGAAATATTAATGACTTAACCTTTATGACTTGATCTTTCGGTCGAAACTAATGATTTTTGCATAAAATTAATTGTCTTTATTATTACGGATATATTATGTATAATTTCAATATCCCAAATAATATTTTGTCACAAATCTTGTATTGTATAACTGTTTGCTATGGCCTTACATGTTATGACTTTAATGTCATTGTATATTGTTATTTGTAACATGCAATAAATAAATAAATAAACGACCGAATTGAGAACTCCTCTTTTTGAAATCGGTTAACAAACAAACATACAAATAAATTAATAACTACTCCCATTCGCGCAAGGCTTTTTAAGGCTTCCAAGTTCCAGTGTTTGCTTCAAGTATTAATATATAGATATATCTCTTATGCTTACGCAAGTTAAAAATGCAAATCGTTATTTTTCCGCCAAATTACATAAAATCCATCCTCACTATCTATATTAGTGAAAACAACAGAAAAATCCGCTAATTTTTGAGTTTATCGCGAAACATACACGACAATATTATGGGGAAAGTACTTATTAAAATCTCCAATTAAAAATCCCAATAAGATATACAATGACGCGTCTTAAATAATAATGCAGTAGACTTGGGTAGAGGTCAGTCGTCTTAAGGAAAACGTTAAAAGTCATTTGACCATTCTCAAGCGCGGACGTCATGCAAAATATTACGCGGTAAGTTTTTTTATTATTAATAATAATATGTTTATTTACAAGAATTATTTTTTTTTAGGTTAATAATTCATTGAAATTTGAGTACAAATTAATTATAAACGTAACGTCAGCGTAAAGTTTAAGGTGCCTGTTTGACGTATTCAAATTGTGTTGTTATTTCGTAATTAAATCGTGTTACTTAATATTATAAATACGAAAGGCTGTGTCCATCCCTTTTTAACAACCACTGAACCGAATTCGGTGAAATTACAGAGATTTTTTAAACCGGAGAACATAGGATAGTTTTTATCGTTTTTATCGTAAACGGGTGAAATTACGGGGCATAACTAGTATACAATAATTGTAGAATTCTTTGTTTAACCTAATGACATTAATTTGATAAATACTTGTTTACAATTGACGGTGTTGCTATTTACAAATAAGACGATTACGTCAAGGGCAAATATTATTGTATTATTTAACCCAAAATACTCTTACACGCGTATTCTAAGTTAACTTAATTTTACTTCAGGTAACGTCAAATATGACATATGACACAACCGAAAATCATGATTGTAGAAACATAAAATATAATATTTTAATAAATATATGGAAGTAAGAGATTGGAGATGTTAAATGTTCTCTGACATTTTTTCAATGTGAGTGGACGTGAGTTTGTAAAGTTTTTTCCGACTCAGAATGTAAATTTTCGTTGACAGAGGTTGAGTGAAGTCGAGGAATGCTCGAGATAAGTATTAGAATACGGGTGTGAGTTGTAAAAAATGGCCAAGTGTGACTCGGAGTCGAGTAAGAAGGATTCCATATCATCAAAATGAACTTTAATTACATAAGCGGTTAAAATCTATACTTAATATTATAAAGTTGAAGAGTGTGTTTGTTTGAACGCGGTAATCTCAGAAACTACTGGTACGATTGGAAATTTTTTTTAGAGTTAGATAGCACAATTATCGAGGAAGGCTATATGATATATCATCCCGATATTCCCACGGGAACGAAGCCCTGGGGCGCAGCTAGTTATCAATATGTGACTTTAAGTTACGTGACTTGAAAATTACGCATAAATATTCTGTGCTTATCTGATAAAAGCATAAAGTTGAACACTGTGTGATTGTTTGCACACTCAGGAACTACTGGTCCGATTTGAACAAAACTTTCTTGTTGGATAGAACAGACTCTAAACAATTCATTGAAGAATAAAAAAACATAATGCTTCGGGAGCGAAGCCGCGCGCAACAGCTAGTTTTATAAATATTGATGATTTAGTTATAATTCGATCGAATTTTAGGTAATATATTTGCTTATTCAAAGTTTTTATGTATGCTTTGGTTTATCTTATTATTGAATATAATTATTATCTCGTAATTATGCTTATTTTAAAATGATTCATATTAATTTTTATGATACGTTTGCGTGGACGGGGACAAAACGTGAATATTAAATGTTATAAACTAACTAACGACAAAAAATTTTTCGTTTTTTGTCCTAAAGTTTATTTTATGATTTTCTGTTTAATTATCATCAAAAACGAAACGAAAATACTTTTTTTGGTATAAAGTTTGCTTTAGTAATAGTTATAGTAAAAATACTCATTTTTGAATTTTAGTTTATTTTTAATAAAAAATGTAAAAGTGTGCACTTTTAAATCATTTCCTACTTTTTTGTAAGTTATATTGACAGTAAAACTCAATAATTTTTTTTTAAGTTAAGTGATCACCACCGCCCATGAACACCTGAAACACCAGGAGTGTCGCAGGTGCTTTGCCGGCCTTTGACGAAAATATATGCTACTAGCCTAAAAAAGGCTTAAAGGTAGCTTATAGGTTGTTGTTGTTGCCTATATGTATACCAAGTTTAATCATAATCGGTGCGGTAGTTTTTGCGTGAAAGAGTAACAAACACACAACATCCTCACAAACTTTCGCATTTATAATATGAGTACGATACTCTGTGATCTGTCAAATATAGCTTGAATGAATGAATAAATACTTTATTGTGTGTAAAGTTAATATATTAAACTGCCCTTTCTTATGGTTTTTAGGTTTATATTCATCAAAAATAAAAGGAATATTTATAATCTTGGCTGGCAACCCTGTTAATGTTATATAATATATGTAAATATAACACGTTCCACGTGTCTATCAGTTTTAAAACTTATTTTTCTGTGAAATTAAAGCGAGGTTAATAACATTTGTTATCATTTTATGAGTTCAAAGAAATTATAACTGTTATGGTTAAAATATATTTATAAACACACAAATCTGTTTTTTCTTATTTTGCCAATTTATTCATTGCACAAATTAATAAAATTTTTGTTTAAAAATATAGATAGACATTTATTCAAGAAGAAAGGAACAAAGCACAGTAGAGACAGATAAAACATCAATACACAAGAAAAAGCAAGATAAAACACTTAAATATAATAAAGGAAGCAATATATTGTGCAGTGTACTACATTGCTTGAAGTAATTGGTCAGCATATGTCATAGTAATATACATATATATAAATATTTAGTTGATTTACAAAATTTGATAAATACAGAGTTGGTTAATTTTAAAATTAGTGATTGATATCTTGAAATGAAATTAAATGAAATTAGAATAGTGGTATAAAAGTTGTTAATATAGTATTATGTCCAACACAATTCGCCAGTGTTCTAGCATGCAAATATTAGATTAAAAGAATTCACAATTTCTAAAAAAATTTTTCAATTAACCATTTCTTTAATTTAAATTTAAAAGTATTAAATGTTAATTCCCTTATACATTTTGGGGGTTAATCTTAAAGTTTGGGGGG
>LQNK01002058.1:15803-26371 GCA_001586405.1 Phoebis sennae
GGGTGTCTATATAAATATACATAACATAACAGACAAAAACTGACTTCTTCGCTCTAAAAAGTATAAAATAACTTTTATTGAAATCATTTTTGTTGAAATCTATACAAAGTCGGTGCAAAATCTTGTTAAATTGAAAATAGATAAAGGCACCGACTTGCTTTAATACATAATCGAATTAAATTAATTTTTTGCCTGAGCAAAGCTAGTCTAGTACTCGAGATGGCCCGATGCATGTATGTTTGTATATAAACACGCTAACTGATCCGCGCGGCTTTATTATTATATTTAACTAGCTTTCCGCCCGCGGCTTCGCTCGCGTGGACCCCGCAATTCGAATTTTTCTTCAACGAACTTCAACGAACATTTAAAAAAGAGAATTGTCCAAATTGGTCCAGCCGTTGTTGAGTTATGCGCTTACCAACACATTTTGCGATTCATTTTTATATTTAAGAGATTATGAACTTTAAGATAAAATATCGACAATCACTAATTTAAAAATTTACCAACTCTGTATTTATCAGTTTTGTCCATTGGCACATATGCTTCTGACTGTACAAATAATCTTACGACGTTATATTATACGTCCAATATTTTTAGCTTAACCTTAGGTGATATCAGTTTTCCTCGTCGATTGCGGAATTCTAAATAAACAAAAACCCGATGGCAATATAAATAAAACGTCTATGCAAGGTCAACACTAGCTTGGTCCGGTTACACAGGTGAAGTGAGGTTACGAGCGGTCACTTTATTGATGGGTTCGTGCGGTATTTCGTAGAGTTCATATCACATGTCAAAATAAAAATTGTTTGCCAAATCGGCCGCTTTTCGAGGCTTCTCGAACGGCATAAAAGTAATATTATATATTATATAGCTGAAGAGTTTGTTTGTTTGAACGCGCTAATCTCAGGAACTACTGGGCCGATTCGAAATTTTTTTTAATGTTATATAGCCCATTTATCGAGGAAGGCTATAAATATCATCCCGATATTCCCACGAGAGCGAAGCCCTGGGACGCAGCTAGTATTATGATAAGTAACATTCTACTAATATTAAAAATGAGCAATTGTATCTTTGTAACTCTTTCACGCATATACTACTGAACCGATTATGATGAAACTTAGTATACATATAGATAAGGTTTTAATCCCGCAACTCCCACGGGATCAGACGTCACGAGGGTGACGAAACGTGTCAGCGAAAATCAGGTCGATTGTTGTCTTTTTTTTTAAAGAAAGTATTTAAAATTTTCCGCCTTTTTGTGAAAAAAAATATGAGTTTATTCTAACTAGTCTAGCCATAAATTCTGTTACTGGCTGTTTAAGTCATTTTAAAAAGATATGTAATTTGAATTTCGAACATTAGCTTCTACGATAACAAAATATACTTCTTTCCCGAAATTATTGAATGTTTTTTGTTTAGAATTTATTTGTTTTAAAAATGGACTGGGGCACTAAAGAGAATAGGATTGCAGTTATTGCTCTGTACAAAGTAGGTAAGGAGCCAGCCAACATTTTTGATACATTGAAAAAGCTAGGGATTAGCCGAATGTTTGTGTATCGTACCATTCAAAGGTACACTGAAACCATGTCTGTTGATGACCGTGAGAGATCCGGCCGACCGCGGTCTATTCGAACAAACCTGGCTGTTAACGCAGTCAAGGCCAGACTTCGTTGAAATCCCATAAGGAAGTAGAAAATTCTTTCAAGAGAAATGAAAATCCCACCGAGGACACTTTCCCGGATTATCAAACAAGACTTAGGTCTTGGGGCTTACCGGAGATACACAGGGCACACCTTAAATCAGGCATTAAAACAAAAGAGAGTCGAAAGATCAAAACAGCTGTTACTGCGATACGCGGACGAAAAACACAGAAAAATTCTCCTTACCGACGAAAAAATTTTTACAATCGAGGAGCACTACAATAAACAAAATGATCGAGTGTATGCACACAGCTCTAAAGAAGCTTCTGAGGTAGTGGCCAAAGTTCAGCGAGGCCATCATCCAGCATACATCATGGTTTGGTGGGGTGTGTCCTACCAAGGTGTCACAAAACTCCATTTTTGTGAAAAAGGAGTGAAAACTTCAGCCAAAGTGTATCAAGATACCGTGTTAGAAGCTGTAGTTAAACCCCTCAACAAAACCCTATTCAAAAATGAAGTGTGGAAATTCCAACAGGATTCAGCCCCGGGTCATAAGGCGCGTACTACCCAAATTTGGCTTGAGCAAAATGTTCCAGACTTCATAAAGGCTCATGATTGGCCTTCGGCTAGTTCGGACTTAAATCCTTTGGACTATTAATTGTGGTCTGTGCTAGAGGACATGGCCTGCTCTAAGCGTCACCCAAATATTGAGTCGCTCAAAAAATCCTTGGAGGCAGCAGTCACCAAGTTTCCAATGGAAACCGTTCGTAAATCCATCGACGAATGGCCCGACCGTTTAAAAGCGTGCGTTAAAGCTAAGGGTGGACATTTTTAATAATCAGTTCAGTACATTAACATATATTTTTCACTATTAATAATCATATATAAAACTTTCAAATAAAATTATTTTTTTAGAAATAATCGGATATTTTCTTTGTAACAGAACTTATGGCTAGACTAGGTAGAAAAATACAAAAAATCCAGGAAGTCCATATAAAAGATTTAAGTAACATTTGATTTAAAATAACTATCCGGTAAAACCAAAGATAGCGTAAATATTCAACGTCTTTGGGTAAAACCATAGATTAAATAAACTTTAGGTCTAGAAACTTAATTCAAACTTCAATATTGACCTAGACGTCATATCACCCAGGGTCATATATACTGATATTAAGTCATAATATTATATAGTATAATCTTGTGTTTGTTTTAACGCGAGTACTTTCCATTTTAAATAAAATACTTTTTAAAGGATTAAATAATAATGTAAAATAATGTATAATAAACCGCGTTTAAAATCCTTTAAAAAGTATTTTATTCATAATATTACAATTTAATTATCTGTGGCACTTTCACAAAATATTTTTATCATACAAGCGATTCACCCGCGTAACTTCTGATCCCGTGGCAACTCCGGGATTAAAAGTAGCATATATGTTATTCCGAACTCTTACCTACATGTATACCAAGTTTCATTATAAACGGTTCAGTAGTTTGTACGTGAAAGAATAACAAACATACATGCTCACAAACTTTCGCATTTATTATATTAGTAGGATTTGTTTTGCCCTAAACTTTTATTCGTATATAACGTAATGCTAATTTATAGTCAACTAGCTTTCCGCCCGCGACTTTGCACGCTACTACTACCTTTCAAGTTAGATCAGTCTGTACACAGTGTGTAAAATTTGGTTAAAATTAGTTAACAGCCGTTTTCAATAATGTATCAAAGATTATGATAGATTGTAATCTGAGATTAACATTTGCTTGTCAAAAGTCATAACAAAGGCTATCCGTCGACAGCATATTGAAATCAAAGTGAGTACAAATAGATAGATTTGCCTGACTTTAGTAAGCAAAACAAGGGATAGATAGAATATGGAAAACGGTAAGTGCAAATAGATAGATTTGCCTGACTTTAGTAAGCAAAACAAGGGATAGATAGAATATTGAAAACGGCCGTAAGTAGTGTAGAAGTCCATCGCGGACAAACACTGTGACACGTAATTTATATATATTAAGATGGCCTGATGCCTACCACATATCCAATAATCAATCCAATAGTTTCGAAGTTTAATTAGCACGTTTAAACAAACTTCTTCCTTATGTAATACTAGTGACTCGCCTAGAGTTAGACGCGTTGTAATGTATAAATCAAGAACTTTCATTTGATACCACACTCGGTTATCATTTCACCCCCCTATCTTCGTTACCCACCTAACAATTTCGCTCATTTTTGCACTCAAGACTTTTCTATATCTATACTATTAGCGTACAAAATTTTATTAAGATCAGATGAACCATTCTCCAGATATCCTCGGACAAATATTCACCTATTTAAACCCCCCCATTATCGTACCGATTTCGCTCATCATCGAAGTAAACATTTTCTGATATCCTATTTACAAATGCAATTTAATTAAGATCGAATTAACAATACCCAAGTTATCACCGAACACTGTTTTTCATACTTATATACAAACATACAATCGCCCGGCCACCTTGACTCTGAGACCTCGCTTCGCTCAGTTAATTACTAGTATAGATTCTGTGATGTCATACGTAAATTCATTAACGCATACTAAAGTCAGCCGCTTAGTCAACGCGCATTTAACCAACGAATTCTAAAGTCTGTCTTTTAAACCAACGAGAATTTAACCAACGAATTCTAAAGTCTTCACTCTTTTTCTGTTTAAACCATCGAATGTACTTTCAAATTCTTCTTTCGAATTCGTTGGTTAATTGAACTAACGATTTCTAAATTTGAAAGTGACACAAAACATTTCTTTAGTGTCGGTTTTTAACCGACTTACAAAAAAAGGAGAAGGTTATCAATTCGACCGTATTTTTTTTTTTTTTTTGATTTTGCACCGACTTTGTATAGATTTCAACAAAAATGAAATAAAAGTTATTATCTACTTTTTAGAGCGAGGAAGTCGGTTCTATTTTTTGGCAAAAATTTTTATTGATAGATAAATTCAAATTATAAAAGTTCACTGGTTTAAAATAATAAAAAAAAGGTTTGGCAATATAAATATGTAATTTTTAAATTGGATAAATTGTTAATAAGAAAATACGAGATGTTTAACGTATTACGTCGCTACGTGGGAGAAACCGCACGACGCAGCTAGTAATATATGCCTCTATTCAACATTTCTAATATACTTTTTATCTACTAGGAAAAACGTACATAACAATATTACTTAGAAATAATCACTATGCAATTATAAATAATAGTTTAAAACAAAATATACTATTATTATATCATTAGTCACAAACTGTTTTTATTTTAGAATCCGGTTCATATCCTGTATTTGACATTAAGGATATGTTAGGATTATATTTTTATTAATTTAATTTTAAATTCAATTTAATTAAATTTCCGCTCTATGAAATACTAATATTTAAAATGTCAAGTTTTGATGTTTAGCTATGAATCCTCCGCAACTTCTGAATAGACAGGCCATTAGGTTATAATATAAGAAAAGAATAGAAAATACTTTTATTCATGTAAACTTTTTACAAAGTACTTATGAATAGTATTTTTTTCTAATTTACCAATGGTTCGGAAAGTCGATTCTATCAAGAAGATACGAGCAAGAAACTCGATAGTTACTCTTTTGAACTTTGATTATATTTATTATAGTTTACAACTCCAAATACATAATATCATACTGAACAACTATCCCGTATTCATTTGGGAACTGATATATTCCTAGGATTCTTATCTTCTCTATATTTATTAATACTATAGTATCCTTTTTGAACTAAAGCATTTTTAATTAAGTTTTTAATTTTGACATTGGTTATTTAATGCTATCTCGAGGAATTTGATTATAGAATCTTATACTTTGCACAATAAAAGAATTTTGAACCTTTTTAATACTGATTTTATCCTTATTTCTAGTATCGTGTTTATCACATTGAATATAAATTGATGTATTTAAGGACGTACGTAATATTATTGTAGATATACTGAGGGATTCCCTAGAGTTAGATTGTATATTGCCCTAACTGCTCTTAAATAAATATAAACAACTGAACCGATTTGAAGATTTCAATTACCGCTGGAATCCAACATTATCCCTGATGAACATAGGCTAGGAGAGCGAAAACTTAGTAGGTAATAATAATTTAAAAAATCTTAATATTTCCTCTATTTCAGATGAAAAAGCTATTAGTATTCTTGGCGGTGGTCTCCCTGGCGTGGTCTCAGAGTGACAAGTCGGGTGACTTGGACGCCATCATAAAGGAGATCTTCGGAGAGCCCAGTACAGCAGCGCCGGGTACCACGGGCAATGTTGTAAACCAGCCTTCTACTATTGTACCACCACCTAGAAGTAAGCAACTTCTTTTTTGTACGAAGGGAGTATAATATTAAGGAAATAACATATATACTTTATATTTATATTGATACGTCTTGATGGAATTGCATAATTTTGTACTTTCAATTCCACTGTATTAGCACTTTTTATAATTATTTATTGAAACACGACCGGTTTCATACTTCATCGTCAGGTAGTGTACGAAAAGAGCTAATATAGTGAAATTGAAAGTATTAAAATGTGTTTGTAATGAAAAAAAGAAATAACATGTGTTTAAAATTCTAATTTTAAAATATTCAATTTCATATACACCCTGTATGAGCTTTAATTTGTAATAAATGCCAAATTTATGGTTTATCAATGTGACAGGGATTCTCAATCTTTTCTTGACCGAGGACCATTCTTATCATAACTAGCTGTGCCCCGCGGTTTCACACGCGTATATCTGTTTTAGTCGATTCCTTGGGATTTGATCAAAATCCTCTCCTTCTTAGCGAATGCCTACGTAATAACATCAACCTGCATGCCAAATTTTATGCCAATCCATACAGCGGTTTGGGCTGTGCGTTGATAGATCACTAAGTCAGTCAGTCTTTTAACCAATTTTTATCTGTCTTGTTTGTTATCGTTTAATTTTTTTCTTTATTTTATTGAAGTTTTACACAATTTGAACCACATCTTTATCGCATCCCTGATTAATTTTCAAAATCCCTTAGCGAACTCATAAAAAGATCCGGCATAAACTTTCTTTGTTACTGAGGAATTGGTTTTAGTCAAGAAACGATCAAAAGCCCCCAATTCTAAGACAACATACATTATAACAGGGACTCCCAATCATTTTCAATCCGCGATGCACTTAGTGTGAGGCGGGGGGAAGCAATGAAGTCCTCGCGTCGCCCAGGGCGTCGTGACACACAGTTTGGGAACCTCTGCATTTATGACATTTGTCAATAAAAACTACTAATAACTTTTTTTATAAAATTTCAGCAGACCAAAATGATGACGAGATCGTGCCCTGTAAAATGGAGGACGGATCGCAGGGCGAGTGTGTCCGATATTACCTGTGCAATACCAACAACTCAGTGATTACAGACGGCGTGGGCATCATAGATATTCGGTTAGTACTTATATAGGACTAGGCGTTCGCTTTACTTACTGACATAATTATAACCAAGACTCCTTTCCAACGTCCAGAGATGCTATTTTAGGCACTAAATAAAACTGTTCCTTTCTCATGTTCACTATTCGAGCATAGTATCAGCCTAAAGCTAACGTACAATACTGAACCGATTCTATAGCGACACCAATCTTTTATACCATTTATTATCACTACTTTTTATCATCTACCTTCACAGTAATTTTATGATAAGTACGACTTACATTTAGTAAATATGATTCTTAATGTTGTACTATATTCCGTAGATATAATTATTAATGTTACATAATGTTCTACTTTTTTGTTAGAGCAGGCAAGCGGAGCATGCGGTTCACCTGATGTTAAGTGACTGACCGCAGCCCATGAACATCTACAATATCTAAGTCGTAGATGCCGGATTGAAAGGGGTGGGATAAAGAGAGGATTAATGATGGGGAATTGAGAAAAGTGTAGAACAGGATGGGAGAGGAATGGGATGAGAATACATGTATGTGTGTATGTTACTCTTTCACGCGAAAACTACTGAACTGATTGTGATGAAATAATGATGAACTTGATATAAAAAAAAACTACACATACATACATACTCACTGCTTTCATTTATAATGTTAGGAGAATAGTAGAATTAGGAAATATCCATCAAATGCATTCTTTGCACAACAGCAAATAACGACTGGTTATTATTCGTTTTAAATCAACAATGTCCTTATTATCATCTACATATATTATTATATGTGTGCACCTAAGGCCAAAGTGTCTATGGACAGTGGGCATGCCCCTTTGAAGTTACTATAGCGTTTTAACGCTTATTGTTATTTCCCACATGCCCAAGTTAACAATAATTTAGAAAATCTACATTTGAAATAAATAAAAATAAGTCCCCCTTGCAGGGTACAAGATGGGCCATGCCCCTCATACCTCGATGTGTGCTGTGCTGTGCCTGACACAAGGAACCCAGATAATCCTATCACACCAGCTCCGCCAACGGAACCAGAGGTAAGGTTATGATTTAATCTGAAACTTTGTATGATATAACAAATTTCATTTTGAGAAAAAAATATTGGAATGATTTAATTTTTAAAACCTTTCCACATTAATGCCCAGTGCCTATAAAAATAAAACGAGTCGTTTTACGTACGGACAGTACAATATCCTACTAGGCGTAAGTCTAAAGCGTTTCTATAATGAACGTGACGTTAAGATAACTACCAAAACATGGTTTTGATTGGTTGATTAGAACCGCCCGTTATGAAAACACCGTAAGTGAGTAAGAAAATTAATATTCATCACATCATAATTTTCTACTCGTGGGGATTGAATCCACACCATTGTCATATATCCACTGAGCCAATCGGGTTGTTTTATATAATGCGGGTATTTTAACCCATTTCAGCGCCAAGGCTGCGGCTGGAGGAACCCCAACGGCGTGGGTTTCCGTATCACTGGGGACAAGGACGGCGAGGCCAAGTTTGGAGAGTTCCCCTGGATGGTCGCCATTTTGAAGTGAGATTTTATTTATGTATAAATGCTTGGAGTGTGGACTGATAGGGATCATTTATACAATTCATTGTAGGTCAAAGGTATACGAAAATTCGTTTTATCCGTTTTTTGGGTCATATTTTTCATAGAAATCAGTATACATCGCCATTTTCCATTTGTTTTCATTTATATGGGATTTCTGTTCTATTCCTAAAGTCATATTGACGCAAACGGTACTTACCAACGATTACTAAAGTTAAAAGTAAAACCCCAAACTAAATTTAGTGACACTTTATCTCATGCTTTTAGGAATTTAGAAATCGTAGGATTTCTTTATAGAATGGACTTTAACTTTGACATTCATTTTATTATAATTTTGTTTAAATGATGCGTGCGTCATGTCAGTCAGTCAGTCAATCAGTCAGGCAGTAACTCAATCACCTTTGAGTTCTATATATGTAGGCCCATACTTAGTATCATGTTAAGATTCAGTCCAACTCCAAGCATTTGTTTGCACTGGTTAGCATGGGCATGTTATAGCACGGGATTGTAATATCCACTATGATTAAGTGCACAAAATTGCACTTTCACTTTTAAATGGCACGAAATTGCACTTTACTTTATACAGGATGTATTAAAATGGGTTTTTAGAGGTCGACAACAGAGATATAATAAATAAGATTCACTTTTGGGTTCTATGCACCTTGATAATTATAATGTCATTATTTGGCAATACATACTTGCATTCAATCATGCATCAAGGGCAAATAAAACGATAAAACGTAGATGATTGTCTGTTAGCCTAGATTTATATAGACATACCTGATATTTATTTGGTCGGTACTACCTCACTAGTACTCAATTTAGAAAATCGTGTTCCAATTAATTAAGTACAAAATGATTTTACAATGAAAATTCACTTCTTTTTAAACAACAAAAACTATCCGTTTTCAATTGTTTTTCTTTTCTTTATTTTAACTTATTTGTATGACAACTTTGTAAAAGATATTTATTTTGCCGCGTGGTAAATAAGAGCCATGATTCTAAATGACTATAGCATCGATATAAAATGTTAATTTAAATTTGCTGACATTGTCGTCAGCATTAACGAATTGTTCGATGCATACCTCGATTACACTTACTACACTACCAAAGGTTAACTGGTAGAAAATGCCATTTAGGCATTAAGTTCGCCTTTGTTATAAAAAGCAATAAATAATTTTCTATCTATCTATTGTATATAACATCACAGGATTCATGTTTTCTTATTGTAATTTTTTTTTAATTCACATGATTAATCAAATATTTTGACGGTAGTTTACTGACGTCAGCATTTTCATTCATCTGACGTCTATTACCAATAACGTTGACCCCAGGGTGTAGCTAGTCAACGTCATTGAACCAGATGGTTTGAAGCTCAACCGAGGCTCCCCCATACATACACGATACATGAAGCTATCCTAAAATATCCCGACGTTAGTTTTCTGACGTCGACGTCAGCATTTACAACTTTTAAAAGGATCGTTTACTAGCCTATAACATGACCAATGCATGACGTCACAAACTCGCCCTACCATGTCCACCTCAAGTCATTTAATCTAACGTCCAGTACCGATTACATTCACCCCAGGGTGTAGCTAGTCAACGTTTCTGAATCAGATTGTTAGAAGTACAACCTTTACGTCAGCGGAGGCTCCCTCATACATTCACGAAGATTCATGAAGCTATCCTAAAATATTCCGACGTTAGTTTGCTGACGTCAACGTCATTTACAATTTACGCCTATAAAATATTCCGACGTTAGTTTGCTGACGTCAACGTCATTTACAATTTACGCCTATAACATGATCAATGCATGACGTCACAACCTCCCCCTACCATGTGCACCTCAAGTCATTTAATCTGACGTCCAGTACCGATTATGTTGACCCCAGGGTGGAGCCAGTGAACGACAACGAGCCAGACGGT
>LQNK01002058.1:26534-55186 GCA_001586405.1 Phoebis sennae
TTTGCTGACGTCAACGTCATTTACAATTTACGCCTATAACATGACCAATGCATGACGTCACAACCTCCCCCTACCATGTGCACCTCAAGTCATTTAATCTGACGTCCAGTACCGATTTCTTTGACCCCAGGGTGTAACTAGTAAACGACACTGAACCAGGTGTTCAGAAGCCCAACCTTTAAGTTAGCAGAGACTCCCTTATACATCCACGGGGAAGCGTGAAGGTATCACAAAGTATTTCAACGGTAATTTGCTGACGTCAACGTCATTTACAATTTACGCCTATAACATGACCAATGCATGACGTCACAACCTCCCCCTACCATGTGTACCTCAAGTCATTTAATCTGACGTCCAGTACCGATTACGTTGATCCCAGGGTGGAGCCAGTGAACGACAACGAGCCAGACGGTCAGAAGCTAAACGTATACGTCGGCGGTGGGTCTCTCATACATCCCAGCATAGTTCTCACAGCAGCCCACTACGTGGCTGTCTCTAAGGCTCTGAAAGTCAGGGCTGGTGAGTGGGACACACAGACGACCAAGGAAATCTACCCGTTCCAGGATAGAGATGTGTCGAAGGTGGTTGTGCATAAGGACTTTAATAAGAGTGAGTTATTACGTTTTATATTTCAATATAATGATAAATATTAAATACAATAATTTTTCATGCAAATTAATTGCTTGCAAAAAATGTATAAGTTATGAGTAATTTTTTTTAACCGACTTTCAAAAAAAGGAGGAGGTTATCAATTCGACCGTATTTTTTTTGTATGTTACCGCATATCTCCGTCGTTTATGGACCGATTTGGAAAATTCTTTTTGCATTCGAAAGAGTAGAGTTTCAGTGTAGTCCCATAGAAATTTGGTCCAAATCTGATCATCCATGTGGAAGATATTCAAGGGAACTCCTCGAAAATCTACGGAATAAGCTCTGCGGTTAAGGTTTAATGATGTATATATCAACTTAATGGTGACTAGATGATGTGATTAGCCTTCACAGGACACTAAAAAGGGATAAATAAAAGTTATTTTCTACTTTTTAGAGCGAGGAAGTCGGTTCTGTTTTTTGATGAAAATTTTTATTTTATGTTAAAGCGAGCAAGCGGGGCATATGGTTCACCTGATATTAAGTGATCACCGTCGCCCATGGACATGCTTTGTTAGCCTTTTATGGACATAGGCTTTTGAGGGAGACCGAGATTACCATAGACTTTTATGCTTTGTTTTTTTAAGAAAATCTAGAAGCGAAAATCTAAGCTCCCGCATACCATCTTAGGAGTTCAGGAGTGGCTGGAAAACAGCTTTGCCTGGCACAAAACTGCCAGGCAGCGAATGCTGAGCCTATTCCTTTTGTCGAACAGTTATTTTCATGTAATATTAATTTTATAACATGTTTATGACAATTAAAGCATTTTTATTTTTTAAAATCTAACCTCAAATCACTTTCAGACAACCTGTTCTACGACATCGCGTTACTATTCCTGGCTTCCCCCATGAACCCCGCCCCCAACGTGGGAGTAGCATGCCTTCCTCCCCCCAGGGAGAGGGCGATAGGGGGGACGCAGTGCTTTGCGTCCGGGTGGGGCAAGGATAAGTTCGGCAAGGAGGGGAGGTACCAAGTCATTTTGAAAAGGGTGAGCTTAACGCACAATATTTTAATGTAATTTTCAAATTGAGTATCAAATTTGTGTTGTATGGTAAAGGACAAGGGATCAGAAGTAGGTTGTAAATGACATTTATAGAAGAAGAAAAAGAATTTTATTTATTTTTTAATTTAACATTTTATTGCATCTAAATTATACAGTTATACAATTATTTAATTGTATAATTATTATATAAAGATTTTTTGTTGGACGTTGGACTGCATTTTGAATAATCTTAAATTTATTAATTATACCCAATATTGTTTCAACTTAAAAGAAGACATACTTTCTCAAATAACAAAAAAAAATATAATACCTTTCAGCAATTTTATGCCTTTCGCTTGGTTGCCTGGAAGAAATTGCTTATATCAATAAGGCCGCCTATTGCCTCCATTATTAGATTTATTTTTTTTGTATCTTTTATTTAATGTCTGTTGCTAATAAAATGCTTTGGTGGTTATTAACGCACTTTTTATTAGAAATACTTTTCAATCGTAAATACATTACAAGGTCCCACAGAGTAGAGAGCGAGAGAACAAAAGTAAGATGGAAGGCGTGAAATTTAAATTTACACAGATAACATATTTATTTATACAGATAACAATATGTTATTTATTAACAATGTGTGTGCAATGAAGATATATTTCATTTAATTCAATTTTTTTCTCCTTCAGGTGGAACTACCAGTGGTAGAGAGGCGTCAATGTCAGAGCGCCCTTCGCAAGACGCGTTTGGGTCACTTCTTCGAGCTCCACTCGTCGTTCATGTGCGCGGGGGGAGTGGGTGGAAAGGATACTTGTAAGGGAGACGGTGGCTCTCCCCTCGTTTGTCCTATACAGGTGAATTTGGTTTTCTTTAGCAATTTATCAGTTTTAATCGCATTTTTCGTTTTCTATCCATTTGTCATTCCATTTGGCTATAGATTCATTATAAAATATTCAATCATATAGTTTTGTTATTTGCTTGTTCAATTGTAATAATATTTTCATGGACATTTAAAGCACTTTTTTTCAAAGACGATATGTAAAGTATCCTATTTAAGGTTACATTACGTTTCATTTGTTTACAGGACATTCAGAACGTGTTCGTAAACACGTAAAAAATCATGAATAAAGTCGGCGAGGCTTTGTTAATTTAATATGACTTATTTATTGAACTTCCTGTTTACGTGACTTATCAGCTGGCCAACGGCTGGCAGCTGGCAACGCGGGTCAATGAACGATTAAGAAATGTTGAGAGCACAGAACGTTAGTCATTGGAAAGCGAGATCAAAAGCGGAATATTGGTAGGAGCAAGCGTGATAAAAGATTTTGTGGTGATAAAAACGGTGCCAAGAAAACATTCAATAAATAAATCATATTAAATTAACAAAGCCTCGCCGACCCTTTCCTTTTTTTACGTGTTTAGGTACATGTTCTGAATGTCATGTAATCGAATAAAACGTAACACTTCATATAAAATATTCTTAATAAATAAATTAAAATAGTGTAGAAAATAATTGTGGAATTAATTGTTTTTTTACAAATAAATCATGTAACACTATACTTTTTCAGTATGAAGAAGACCGCTACGTGCAGAATGGTATAGTCGCTTGGGGTATCGGTTGTGGAGAGGACGGGACTCCCGGAGTGTACGTAGATGTTGGCAACTTACGGAACTGGGTCGACGACAAGGTCGCCGGAGAAGGTTACGACACTAAGACTTACACTTATTAGGAAATAAAGATTTTTGTACAAATTAAGACGAGTTTTATTTAATGAAAACGGTACATAAATATTCTTGGACATTTAACACAACGCCATCTAGTCACAAACTATGAAAAGCTTGTACTATGGAAACTAGATAACTGATAGACATACTGAACATACTTTTTTTGTTAATACATACATACTATAGATAAATGAACACCTAGACAGTAGATAATTATAATGTTCATCACATCATAAGTTTCTGCTCGTGGGGATCGAACCCACACCCACCGGCGCCAAAGACCATTGCTGAACCACTGCGCCAAACGGATCGTCAAATGAATGAATAAACACTTTATTTTAGCTACCAGTAGTACTAGATAATAATAGAAATAAAAATAAAACTTAAAACTATATAAAAAAGGCAGCGTTATCGCTAATGAGCGATCTATTCCAGGCAACTTGCAGTAAGAGAAAGACACAAATCTCGAGTATAGAGAAGGCAAAGTAGGTGCACAACATAATATATACTCGTACTAAAAAGTAATTCATAATTTTCTGCTCGTAGGGATCGAACCCACACCCTCCGGCACAATAGCCCATTGCTGAACCACTGCACCAACCGGATCGTCGTAAAATATTCAATTCTATTTGCTCCATAAATGTAATTGACGTGAGCGACGTCAGCAAGACATGCAACATCATGACTTAAAAACTAAGAAATAAACTTTGCCGTCAGCAAATGTGGCTATTTGCTGACGGCTTGCAATGTTTGCTATTTTTTGACGGGTGATAACTTCCCCAGAACTTGACCCAATTTGTGCTTAAACCATAAATAATGATGGGCATTCTTAAATAACTAATATGAAAAAAAATTCAAGATATCTGAATTAAGCCTAAAAGACCTTAATAAAATACAAATAATAAAATTAAAAAGCCACTGACGCAAACTATATTTATCGATAGGAAAACTTTCAATAATTGTAGATTTTAACGATCAATTAGAATTTATAGCATTGTTACAGAAAATTTATATTTTTCAAACACTTTCAGTCGCCCACTAGCGGCAGACTGGCATGAAAATGTTTTTTATTGCGTTGGTAAGTTTTTGGTTATATTTTTATTTATTTATAAAACTAGCTACCCGCAATGCAATGCAATGCAGCTATACTAAATACACTACAGAAAATCTGTGAACGTTGCAATGTGAGCGCAAAAAATTGATAATTAATTAAATTATCATCACATTAGAAACCTCAGAAATAGCAATTTCTCTCCCCTATTTAATAAATGTTATTATACATATAATGTTATTATAAATAATCCTTTCTCTGGAATGACTATATCTATTAAAAACGCATCAAAATTCGTTGCGTAGTTTTAAAGATTTAAGCATACAAAGGGACATAGAGACAGAGAAAGCGACTTTGTTTTATACTATGTAGTGATGTTTACTTTTTCTCGTCTATTAATAATAACTCACGTCTTACAGCTTTTGTGCCTAGCGACATCTAACGGTGATTCCGGAGTGAGCTTTGATTTCAATTATCCTAACGTAAGTATAGCCTAATACTAGCTGTTACACGAGGTTTTGTACCCACAGTAAAATGTTATATAGCCTATGTCACTCAGTGAAGATGCAGGTTTTCATGTTGCAAAAATTTTTGCAATCGATCCAGTAGTTTTTGAGCCTATTCATTACAAATAAATAAAGTTTTCCTCTTTATAATATTAGTGATATAAAAAGTTTTGTTGATTTGATGTCACAAATAACAGGTTAATTTTATAACAATTAATGAACATTTTACAGATACAGGATGACATTTACGATCAACCAGTAAACATGATGTCCCCTAAAAAGATACCGCATGAAAAGGTAAATACCTAAAATAAAAATTATAATGTCTTCCCAACAGCGTTCATGGTGGATAATCTCAATAGAGATCAGCGAGGTACGCAGGAGTATTATTGTGCACAAGTATGTGCGCAAATACAGGTGCTCTCTCTATTCCTTCACTCTCATAATCCAATGGGGGCAGACCGACACGACCGGAGAGAGATCAGGCGCAGGACCGGCTTTACGTGCTATAACCTTTATACTTTACCTTTTACTACCTGTGCCCCGCTATCCTATATCCTTTCTTGGGTTTCAAACAAACTCTGTACAAAAGTCAAAGTCAAGTCAACATCCAATCAAACATACATCCAGTTTCAACTTTCACATTCATATATAGTAGGATATTACATAATTATTCAGTTATGCCGGGTGATTTTCTATGCAGTCTTGAACATTTTAGGAGATATAAAGAAAGCGGAGTAGATGCCGAATTAATTCCCATTATTGACATAATTTAAATGAAAATACATAAAATAAATAATATGTTTTAGTAATAATAGTAATCTATTAGAATAGGTATTGATATTATATTCATATTGTTCGATACAATGACCACCGAACACCCGAGTCAGCAATGTGTCGATGTTGTTTTGCGCTGCCTAATGCAATGACTCCATCCACAACTATTAACCACGACGCGCTACATAATTATTAATTTCATAATTAATGACCATTATCCTATTATTACATTATAAATTTTTCTTATATTTAATTATATCTATGCTAACATAGATATAATTAAATATAAGAAAATCTTATCAGTTTATCACTAGATAAAAGGTATCTGTGGTGTATCACCCTACATATATAATTTTATAGGGTCCCGTCGAAACTTCCACTGAAGATCCCTGGGCACCGTTCGACTTCGCCAAGTTTGATGACTACCTCACCGGCGTCAGAGACGATCCTGACCGTAACAGAGTCAAGAGGAGGGCTAAGGTTCTCTAATTTAGACTTTTTCGCGCATCTAAGGATCTTGAATTGAATTTATATGAGGTGTTACATAGCTAGCGTATCTAAATCTAATAAATAAATCATATTAAATAATCAAAGCCTCGCTCTTTTCGTTATTTTTTACCTGTTTAGGTACATGTTTTGAATGTCCTGTAAACAAATGAACATGTAACACCTTATATAATCTAATTTAAATTAGATAGTAAAACCTGGTGCAATCGTGATGTCAATTGCAATAAGTACAGTGAAATTGTCGTCCAAGAGATATAGATATTTCAAATGTAACTTATATTTCATACTTGCTGACCCGCCGAACTTCATATCGCCATTTTTGAACGCGACGAATTCGACAGACGCGAATTTTTATGAAAAACATGATATTCATAATTTTTTCTTATTTTCTCACCGTTTAAACCTTCCCTGGACTTTCATGAATATTTCAAGATTAAAATTAGTCAAATCGGTTCAGCCGTTCTCGAGTTTTAGCGAGACTAATGAACAGCAATTGATTTTATTTAATAGAAGATTGTTAAGTTTACTTCCGTCCGTTGCGTCATATTAAAGTAAGAATATATGGATGTTTAAAAGTAACCAAAAAATTATTTTCAAAACAAAAAGAATAAATTATTCGTTAGCAATTAAACGAGAGTATATTTAATACCTTCCCTTAAGAAATTCGAAAATTGCAAAAAACATACCTCGAAGAATAGAGCAGTTCAATTACAGTACATAGAAGATCGTATGAAGAATAACTGAAACAGTTGCTTTTCAACAGAACGCACGTAAATTCAGCGCACTCAACGGACCTGTCCTCCGAGAACGACCTCACCACTACGTGTACCCAGAGCCAGTTAAAGACAGAATCATGGAGTTCACAACCACCACAAGAAAACCAGGAATCCTACCAGAAACTATGAACCCTGGAGTCATATTTCGCGTCCGAATGTCCGATGCTATATTACGAATTAAACAGCGCATGTACGAAGACCCAGAGAGGCATATAGAAGCTGATATTATATACACAAACTTGATTAAAAAGGTTGTCATGGACGAAATAACCAAATTCCATAACTTATTGCTGATGTACAAGACGGATAAAAGTATAAAAGAGCATTTAGGGGAGTGTGGTGGGAGGATCTATAAGTTTATAAGTTATATGACGATTAAGGTGCATATTTACTGTCTGTTTGATGCTCTGTGGATAGATGGGAACCCGTATGTTATTGGTGATGAGTATTCCGTTACCCCGGTGGAAGTCCCACCAATGCTTCAGTGTGATGCAGCCGAATGTAACTCGATTGTGTTTGTAGATTCTATTACTGAACCTAAAGATGTTGAGGAATAAATGATTGACGATTATTTGTGTTTTGTTTTGTGCCATTAATGTGTGTGCTATTAAATACTGAATGATTAATAAGGTGCTACATAGCTAGCGTTTCATTCGTTTACAGGACATTCAGAACATGTTCCTAAACACGTAAAGAATAATGAAAGGGGTCGGCAAGGTTTTTTAATTTAATATGTGATTTACGTGACGTATCAGCTGGCCGGCAACGCGGGTCAATGAACGATAAACGGCCGTTTTCAATATTCTATCTATCCCTTGTTTTGCTTACTAAAGTCAGACAAATCTATCTATTTGCACTTACTTTGATCTCAATATCCTAATGACGGATACATTTGCTATCACTTTTGTCTATCTATTGTCATATAATTTGACATAACAATCTATCCATAATCATTGATTCATTATTATAAAAGGCCGGTAAAAAAGGTTGGTTGAGCAACGAACGTAAATCATTGGATATTACCGTCACTTTTCATTATTTTTTACGTGTTTAGGTACATTTTCTGAAGGTCCTGTAATTAAATGAATAAATGAAACACTATTTATACAAAACCTTATATAGAATATTAAAGATTGAATTAAGCAACTAACGTACAATACCAATATAAAAATAATACAAATGCTGACACTGTTGTACAGGGCCGTTTATTGTTACATGTTTTCAATTTTAAACCTTTCTTTCAAAACATAAATTTTCAAAAAGCTACAAAACATTTTTAGCGTTTATTATTTGAATGGTTTGTCTGCAGTACTATGATACAATATCACAATAAAAATCAAAGTCCGATTGACGACCGATTTGGAAAATAAACATTTACGTCTCCTAGAAGGCGGTTTTAGAATGTCATTTACATTTACCTAATTAACATTTTTCGATTCGAAATGCTAGAAACTCGAGTAGTTACTGTTTAAAAATTTTTCAACTTTTTGAATGCAACGGAAGATCCAATAAAAACGCTATCACTAAAGACTTAATGACTTTGAGAAAAAAAGTATCATATCCCTAAAAGACTAAGTTAAAAACCTCCCTTTTATATTAAACTAGCTAAGCTCCGCGGTTTCCTTCGCGGTATTTATACGCGGGTATACATCGCGTTTTCACAGGATTTTCGGAATAAAAACTATCCTATGTTATTCCAGAGCCTTCAAAGAATCTCTGTACATAATTTCATCCAATTGGACCCTGTAATTTCGAAGCCTATTCAATGCAAACAAACAAATCTTTTCTCTTTATAATATTAGTATAGATAAGGTGTAGATTTCTCCCCTAAAGCTGTACCACTATCTGTTCGATAAGACTTCACTAATGATTTCTTAGTAAAAGGAAGTATCGATGGTTTTTTACAGCGTCGTCGCGGCCGTGGGAGACGAAAAAATAGACCGCACACAACAACAACTATAACTGAAGACCATGAGGTATATAATGAACATTTTTAAGTCAACCGTATTGGTACACATTCACAAACATATTTATTTATTAAAAATCATTACAGGAATTATCCTTACAACTAATATCCACATTTTGATGTCATATATAAACAATGAATTCAGCCCTATCCTTCTAAGGCATATGAAATTATATTGATATTAAAAATAAATTGAATACATTAATAAATTAGATACACTTTGCGTATAACGTAAACATAAAATACATTGGGCAGTGAAATATATCAAAGCACAGGTACAAAAGAACCTTGATCATGGTAAGGAAACAATTTTTTGGAGCTTTAAGTGAGCAAAAGTATGTGTGTGATGGAGGTGAGTAGTTGAGCGTGAAGGTAAATGAATGTCATTATTTATGAGTGAATTAATATGTTTGGGTGTAAGATATCGTGAGCAGAAACGTTTATAACAAGCTGTCGTGCGCGACCTACCTCACATGCAATTCAATAGTTAAATAAAAACTATTCTATCACCTAATCTAGCTAATTACCTATCTTTACATTTCATTTATATCTGTTCAGTATTTGAAGCGTGATTGAAACACAAACACATTAGAACGATTATGTCAAAATATAATTATCACCTAGTTATCTAATGAGTTATGCTATTATTAAAAATAAATAAATAAATATTCTCGGACATTTTACACAACGCCATCTAGTCCCAAACTAAGCAACGCTTGTACTATGGAAACCAGATAACTGATAGACATACTTAAACATACTTTTTTTTTTTTTTTGTAAATACATACATACTATAGATAACAACACCCAGACAGTAGAAATTATGTATTCTTAATACTGCAGTTGGCTTAAGACAATTATATTATTCTGTAATTTTACAGTCGTAGTTCTTGTGTTTATTTTAACGCGAGTACAAAAGGATTTGAAACACGGCTTAGTATACATACAGTCTTGAGTCTGGAAGATGGCGGTGTTGGAACACCCTTGTGCCTTTGAGAGGACGTAAAGCCGTCGGTCCTGCGCTTGATCTCTCTCCGGTCGTGTCGGTCTGCCATCCCATCGGGTTATGAGAGTAAAGAAATAGAGTGCGCCTGTGTTTGCGCGTACACTTGTACACTTCAATATCTCCTGCGCAGTCTAGTCTCTCCTGAGATCAGCCACCATGGCCGAAATCGGTCAGGGGAGCTATCATATCAATATTCGAAGTGTCGGTAAACGCGTTTAAAATCGTTTAAAGAGTATTTTGTTTAATTTACAGTCAACAAACGGAACTACCACTGAGGTGCCCATCGCCCGTCGGGTCGCTGGCTGGGACACGCAACAGGTCAAACGCAGAAAGAAGAAGAAGAAAACGTCCCATATAAACTATGACACTTATGACCCGCCAGCTAAGGTATATTCTTTATCAACTTTTTAATATTTTCTTAAGAACGTGGCATATGCAGAGAACTGCCACTCTATGATACCGAAAATATAATAGATTGCCTTTGACAATGAGAAAATTACCATTTACAATTTTTCAACAACGACTTAAAAAAATGGTTAATACAATGCTGTTTCTACTCTATCAAGGAATATTATGATTTTAAAGTATATAAGTAGTTTAAGAGTAAAGTGACTAATTCTCTGTTCTGACCAATATGTATATCTTGTGACTATCCCTAATTAATTTATATGTTCGACTTAATAATTAAATTTGTATGCCACATTATATGGCGAGACATGTGACACAAATGTATATTATCAACAGCTTTTAAACCATGTTTCTGACAAATAAATAACTATTCTATTCTATTCTTCACAAGGTGTCTTAATACCCAAAAAGGATGAATAACTGTTTATACAACAAGTTTATACCTCTAATCATTATTTATCTAAAAAGGCATATTATAATGCACTGTAATATGATCATAGATTCTAATCAACACTTTTATATGACTTTAATAAAATAAATATCAAATATATTTTCATTATATGACAAAAATGTTTGTTGGGTATTAGAAGCACAAACTTTGGACCCCTTTTTACAAAAATTACCCGGATTGAGGCTTACGACATTTGATACACTTAGGTATAGTTTAGGGGACGTGCAGAACGCTAATATTTTTTAATAATAATGCTTATAAAATACATTTAATCTATAATATTACACACATTAGTATGTATGTGACACAAGTTTTTTTACACGTATACATACTCTTTATAATCTCTTATTTAACTTAACTCTTATAAATAAATGTATGTTTCGGACATTTAGCACATCTAGTCCCAAACTAAACAAAGCTTTTACTCTAGAAACTATATAAGGGGTTTATATGTAAGGGGTTACATGCGTTTCATTTGTCTACAGGACATTCAGAACATGTACCTAAACACGTAAAAAATAATGAAAAGGGTCGGTTAGGCTTTGTTATTTTACAGTAGAAAATGGCAATGTAACATAACATTTTTGTACTCCTGGGGTTTCAGGAATTTGAGTCGACATTCGTGGAGATGCCCAAGGATCTATACCAAGCCCACTTGAGGCCAGGGGTGATCTTCAGAATCCACATGTCCGAAGCTATCCTCAAGATGCAATATAGAAAGTAAGAAATAATTAAAACCTCATATACTTTAGATACTTTTCAATTTTTCTCACGAATTCAAAGTGGCTGTTGAAAAGAGTAAGTATTTAAGAGTAAGTTTCTTGTGGTATCTTCTCGATATATCGACTTTCCGAACCGGTGGTAAATTAAAAAATGACTATTCATAAGTCCTTTGTGACGAGTTTACACGAACAAAAATATTTTCTATTCTATTTTATTCTTTCTATTTATTCTATTAGATGCTCCACCAAAAACTTTGTATCGCTCAAGAATGCTTAATAATAACTTTTTGCCCAAAAATAGAACTGGCCTCCCATGAAAAAGTAAAAAATAACTTTTATTTTATCTTTTTTGAAATCTACACGAGAATCTATTAGAGATCATCATTTCGGACGCCTCTTGCTCTGTACAGAATTTTATACCATTTATTTACAAAATCTACATTAAAGTTATAATAATAATAATAATCTCTTTATTTGTTTTTATTGTGTACAATAGATGGGAGTAATATTTGGATTGGTCACATTAGCCACAACTTGGCATACAAATATACATCGTACAGCTCCACGCAATTATACAATATTTAGTCATAATATTAGCATTATACATTTAGAATTTATACAACAATTTGAATTAAGAATTTTTAATGTCAGACACAGAATAAAAATTATTGTCAATCAGCCACGCCCACATATATAGTTTTTTCATAAAACAACTTAAATTATTAAGAGATTTCAAGACCTCTGGAATTTTATTATAGAGTTTCATACAAATAACTGTAAAATAACCATTGTTACCAGTTACGGCGAAGATAAAGACGAATCAGTCATTGAGGCTGACGTGGAATACCTTCGGTTAACCAGGAAGGTGATCAACGATGAGATCACCAAGTTTGAGGACCTGAAGTGGTTGATCAGCTGGTTCAATAACAGGAGTGAGCTGATACAGGAACACACGTGTAATACAAGATATTATGCTGTTGGTAAGTCCTCAATATGCTCTGAAAGGAAGGCCTAAAACATTTTTGTATGTAACAGCGGGCAAGCGGAGCATGCGGTTCACCTGATGTTAAGTGACTGACCGCAGCTAATGAACATCTACAACAGCTAAGTGTCGCAGATGTTGCGCCAGATCGGAAATTGGGAGAGAAATGGCATGGGAATACAGGCGTCCAGGCACATGCGTACCGTACGAATCACACACGTAGACGTACACTAATATTATAAAAAGAATAACTTTGTTTGTTTGTAATGAATAGGCTCATAAACTACTGGTCTGGATTTTAAACATTCTTTGACTATTCGAAAGCTACATTATCCAGAATAACATAGGCTATATGTTATATCATTATGCTACGGGAGCGAATCCGATCAGCTAGTAAATAATTAAACAAATGTTTGTAATGTTTTCACAAAAAAAGTACTGACTATTCTCAAATGCGAATCCGATCGGAAAGTATCGAAAATCGGAAAAATTTTGGCGGAAACATTTTATTCCGACCCGAATCGGATTTGTGAATGTACCCTGATACAGATTACAAAAATTATTTCACCATAAAAATGCTGCATCTTCACTGAGTGACATAAATTATATAATAGGTTACATTATGTCACAGGAGCGAGCTGGTATGAAATAAATGAATGAATGAATGAACTCTTTATTGTGAGTAAATACTTTTACATAAAACTTTAAAAATATGGTAACTTAACACACAAAAGGCGGTCTAATCGCTTAGAGCGATTTCTGCCAGACGTTTAGGAGAGGATAAGAAATGAAATGAATGAAACGTTATATTTGACGACCCGATTGGCGCAGTGGTTCAGCAATGGTCTATTGCGCCGGAGGGTGTGGGTTCGATCCCCACGAGCAGAAAAGTATGATGTGATGAACATTGTAATTTTCTACTGTCTGGGTGTTAATTTATCTATAGTATGTATTTATTTACAAAAAAAAAGTATGTTTAAGTATGTCTATCAGTTATCTAGTATCCATAGTACAAGCTTTGCTTAGTTTGGGACTAGATGGCGCTGTGTTAAATGTCCAGGAATATTTATAAAAAAAAAATTATAAATGTTATATTTAGTAACTGCTGTGGTCGTGTTCTTTCTTCTCTATTACAAACTCCTTGCAGGTATACCACCAACCATGTTCACCCACACCGAAGAGTACATGAAGCGCATGTGCCTCTTCGACAACGTGTACATCGACCACATCCCTTACGTCATAGGGGAGGACGGCTCGCTGCTAGCTAGCGTTGCCCCACCAGTTTTGCACTGTGACGCAGCTACATGCACCTCTGTACCATTTATTGACAGGCAAGTGTTTCTAAGGTCCCTTCCCCGCTGATACTAGAGTGTAAACATATAACTAAACTAAAGTGAGTCGCGAATTGAATTAGATTGGGAAAACTGATCTAAGTGTTTAGGAGGCTTCGGCTGCTCAACCCAACTCTATGGACGTAAATACTTATGTTTTTGCGTCTGATAACATTTGACTTTTTACCCTTCTTAAAATTAAATAGGAAGACCGCCTTGAATGGAGACTAGAAGGTAGAAAAATGAAAGATATGACCAAAGACTATTGCGCTGGAGGGTGTGGGTTCGATTCCCACAAGTAAAAAATTATGATGTAATCAACTCTGTAATTTTCTACTGTCTAGGTGTCCATCTGTAATATGTATGTATTCACAAAAAAGTATGTTTAAGTCTGTCTATCCTATAGTTTCCATAGTACAAGCTTTGCTTAGTTTGGGACTAGATGGCGTTGCGTTCAATGTCCACGAATATTTTTTTCCAGTCTAATGTTCGACGAACGCTTCGCTCGCACTAACGTGCGAACGGTGACGCGTTGTCAGGCGAGCTGCCGCGCGCACTGCAGGAACGATCCTGACTGCCTCAAGCGCTGTTCCGACCGATGTATGCGCAGTGACTGATACCAGTTGACGGCAATAAATGGATGTTAAATGCCTTTTAAATAAAATACTTTTTAATGGATTTTATATAACTGATAGCAGTTGACGGCAATAAATGGATGTTAAATGCATTAAATAAAATACTTCTAAACGGATTTTATTATACATTATTATGACTTTTCGACCACTTTACAGCGAGCGTGGTCACGGTCAGTCACCCGTACTTTTATTTAATATGGAAAGTACTCGCGTTAAAAAAACACAAGATTATACTGAATGCCTTCAATTTATTAATAAGCACCAGAGTTAAGACAACCCTTTTTTTGAGATTGTTGCATCTACAAATGTTTAGAGCGACCTTTTAACTATCAATAATATTATCGATGACTCACTGAATCAGTTAAATTTCCATATTTTAATATAATAGATTTTATTATGAATATAAAAATCCGCCTAAGTACAAAAAAAATGTTACATTTTGATAAAATTATGTTATTATCTTTTAATAAATTTCATTCTTTCTTGAATGTCTTGTAAAATAAGGTAAGGTAGCTTGAAATAACCCTTTAAGTATATAAGGTGTTACATAGCTAGCGTTTTATTCGTTTACAGGACATTCAGAACATGTACCTAAACACGTAAAGAAAAGGATTGGCGAGGCTTTGTTAATTTAATATTTATTTATTGAGCGTTTATTGCCGCCTTTTTTTCACCATAGTATCTTTTATCTCGTTTTTCAATGATAAACGTTCTGTTCTATCAACCTTTCTAATCGTTCATTGACCCGCGTTGCCGGTCAGCTGATACGTCACATAAACATGAAGTACAATAAATAAATCATATTAAATTAACAAAGCCTCGCCGACCCTTTTCATTATTTTTTACGTGTTAAGGTACATCTGAATATCCTGTAAACGAATAAAACGCTAGCTATATAACTTCTTATATAAATAAAAATCAATAGTGACTGACATAGTGATCTATCAACGCACAGCCCAAACTGCTGGACAGATCTGGCTGAAATTTGGTTGCAGGTAGATGTTATGACGTGGGCATCTGCTAAAAAGGATTTTGATCAAATCCCACGGGAACGGGGAAAACAGATATACGTTAATGAAACCGCGGAGCTCAGTATGTAAATAAAAGTAATAACACAGTTAAACACTTTTATTCAAGGAAGTACAAAGTTTTTCTATAGACTCGTTCATTTTCTGCGGCCCGGGTTTCGCCCGCGGTACGAAGATGCCGTGTTGCTTCAACAGATGGCGCTTCCAGTGACATCGCCTCGTGAAATGCGAGTGACATTCTTGACATTCGTGTCTAAAAAAAGAAAATAATCTATATATTTATATATATATATATTCGTGTTAGTTACTCCACTTATAACTCAAGAACGGCTGAACCGATTTAGCTGAAAATTGGCAGGGAGGTAGTTTAGAGCCAGGAGAAGGACATAGGATACTTTTCATCCCGGAAATTCCACAGGAACGGGGTATATATGCGGGTGAAACCGCGGGGCACAGCTAGTCTATAAGAAAGATATAGCAGAAAATTCGTAGCTCGAGAAACTTTTTATCCCGAGTTTAACTAAAAGTAATACTTTAAATTTTCGGTTTCAACTAAGCTTGGGACAAGATCGCGATGTGTAAAATGTCCGTAAATATTATAAAAAAATAAAAAAAGATGCAATCTTAACCTTAGGTAAAGGATAAAATCTAAGAAAATAATAATCCTTTACCAAAAAAAATTGATAATTACAAAATTTTAATACAAATTATAGCCCCTTGCTTGCAATACAAACACAAAGATTGAAAGGGAAATTCTTACTTTCTTTACTTAATATTATAAATGCGAAAGTTACTCTATGTCTGTCTCTTGTTCACACTAAACCACTGAACCGATTTGGATAACATTTTGTACAGATTGTTTGAATCCTCTAACACACCTAGTATACACTAATGTTATAAAAAGATTTGGTTTTCTAGTTAGTTTCTTTATTTGACTAAAATAGGCCCCGAAGCTATTGGACCAATTTGAAAAAAATATTTTACCATTGGAAACCTAAATTATCCCTGATGAGCATAGTTAAACATACTTTTTTTAAATACATACTTCTATAGATAACTTAACACCCAAACAGTAGAAAATTACAATGTTCATCACATAATTTCCTTCTCGTGGGGATCGAACCCACACCCTCCCGCGCAATAGACCATTGCCACAACCCCTGCGCCAATCGGGTTCTTTAATCGCAAATACTATCTAAATAACATCTTTTCTAATTTTACTTACCGTTTAATAGAATTATGTGAATCGATATGCCTCTTCAGTTTAGTCGAGTCTGCGAACCTTTTCTCACATATCGTACAGGGGTACCGCCTGAGCCCCTTGTGATAGGATTGCACGTGGAAAGATAGGTTGGACGATGTTTTGTATGACAGGGGACATTGGCTACATTGGAATAGTTTTACATCTGAAAATTAATTGACATTAAAATCGATTTAAAAAAACAATTTTTCTAACTTTCTAACATATTTTTCTCTCATATATTTACTACATTACTATTTACTATATAATACTATAAATTCAATACCAACTGTCTTTTCTTCACGCCGAAGCCACTGAACCGATTTAGATGAAATTTGTTAGTTACACAACTAGTACATAATAATTACACACACAATGAATAAATTCCAACTCAACTCCGGGATTAAAAGTAACCTATACATTATTCTGAACCCTTACCTATATGTACACAAAATTTCATCACAACCGATTCACTAGTTTTTACATGAAATAGTAACAAACATACATATATCCTCACAAATTCACATAATAATATTATTTATTTATTTATATTAAGGAGAGCTTACAGGAGCAATTACAGAATTTACTTATGTCATTGACAATATAATATATAACATGTTGGAGCAGCAATAACTAATTTAACTTTCTTAAAAAACTACTTTATCTTATTTAAAATTAATCAAACATTTCTTGACATTACTTCTAAATTTAAGATCATGAAAACAGATCGACATCATTAACGGCCGTTTTCAATAATGTATCCATGATTATGGATAGATTGTAATCTCAGATGAAACGACATTTGATTGTCAAGTCATAACAAAAGCTATCCGTCAACAGCATATTGAAATCAAAGTAAGTGCAAATAGATAGATTTGCTTGACTTTAGTAAGCAAAACAAGGGATAGATAGAATATTGAAAACGGTCGTAAGTAAATTATGATGTAGTTTACACATTATAGTAGCAAACATACCCGTATGTATGTACATGTGTTTCTTCAGATCTGCTTTGATCGGTGTAGAGTAGGAGCAATTTTCACACTTGTAACACGGCTCTTGGTGTAACCGCCTGTGATTGTACATCGCAGCGCGCTGGGTGAACACCTTGCCGCATATCTAGAAAAAATGTATATACAACGTGTCCCAAAATTCAACGATAGTACATCACCAGGTAGTGGGCCTACTCATAACTACTTGAGGAAAAATAAAATAAAAATTCAATCTAACTTATTTTTTATATTATAAAGAAAAATTGATTTGCTTCAAAAATGTTCACCTCCAAAGACATTTTTTGTCACCATGTCCACAATTTTACTAATATTTCTAACTTTTCTTTTGTATTGGAAACTTAAGTAGCATTGCTATCCACCACAATCATTTAAATATCCAGAATGCATGTAGTTTTTACATAAAAACTGCAAGCAATTGAAATTGAATTTTTCTTCAAAATTTCGAGAGATTTTTACTTTCAGTCAACTTTGATTGGTTGTGGTGTAAAAAAAATGTATGTTCACCACTATGGCAAGTCTTATCAAAAGTTGACGCATCTATTCAAGATCATAAAATGGTAAAATAACATAGGAAAATCAGCTAGGCCAGTTATGAGTAGGCCCACTACCTGGTGTCGTATTATTGTTGAATTTTGGGACACATTAAGTGTTCCATAGCGTTTCATTTGTTTACAGGACATTCAAAACATGGATCTACCTATTTACCAAACTACACACAAAAAATAATGAAAAAAGTCGGCGAAGCTTTGTTAATTTAATTAAAACATTCTCTAAATTAAGACCACTGCATACCATGCTTTTTGCAAAAATTATATGAATAAATGAATAATATGATTTATTTATTGAACTTCATGTTTACGTGATGACAGCTAACCGACAACATGGATCAATGCACGTTTAAGAAAAGTTGAGAGCAAAGTACGTAAATCATTGTAAAGCGAGATCAAGAGCGGGATATTGGTAGGAGAAAGCGAGATATAAGATACTGTAGTGAAAAAACGTTCAATAAATAAATCACATTAAATTAACAAACCTCGCCAACCCATTTCATTTTTTTACGTGTTTAGGTACATGTTCTGAATGTCCTGTAATCAAATGAGACGCTAGCTACGTAACACATATAGAGGATTTTGTAGTTTTTTCAAAAATGTTGAGGCCCAATGTTTTATATTACTTTGGCAGTAATTATTATTTGATTTTCATATTTTTTTACTAAGTTTATTAGTTGCATTCTTAGATACATACATTGCATACTAATATCAGATTTCCAAAATATTTATAAATAATTTAAAAAATAATTCTGATCTATGATATTTTTTTAACAAATAACTGTGTTATGGAACCATTGTTTGGCCGCTTGCGAAATATGCATAAAAAACAGATATTTTTCTCGACATACTTGATTAACCTAAGCGAAGCTAGTAAATAAATAAATGTACATTTCACCTCGCAAATACTCCCAGACTCTTTATTACACTGCTTTTTATGTTCCTGTAACTGATCCTTACTCTTGAACTGTATATCGCAGGCCGCACAGTGCAGTCTTCCAAACTTCCTGACTTTAACTGATATTGTATCTCCCTTCTGGTAAGGTTTAGGCTCGACTCGTATATTTGTCTCGTTTTTCAACCTGAAAGTGATAATAGATAAAAATAATGATATTGATAATGTAAAGAAAGCGCTTGAAAATTGGATTCTATATTTACATAAACACTAGCCGCGCGACTTCTGATCTCTTAGCAACTCCGGTATTAAAACGAGCCTATAATATGTTATTCTGAACCCTTATCTATATGTATACCAAGTTTCATCATAATCGGTTCAGTAGTTTTTGTGTGAAAGAGTAACAAACATACATAAATAGTACATACATGCATATATCCTCACAATTTTTCGCATTTATAATATGAGTGAGATAGTAGGATTTATATATTTATATTAGTCCTTACTAATATTATAAATGCGATAGTAAGTCTTTGTGTCCGTCTCTTCTTGTCTTGTGGTAATTGTTAAGAAACTTTGCACTTGAGTATTGTAAAATTTTGAAGATTTAATTAATATTCAGTGGTTAAAAGTGTACTACACAGACAGTTCTTCTGTATATGTAATATGTAAAAATATTTTTTTCTTTATTTAAAAATCTTTATATATTAAACTCAAAGGTGACTGACTAACTGACAAAGTATTCTATCAATGCACAGCCCAAACCGGACATATCAGGCTGAAATTTGACATGCAGGTAGATATAATGACATAGGCACCTTCGTAGAAAGACTTTATTTTCAATCCTACGGGAACAGGGAAAATATATATATGCAGTTGGGTACAGCTACTGTTTAATACATATATGTAACAAATTCATACTCACTTTAACTTACATATTATTTCCTTGCTCCTATCTTTTTCATCACAAACAATACTCTCCTTTTTTAAATCCACAATCTCTTTAAGATCATTATCATATTGTAATTCATCTAAATCTTCAATACAGTAGTCTTCATAATCCAACTTTTCTATTTTCACATTGTTTAATATAATTTTCTTAATACTCTCTTCCGCTAATATGCAAGTTGTTTTAAATTTGTAAGCTATTGATAGATTTTTAAGACATGTTTCACATACAAGTCTAGATAGCCCTGGCTCTTTTTTAAACTGAAAAAAAAATATGAGGATGTAGCTTCAATTTCCACAGATAAAAAATAAAAATAATAAAGTGATGATCATTATAATTTTATGATCATAGAATGTATGATTTAAAATAAAGTATGTTTAAGTATGTTAACCATTATCTAGTTTCCACAATATAAGCTTTGCTTTGTTTGGGATGACATAGTGTTGTTTTGATCCTACAAAAGTTATAAATGTGAATAGATGTGTGTGCCAATCATATCGCAAATATTGAACAGATTTTGATGAAATATCATATAAATATTTTTTTTTCTACGTTTTTATATTAGATTGATAAAGGAATACGGTACTTTTTATTAACCTAAATATTTAATACTAGCTGGGCTCCGCGGTTTCACCCGCATATACATCCCATTATCATAGAATTTTTGGGATAAAACCTATCCTACGTCATTCCTGGGGTTTCAAAGAATCTCTGTACAAAATTTCATCCATTTCGGTCCAGTACTTTCAATACAAACAAACAAACATTTCCTCTTTATAATATTAGCATAGATAATGGACTTACTAGAACACCAGAGCAAAAGAGAATTTTTTCCACTACATCTTTCGATTCACCATCGAATATGTTTTTCATATTTTTCCTTTTTGCTAAACAGATCCTGCATACATTCTCTATATCCACAGAAGAAAGGTCTTCCACAGATGCCATGGTCATTTAACATCACTATTTTAAGGCATAAAATCAATCAATCAGAACTCATTCAAGTATCATAAAAAAATCATACATTTGGATTTTGATTTAGAACGTCTTTAAATATTTCAATCAATTATTCAACGATAACTAAAATTAAAGTAATTTCTTAAAATTAAATAAATAAACAATCTCTGAGTCAAACAGTTAATACGTCAATTCTATTTTTTTGTTATAAAATGTCAATTGTCAAGTGTCAACTCGTAATTCAATTGACAATTTATAAAGTGTCGCCATCATCATAATAGACGCTCAATCCAATGTAAAGTTAGCTCATTTAAATTACATGATAATATATAGATTAATTTGTATGCAAAAGTATTCAGAATTATTGTAGTATTGAGCCTAATATTATATACATACATATTATGTAGATGTATATATAATATAATACGGTTATAGATAAATGATGTGCATGTCGTGAATCATGATTGCATTTTTATCAAAGGTGAAAGAGAAGTGATCTTTTCCGTGACTGTCACGTTTAATATAGAGATAAATTAAAAATAATATATTGTTAAAAGTTTTAAAGGCAAATGTCATACAACACGTTCATGTTGCGTGAAAAAATAATTGTATTTTGCATCATTTGCGGCAACAAACATTGTTTATAAAATTTCTAAGAGTATTACGATCCTCAGTTTATTCATGCTCACCCGTGTGGCGACGGGTTAGAATACATGTGTCGCCGCCCCATTTCTACCCATGGGTGTCGTAAGAGGTGACTGAGGGTAATTCTGCTGCCCAACATCTGCAGCAATAAAAGAGTGGGAGCCGAGCATTGCACAATTGGCCCAAGCTCGCACCGGTGTAATTACCACCCCCCAACAGAAGATCGGCGTGAAGCAGTATTGAACTGTGTTTCGTATGGTGAGCTGGTGCCCGGAGGCCTGTATTCCTATCCCATTCCTCTCCCGTCCTGTTCTACTCCTCTCCCAACTTCCTATCATTAACCCTCTCCATTTTCCCTCCCTTTCCTTCAAGCTGGCAAGGCATCTGCGACACTAGTTGCAGATGTGTATGGGCTGCGGTCAGTCACTTAACATCAGGTGAACCGCATGCCTCGCTGGCCCGCTATAACATTAAAAAAAAAAGCTGCCTCAGGCCTGCTCTACACATCATCTATCGTCATCTATCGACGGATGGCGGATGCATGGGTAGACGTAAATTAGCTACTAGCGCTGTCAACGGATCGGCATATTACCCTGTCTTCACCTGCATATTACCGCTGATATGTAGTGTAGGTGAAAGCGCGTACACTCTGATTCACTGATTCACAAATCTGAGTCGTAACAAAGATGTTTCCAATTTTTATGAAACTTATTCCGACTTTCGATACCTTCTGATTATATTCGAATTTGTGAATAGGGGGGCCAGAGGTTTAAGAGACATTATTTGAATTTCTAAAACTTGTCATCACGTCAAAACTCTTTTAGCTTAATCTGCATTTATTATGGTGAAAGGGTGTTTTCACGAGGGAAAATTCTTGGGTATACTTTTAAATATTTCGATGTCACTTAGCCACAAAACCGTTTTAGTAATATTCTATAAATCATCATTGTTGGCAACAGATTCTTTAAGAAAAGTAAAATGTGGTAAAATAAAATTTGAAAAATCCGAACCTTGGATTTACTTTTTTTTAATTTATTTTTTTGATTTACTTAATCTTTTTTTCCTTTATTTTTTACCTGGTAATTTTAAATTCTAATGAACTTTAAGGATAAATTACTAGAATGAAAATTGATCCTTAATTTCGACACAATGTTAAAATCGTACAGAGCTTGCACGATTTTTGATGTTTGCAAAAAAGCCTTAATCAAAATACATCCTATAGGTTTTTTAGAATAACCACGTGATATATTATTCTATCAGAATAAGGTTTTTAAAAAAATAAAACACAAAAATACAGCAAATAAAAATATATTCAAATAAAATTGACAAATCCAATATTTACACATATACCTACCAACCATTTTCACAAATATACCAATAAATTAAGGATTATGTACGACTTACAGCTACGTCGACGCCATCTCGCATCTAAAAATATCTAATGCAATGACGGAATAATTGGAGATGAGATTTTTCAAATTTAGTGACAGTTATCATTTTTGGCGGTAAATTAGATGTCACTGTCAAGTTTACAACCTCAAAATCTTCAATCGTTATAACCCGATATTAAAAGACACATGTGTTGTACATACAAGCTTTATTCGTTAAACAAAAATAAGTATAATAGCTTCGATGTATTTAAGCTTACAAACATCAAAATCTTATATGCCGAGAGCCGTGACCATTTTTTTTGGGGTGTTTGAGGCAAGCTGAAAACTTATATGATACCTCGACATGAAACTGCATTAATGTTAATAGAAAAGGCATAATACAAGTTATCACCCCCCCACCCCCTCCAAAATGGTCCCAGCTCTCCGAATATTACTTATGTACTTATTTGTTCGTATATTTCAACAATCGTGAGAGACTAAATATATTTGTGCACATCTTTTTTCCATTTTTAAATTTATATAAAATTCTAAGCTTTTCAACAATTCCAACAATTTTTATTTCAATAAATAGCTTTTATTCTGAGGTACATAAAACCCGCCATCCCATACATAGCTTAAATTTACCTACGTCATTATTTTTTAATCTATATATAACTAAAATGTCAAGTGTCTTAACCACAATATTTTATCTATATTTAAAAAATCGAGACGTCAACTATCAAAAAATATTTTTTATCTGTATTCGCTACAATTCAAATTAGGAATGTTTTTGGCCGAGATAAAAATGGAGCAAGGAATGATAGCAAATGCAGTTAAGAATGAATTTTATGTAATAGTGAAAAAATATGAATTACAGAATTGTTATTGAATTGTAGCGACTTAGTGCATTTTATACAATAAATATTCCCCAAAATATTTAATTTTTTACTATTACGTGTTGTTTAACCTCCCTGCGAATAGATGGCGCTATTATAAAATATGCATAGTTGAAATAATTATTATCAACGGGTAGAGTAATGAATTCAGAGCGTATTTATATAAACGATTTTTAAGTGTTCACGAGAGTAGGAACACACACGAACATACACAAAAAATAATAATTAATAGAAGTTACATATACAAAAATACATAATTAAATAGTATTTCGTATTTTAACTTAAAACAAAATACACAAAATAATTTCGCACATAAATAACAAGAAATGATTACAGAAGCTAAACAAAAACAATCAAATTTTAAAGAACGATTTTTTAAAACAGCGCCATCTACCGCAAACCGTCAAACTACTACCACAATATAGGATACAAAAGTCAAACTCGTGTACGCATTAACTAACACACGTACAACATTCTACAATTCACATGGTCCGAGATAGTCCGGGACGTCTCACTGCGTCGACGAATGGAGTCTAACTTCTGTGCATTGATGTATAAAAATCCTAGACACACAATATTCAAAAACGGTACCATATAACAAGTGCACTAATTTTTACTCATTTCTAATAGTCTCGCGTCACCCTTGTCTTGGCACGCTCGTTAAAAACGCTTTGAGAAATTGTTATAATTTTACGTCAAAAAGATTAATATGTATTAATATTACATTTAATCTGTCTCAAAACGTCAAATTTCAATCCGAGTTGTCAATAAAAGAACATTACACAGTGAAATAACAACTTTAAGTAGTACACATAAGATTCAATTTTGCAAAACATTAAAGCATAACTTTGCACTATGCGAGTGAAAGGGGAGTTTTTAACGACATTTTCGAATGTCACATTTGTATGAGACTGTAGAATAGCATAGGGAGTGTTACATTTGTATGAGACTATAGGATTTTGTCAATGTAAGAACATTACAAATTGAAATAACAACTTTAAGTAGTACACTTAAGATTCAATTTTGCAAAACATTTATTTAACTTTGCACTGTGCGAATGAAAGGGTAATTTTAAGCGACATTTTCGAATGTCACATTTGTATGAGACTATAGAATTTTGTCAATGTAAGAACATTACACATTGAAATAACAACTTTAATTATTACACATAAGATTCAATTTTGCAAAACATTTATTTAACTTTGCACTGTGCGAATAAGAGGGGTATTTTTAACGAAATTTTCGAATGTCACATTGAAATAACAACTTTAATTATTACACATAAGATTCAATTTTCAAAACATTTATTTAACTTTGCACTGTGCGAATAAGAGGGGTATTTTTAGCGACATTTTCGAGCATTACATTTGTATGAGCACATTGAAATAACAACTTTAATTATTACACATAAGATACAATTTTGCAAAACATTTATTTAACTTTGCACTGTGCGAATGAGAGGGTAGTTTTTAGAGACATTTTCGAATGTCACATTGGTATGAGACTATAGGATAGCATAGGGAGTGTTACATTTGTATGAGACTATAGGACTTTGTCAATGTAAGAACATTACAAATTGAAATAACAACTTTAAGTAGTACACATAAGATTCAATTTTGCAAAACATTTATTTAACTTTGCCCAGTGCGAATAAGAGGGGTATCTTTAACGACATTTTCGAATGTCACATTTGTATGAGACTGTGGGATAGTAGAGGATTTTTATACATCAACACGTGTGCCTACCTTCTCGCACCTTTTAGTTCAACGGGGACATATAAGTGATGTCATCCCAAGGGTGTCTATATAGGGGTTGCTTCATGCGCTTCTGGTCGAGGTAGTGGCCGATGAGACCGATCGAGCGGCCCAGCACGAACAGAGCGTTTATTGAGCCCATGTGGATGTAGTTGTTGCCTTCCTCCCTGGTAAGATTAATTGAATAAACATTAATTACGTAAATGTATATGACGATTTTAACTAGTGGTCTGCCTCGAGCTGGATCTTGACCATAAAACCTCGCTGCACTAAGAAAATTATATTAATTTATGTAAATGTATGTGACGTTTTAAAAACATCTCAGTAGAGGCCAATTTGGCAAACCTATTGACTGAATTTGAAATTAAATTTAAAATAAATACGACTTTACACTTGGTAACGTCCTAAGACATTAAATACCCCCTATAAAATATTGTTATAGTATTCATAGAGACGTTTTGGGTCAGACTTTACCATGGTCATTTAGATACTTAAGAAAGTAGAATTTTAACCATGATGACATCGATTAAGGCCCATTTAGGACAGTAAAAATATACTATTACAGAAATTTTTTCCAAAAATCCCTGAAAAAATACATTAAAACCAAACAAAAAGTCAAATAAAACCATACAGACACTTAAAAAAGTCGAATTTCATCATTTAATCTCCTATTGCAAAAATCTTCAAAAATTCTGAAAACACTAAAACCACCAAAAACAACACCAAAGGTCTTCGTCACACTCACTTGGTGAAGAGCTGGCAGTGCCTGAACAGGTCGACCATGGCGGCGGCCACGATGCCGTCCACGTTGAGGATGAGGTCACTAAATACCGCTATATCACAGAGTTTAAAACACTTAGAGGCGTTTCTACATAAGATTGAGCAAGATCCTACAAGACACTTAAGAAAGGCAAATATCATCATTTAATTCCCTATTGCAGAAAATCTCCCAAAAATCCCCGGAAAAGACACTAAAACCACACAATACGATGACGTCACGTTTTCTTAGAGGCGTTTCTGGGTCAGATTGAGCAGGATCCTATAAGACACTTGGGCAAGTCTACATCGGAGCTAGCACTCACTTGGTGAAGAGCTGGCAGTGCCTGAACAGGTCCACCATAGTAGCAGCCACGATGCCGTCCACGTTGAGGATGAGACACTTAAGAAAGTCGAGTTTCCAAATTGATGACGTCATCTAAGACATTAAAGATCTCCTATCAAAGATGGTTTTAACACACTTAGAGGCGGTACGGGTCAGATTAAACCACGGTCTTCGAAAGTCGAATTTCAAGAATTAAGACATTAAAAATCCCCAATTGTCGAAAACCTTCAAAAATCCCTGAAAAAGACACTAAAAACACACAAGAAGATGACGTTACCTAAAGCATTAAAAATGTCCTATTTGTGATCATTTTAAGACACTTGTAGGCGTTTCTGGGTAAGATTGAGCAGGATCCTATAAGACACTTAGGAAAGTCTACATCTAGGAAAGTCTACATCTGAGCTGGCACTCACTTGGTGAAGAGCTGGCAGTGCCTGAACAGGTCCACCATAGTAGCAGCCACGATGCCGTCCACGTTGAGGATGAGGTCACTAAATACCGCTATATCACAGATTTTAAGACACTTAGAGGCGTTTCTGGGTCAGATTGGACCATGGTCTTTTAGACACTTTCGAAAGATGAATTTCAAGAATGAATACATTGCAGAAAACCTTCAAATATCCCTGAAAAAAACACTGAAAATGCACAAAAACATCTCAAAAAGCACCAAAGAACCACTCACTTGGTGAAGAGCTGGCAGTGCCTGAACAGGTCCACCATGGCGGCAGCCAAGCTGCTGTCCACGTTGAGGATCAGGACTCTAAATATCTCATATTTTAAGACACATAAGAGCCGTTTTGGATCAGATCGGACCAAGGTCTTTTAGACACTTAAGACAGTCGAATTCTAAAATCACCCCGGTCTTATCTTTTAGACACTTTCGAAAATCGAATTTCAAGAATTAAGACATTAAAAATCCCCAACTGTCGAAAACCTTCAAAAAACCCTGAAAAAGACACTAAAACCACACAAAAAGATGACGTTACCTAAAGCATTAAAAATGTCCTATTTGTGATCATTTTAAGACACTTGTAGGCGTTTCTGGTCAAATTAAGCACGTTCCTATAAGACACTTAGGAAAGTCTACATCTAGGAAAGTCTACATCGGAGCTAGCACTCACTTGGTGAAGAGCTGGCAGTGCCTGAACAGGTCGACCATGGCGGCGGCCACGATGCCGTCCACGTTGAGGATGAGGTCACTAAATACCGCTATATCACAGATTTTAAGACACTTAGAGGCGTTTCTGGGTCAGATTAAGCAGGATCCTATAAGACACTTAAGAAAGGCAAATATCATCATTTAATTCCCTATTGCAGAAAATCTTCAAAAATCCCTGAAAAAGACACTAAAACCATACAATACGATGACATCACGTATTTTTAGAGGCGTTTCTGGGTCAGATTAAGCAGGATCCTATAAGACACTTAGGCAAGTCTACGTCTGAGCTAGCACTCACTTGGTGAAGAGCTGGCAGTGCCTGAACAGGTCAACCATGGCGGCAGCCAAGTTGCTGTCCACGTTGAGGATGAGGTCACTAAATACCTCATATTTTAAGACACATAAGAGGCGTTTTGGATCAGATCGGACCAAGGTCTTTTAGACACTTAAGACAGTCGAATTCTAACATCACCCCGGTCTTATCTTTTAGACACTTTCGAAAATCGAATTGGGAATTTGAAAAAAAAATAATTAATGATTATTTTTATGTATTTGAACGCTTAATTATTATTAATATTGATATCGAATTCGAAAAAGTAAAAAAAAAATTTTTTCTATTATTTATA